>JAHMML010000085.1:110366-456551 GCA_020341155.1 Eciton burchellii
TGTATGTATGTATGTATGTATGTATGTATGTATGTATGATGTATGTATGTATGTATGTATGTATGTATGTATGTATGTATGTATGTATGTATGTACGTATGCATGTATGTATGTATGTATATATGAGCGTATAATATAGTAACGTGATATCATTGTGATCATTATCATCATAAAAGATGGAATAACTTTATCGATCAGGCCAAATGCGAGTAGCATTCTTTTTTGTGCAATATCATCGGTACAGAATATATGACCGAATATAAGTAAATATATTAGTTAATTATGTACATTTAATTAACTATATATTTAATAGTTCCCCCTCTCTCTTTCTACATGTCCACTCTTCATCAATTCATTATTTATAAAACATTGACCACGTATCGTTTAACTTTAACAGATCTTGCGTAAATCTATCTCTTTACGCAAATCTGACCATTTTATCTCTTTACCCCATTTTTCTTTTTACTTGGCAAAAAGAAAATCGAAGAGAAGAGAAAACGTCAAGTAATGGGACTAGTACAACAAATAAATTATTGATTACATTGTTTTCCTGATTCACGCAAACGTGACACGAATTATATTGCGTATCGAGTTTTCCTTTTTTTTTCTTTTTTTCGAACGGAATGTGCACATTAATCGGAACACGATCCAAGTGTTTGCCGTTATTTAATTTTGTCAATAAAAAATTTCGAGTTTATTTCGATCGATGAATATTAGTTCGAATATTACCGATAGTTATCGAAAAAATTACGTGGTTTCCATATTTTCATTACGTGACGTTTTACAAAATTACAGTGAAAAATAATCACAGAATGATCTCATCTTAAATGAGCAGATTTTGACATCTATGTTGCACGTTGTATATGCCATTCTTTTTCAAAAGACTACTTACCTTCTCCCGATATTAATTACGGGAAATACAGGTATCAATACCAGTACATAAAGTTACATATCCTCATCATTCTTAAGGACGGAGAAGGGAAAGAGGACTGGTATAAAAGTAATTAGAGTCCTGTTACATATCTTTGGAGGTGGTGATAGTGTCTTCTCCTCCTTCACTGGACCAATGCTTTTCTTGCTCACGTAATTCGGATTCCCAACGTAGTTCCAATTCGCGCATATCGTTTGCGATTCCTGCCTCATACGTGTCCTGCCATATATATATAATCTATCAGTTGATGATCATGATCACAATGAACTATTGTTAATCATAAAGGTAGATTTATAGATTTTCATCGCATTAAATATGATCGATTGATCGTAACTTTAGAAAAATAAAACCCGAAATAAAGAACAACGCGATGTACTGCAGTATAATGCTAACCTCTTTAGTTCTGTAATCTTGATTATATTCTTGATTGGATGGCCAATTGTTAGAAGAATGGATCCAAGGAAGAGTAGTGGTTCCAGTCCCATAGGGGCTACTCCAATTTTGCACGTCCCTCTCTCTTTCTCTAATACCTGCTTCAATCATACGCAATTCTTGCGCGAGTCGTTCACCCGTAAAGAAAGCAGTAGCACCTTGTGTCGCTAACTAAATTTCAATATACAAAGTAAAATTTTTTTTAAGATTATGAACGGAAAAGAATTTTAAGAACAAAAATTTTTTAATGTATTGACACAGATTTAACGAGTTAAATTGGATAATACTTTGTTTTTCAGAAACAAACTAATATATTACCTTCAAGTCATTGATTTCTTTCTCAAGATGTCTAAGTTGCTGTTTCACTCTCTGTGATTCGAAGATCAAACTAAAATATAGATATACATACACATCAAATATACATATATATATATATATATATATATATATATATATTCTTTTTGTTTTTTAAAGATATAATAATTTACAAGCATAAAAGTAGATAATATTCTCTTTATAATACTCACTCTTTTGACATGCATTCCGATCTCGAAAAATGTGGATTCTGCAATTCTGATGTGACATCGCAACTAAGAGTAACATAATTATCACCAATGAAACTATCACTACCGGTGCCATTACCAGGATTCATTGATTGTATACCGCCATCAATTGCTGTATACGCTGCGATAATAAATATCAATTTAATAGTTAATTAAAATAATATAATATTTCTATCAAGCGTGCGTACGCGCGCGTACATGTGTGTCATATTTCACTTACGTTGATTATCATAATACCAGGATGTAATCGAATTTGGAGTTCTAAATGCAGCGGATTGCACTGGAGTAGGAGTGCATTCAAGCCTCTCGTTGTAAGAACTCGCAGGATGCGGTAAGGATCCATTGCAAGATCTGCACGAATATATACGTATAGATTATATATATATATATATATAGATAGATAGATAGATAGATAGATAGATAGATAGATAGATAGATAGATAGATAGATAGATAGATAGAGAGAGAGAGAGAGAGAGAGAGAGAGAGAGAGAGAGAGAGAGAGAGAGAGAAATATTTCTATTTCTCAGTATTGTTATAAAAAGAGTTCACCTTATTAAATTTTTCGTCAGTTTTGAATCTTCTTTATTATCTGTAGACAAATCTGTGGTGGGCATAAAAAGTCCATCATCATCGAGCAGATGCGAAGGCGATGGTGGCGGGGGAGGATCTGTTCCAGGGGGGCAACGGAAGCTATTTGTAGTCCATATGGAATAATTGTTAGATGTCATCAATGATAAGTCGCTACCCTGTCGAAAATCGTAATTCTACAGAAAACAAGAACATGATGTAAAGATTGAACATATCATTTTTAAATAATATAAAAGTACAATTTTGATTTTAATTGATAAAAGAAAAAAGCCGGACATACAAGTTGCATATAAATATCTAAAAAAAATAAAAATAAAAAAATAAAGATAGTCCCTTACAGTCTTTATCTGTGGTGATATCAACTGCTGCTGTTGCTTGCCAATGATTGTTTCCAATTGATTTAGAATTTCCATCCTACGTTGCAACAACATTGCTAACATAGCTTTTGGCATCATTGTTCGTTGCTGTAAAATTATGTATATCCCTTTTATTAATCATAATTATGTATTAGTAAATACATGTACAGTAAATACATAAAAATATTTGGAGATATATATATGGAGAAAAATTTCACTTTGTATTAAAATTTTAGAAATCGATATCATTGAATCTTCAAGAAACTAAACAATAAATTAAATACGATAATAAATCATACAATTTATTTGTTTTCAAATATATAATACTTAGGAAAAATAATCACCTTTTTCTCGTTCGTGACATGATTCACTGGTACAATTTGTGGATCCCATACTCCTAAATTAGTCGCGGCCGTCGATCCGTAATCGACAGTAGCGATGGATCCTGGCGGCATTATATAATGCCTGGGACAATGAATGGTCGGAGTTGCTCCGCTCTCTACCATAGTGCCTTTCATGGGGCATAAACCGACGTGGGACAATTTTTGGGAGGACACAGGAGGTAGCATGTAATTCGATGTCAATGAATCGATTAAATTACTTTCTAAATTAGTCGGAATGACTGTTGAATGCTGAACCGTTGGAGCAACTAAGATAAATTAACAAACAATTATTTTATTTAAGCACGCACGCACACATGTGTGTTATCTTAAACAAGATAGCAATTGAAATAGCTTCTTCCATAAAAATATCTCAAACTATTTTGTGCCAAAAGTTTGTTTCAAAAAAAAAAGAATATCTCATGAAGAGCAGTCAGAAATTCATTCTAAATATGCACATTTGCTGAACTATATATTAATGACGAATATGTACTATACTCACTTTCTCTGTCATATGCTTTTCCAGGATGGTATGATGTTAAATCATCATTTTGCTTATTGAATGATTTGTTATTTTTTTCGCTCTTTGATTCTGTTTGATTGGTTTGATTCGTCCTGATGTTTAATTTACGATTTTTCGACCTGTACCTATGCATAAAATATACGTATGTATAAAATATCGTTCTTCTACTGATCACCTCGATATCATTCTCAGGAATGAATGATCAACGAATGTCAATGTTTATTTCTTAGCGTCTCTAATAATATTATCTTATTATAATTAATTTAATAAATATGTCAAATACATATACTTACTTATCGAGTTCGGTATCGCTATGAGCAAAAGTGCAGTTGCTAGATCGAGGACAAATTCCACGCAGAGCCAGATCTCTGCACATGCTAACTTTGTACTTGCCGGTCGTCATGCTCGAATTTAAATTTCCACCAGATCCACCACCGCCACTATCCTGTGTTGTTGACTTTCTGTTCCCGCTGCCAGCACCGCTGGTACCACCGCCACCCCCGCTACTACCATTACCATTGTTGCCGCCATTACCATGTTGCCTCACAAAATCCACCAACGTAGCCACCACTATTCTAACAGCTTCTAGAGCTGCTCGACATTCAGCCAGACTTGGTGGCTCCGTTTCTAAATATTAGAAAAAAAGAAAAAGAAAAAAAGAGAGGATATTCTCAAGAGTCATATATTCTTAATACATTGCTACATAATTCAAGTTACATACAAAAAACGGTTAAGTGCAAGTGAGAACAATTTACTCATCATACTCGTGGCGCAGGATCATGCTCGTTATGAAAGAATAAAAGCTATCGAAAAAAACATCCGCATACCTGGGCTGGGATCGATGGCGGCTAATAATTCCAATTGCGGTCTGAGACCGCTCAATTGTCCAGGATCAGGAGTCCGTTGTAACGCTATCACGAGTTCTTGAACACTCTGAGCGAACGATTGTGGTGTCTGCAACTTATCAATGATGCTCTGCATGTGCGATTTGTGAGTGGTATCGCCATAAAGTAACGCTGACCACTGATCGGGCGCGATGCGCAAACCCGCCTCTGTAGCGATCTGCACAATCTGTGCGTCATGCTCGCGTCTCAAGGCTTCATAAGTACGAAACTCCTCTTTTAATTGCATCAGAGATGAATCGCCTTCGCGTTTTGATACCTGATAACATAGTGAAAAATTGTGTAACTAATGGATTAATATGATGCAATACATATGATACATTAATAATCGAACTATTCGACGTATATAGCTTTTATATGTATGTAAAGAAAGAAATAAATATGAAAACTATTTTAAAACTGAATTTGATACCGTGGTAGAAACTGTATATGTATTACCTTAAAACAGCTCGCTCGATAAAGGAGCTGCACTACGTGGCCGATACTGGTCTTGCTAGCTTGTGGAAAATGTGGCTCCAGACGCTGCACTACAAACATTACCAATACTTTACGAGACAATGCTGATCCATCCTCTAGCGCCAATAGCACAAGCTTGAGAACTTCCTCTTGCATCGCTAAAATGACATCGAGCAAAAGCATAAAGATAATTTTAAGATTACTATAAATATTATATAATCTTAATAAACACAAGCAAAGAATTTAAAAATTTTCTTTATACATAGAGATAGCAACATTGCACAACATCGAATATTATTAAGTACTCGTATTCGATATTTCTTTCCGTTATACTAACTTGCAATTCTTCTTTCGTCAATCATGAGAAAATATTATCCAGGCAGAGCTAAACATACCGCTAAATATTACGGTATTAAATTTACCTGGTCCTAAAAATTGACAGCCACGAGCGCGTACAGCTGCCCAGAGATTAGCGCTGAGCTGCTGTGGATTTTGATGCTGCAGTATAAGTTCAGTGACAGTGCGTTCGCCAAGACTGCGGGCAGCGCGCAATGCACGCGCCCTTCCCTCCGGTTCCACTAGTTGACAGCCCAGCAATGTCACTAACTTGCGTTGCATCGGCCGAGACACTAATCCTCCGATTCCAGTGCCAATGCCTACGCATCATAAACAGACAATGAAATCTTGTGATTTCTATTCTAAATATGTAGAGATTTGGATATTATTTAAATTAAATATATTTACGATACAATTTTCAGACAGATTAAACTGGAGTTAATAACGTATCATTTATTTAATCGTAATAGTAACGATAGTTTCTATATTTAGGAAGAAAATTTATATTCGATATTTATCTAAGATAGCAACTACATACCTGCAGTATTGGTAGTTTGGCATGGTTTAAGATAAAGAGCAAGCTCCTCGATACAATTCTTGGCCCGTAGATAGTTGGTATGTTGATCAGCCGGCAAAAGCTTTTGATAATTCTGTTGCTGATTTAATACAGAAGCAGATGAGCCAATAGCAGGTATAGGATTGCCCAGTAATTGTAACAATGCCTCATTTACTGGTAATCTGTCGATATCGGTGTTGATAAGGCTCTATGCAAGAAAGAAAAGAAAAATCAAAGAGTAGTAAAATTTTATTACAAATTTATTTGTGACATTAATTTAGAATTATTTACTCATATCTCATATCTTAAATTTACATTTATATTTGTATATACATAATTATCATACCTGATCAAAAGGACACTGTTTACGGTGCAAATTAGCAAGACAGGCGCGACATATAGTATGACCACAGCCAAGCGATATGGGTCCTCGTACGGCTGTGTCAAAGTCATGACAGCAGATCGGACATGACAGAAATTCAGTCCACTGCGGTGCCTGTATTGGCATTCTGCACAAAAGACGAAGTAGAAAATAATCAAATTAAAAGAAAAAACAACGGATGATGCCATATTAGTTGACCATTATTTGATAAGAGAAAAAGAAAAGAGACAACACCACCAAGATCATAAAACTTTATTTTAATTCTTTTCTTTTGGTATTTTCCATTCAAAATTATTTTAATCATCTGTATATTTTTCAATCATTTTTATTGCAGAATTTTAAGTAATCGATATTTAATATTTTTCAAATGTATTAAAATACACGAAACAAACCAGCAGTGTTACTAATTAATAATAAGATACAAGAAAAGATAGAAGAAAAAAATATAAATTCTGATTAACTAAGGAATGTACATAAGAACGTAGATGGGAAAAATATGATAATATCGTAAGTATCATAAATCCGAAAAATATTTGTTGAAAAATGAGATGAAATGTACAGAGAAAATGTTTGAAATATACAGAGTACGATACAAGCAGACGGTTCTGCTTCATAACCACATTTCGTTACGATTTCTTAATCGCGAGAGATCACGATGTAGCATCGCTCGTTAACTGATCGATCGATTATCATTTATTTATGTTACGAGAGATAATAAACGTAAAAATCTCGAAGAATTTGCGGGAAAAGATCGGCAAGAATATATCGTGATGTTCTGGCAGACAAAAATCTGCTCGTATGTGTATCGCAATATTCTCGATATCATGACAGCGAGATTCGAGGCTCCACGGATTGATCGACATAATATAAAATCATCGAAAAGGCACACACGCGTCACTGCTCACCTCGTTATATACCTCGCAAAACATTACATCGATTACACTTTTTGCGCATTATTCCTATCGCGGAGTTTTGTGCGATTCACAGCACAGACCCCAATCCACGCACACGAACGCGGTGACGGCGATCACGACGACACCCATGTGTTCCATAGCTGCGAGAGATGACCAAAATGATCTAGAAGGCCGCTTCTTAGTTCCATTTCCCGTCACTTCACGTCACCAAATTCGTTTCGCTTATACGGGAATGCATTAGAAAAATAACTAAAGATTTAGTTACTTTTACAAATCTTAAGTAATTTTAATGAGCATTAATAATTAGCAGAGTTTCATTTCTCTATGTACATTATATGTAATATATGCATATAATGTCTCTGCACACACACACGCATCACGCGCGCACACATGAATGCACACATAGTGTATATATATATATATATATATATATATACACATTTATTACTTCTTTATTTTATTTGACTTCTTATTTTTATTTTTGTCTTATTTTATTCAGTCTTAGATGCAATCATTGTGCAGCAAATCCTTGTTTTTACGTTCGTATGTAACTCTATAACACGATATTCAACTTGCTCGATTCACTGGAGTCGCCAGCGTCGGCGCATTACGTACATGCGCGCGCGTGCCTTCCAGCAGTAGCGCGGCGAATGCGTGCGTGCAGTGATCGAAGGGTATGCATGATATGTACGTGTGTGTAGATATATAGATAAATTCAGCTCGCCTTGGTGTGGCTTCTCTTTCTCTTTTACGACAATGTATTAGTACTTGGCATTGTCATTTTACCTGGTTTTTTCATAGCGCGGTGTAATATCACGTATAAATAATATGCCAGCGAACGGGAGTGTGCGTATGAACGCATCGCCGGCAACGCGTATAGTCATGACGCCACCGCCGGTACATTATCTGCACGAGCTGCCGGCCCAGGACGAGGAGCGTTTGGCACGATTGTTTCAGCGTCTCGATCTCGACGGCAATGGTCGCGTTGACGTGCACGATCTATCCCATGCGCTCCGCGAAGTCGGCGTGCATTCGCAGTATGCGCAGGTACATTTGTTACACGCGCTCGTACATATATGTATTTAATCGAATTACATTTACTATTATATCGTATAAATCTGTATATCATATGTGATATGCATTTTCTTACGTTCTCCCGTATCTACAGTATTGTATTCGAATATATTATCTTGAGTGACCTTCCTTTTTCTTCTTTCGTGGTTATTCTCTTTTGAAATACACGGTACTGTTTATGAACATTATGCTTGCTGATTGTCATGGAAATAGTGATTTAAAAATTTTGTTCAATCGAGTATCATATTATGTACATGTACATTCATTGTACCTTTTTCTTTTATGTGCAAGTGCATAAATAAAATTGGTATAAAGATTGGTATAAAGGCGAAGAAAAAGAGTGAAAGATTAATAATCCCCTAATGTTTACAGAAGTTTCTAGCTAGATCAGATCGCACCAAAAGCGGTGACATCAGTCTGGCAGAGTTCATACACTATGTCCGCGAACATGAAAAAAACCTGCGATTACAGTTTTCTAATCTTGATAAAAATAGAGATGGTAAGTAGAAACAAAAGTTTCAATAAAAAATAAATTTTATGAAATTTTTGGACTTAGGATTTAGTTATTTAATTATATATAAACTTTATATATATATATAATTATATGAAGTTATATAAATTTATTTATAAAATTACATTATTATTACATTATTATTTGCTGTTAACAAAGATGTCAAATATTATCTTCTTAAGTCAAGTTTAATATAACTTTAATATACTACAAATGACTTATTACAAATGACCTATTTTTTACTATTTTTATCTTTATTTTTATTATTTTATCTTATTTATCATTTATATTTATTATCTATTATTCTAAAATACTTATTCTTCTGTAGTAGAAAAGATATTTGAAAATAAAACCTAAAATTTTTACATATAAAGTAATTAATATAAAGTATATAATTTTTTGTTGTTTACAGGCAAGATAGATTTAGAGGAATTGATAAGAGCTTTTAAAGAGCTAGGAATAGAAATTGCGCGTGAAGAAGCAACAAAGTTATTGCAACGGTAATTTTATATTTATATTTCGATATTATGTTTATATTTCGATATTAACAATTTTATCTATTAAATAAATATTAGACCTATTGTATAATATCATATAATAATATTTTTAAATATGCAATGTGTATATATATAAAATAAAATATTAAAACTTTATTTAAACAATATTTAACAATATTATATATATATATACATATGCATACATATATAAATAAGTAATACTATATTATACTCATTAACAACTCATTAATATTATTACATTATATATGCTTGTCGTTTACAGCATGGACCAAGATGGAAGCCTCAATATTAGCTTCAACGAATGGCGGGATTTTCTTCTTTATGCACCTAGTACCAATTTGCGCGATATCATCGAATATTGGCATCATACCACGGTAAGTAGTACAAATATAACATGTATAATTTAATTTTTTATTAGCATGAGAGAATATACATAGCATAAAACAGCAGAAAGCAAAGAGTGAAAAATAATGATAAAAGATTTAGTGCATGAAATAAATCGTATCATCGAAGAAGAAGGTGAGAGAAAGCTAGAGACAGCTGCGAGGAATTGCTAAGATCATCGTACATTGGCAATGACTCGACTACATGATGTCACAAGTCGAGCCTCCAACCGACAATCAATCAGGAATCAGACTAGATTGCGACGGTCAGGTTACCATTCTTTTACCTTCTCTCTCTCTCTTTCTCTCTCTCTCTCTCTCTCTCTCTCTCTCTCTATTTCTCTCTCTCTCTCTCTCTCTCTCTCTCTCTCTCTCTCTCTCTCTCTCTCTCTCTGAGTGTCTCTCTCTTTCGCGCGCACGCGTGCGCGTACTGCCATACCTGAAGATAATGCTGTTTTTGTAAAAATAGTTTTAAGTTGCCTTAGTTATATTTTGTCATATTCAACTAGAAAAAAAAAGATAATTGTATGATAATACAATTGTAATGATAGTCATTATTTCATGTAATACATCACGTAAAAGAATCGGTGATCATTTGTCGATGATCAAAAACTGTTATGAGATGTATTATATCGTAATATATAATTAATCCATGTCAAATTGTACAAATCTATACGTACTCTACACCTACGTAGATAACAATCATAAATTTCGATTCGACTATTTTACGAAACAGTCTGATACATATTCGTTTCAATTACGAAAAGCAAATTACCAATAAGTATGTCTGACGAAATTCCACGTGATATTTCGTCAGCCATTTATCGTTACGACAGTGATCCCCAACTTCATAAGTGTGCAATATTTGTCATTTGTATTTTTCTATTTTCCAATAATATAAATATTAAATAGAAAGATATATTAATACTAACAGTAATAATAAAAATTATATCAACTGCAAATTATTAAAAAAAAAGTAAAAAATAAATTGCAGCAATTGAGATGATTATATACGATAGATAGACTATATATCATAGAATCATCCAGGATAAATATTAATGGTAAACGCGTCGAGAAGAGAGAGAGAGAGAGAGAGAGAGAGAGAGAGAGAGAGAGAGAGAGAGAGAGAGAGAGAGAGAGAGAGAGAGAGAGAGAGAGAATGAGAATGAGAATGAGAATGAGAATGAGAATGAGAATGAGAATACATACGTATAAATGTGTGCAAATGAATAATAATTTAAATTCATGTGCGGAAAATGCAAGAAAAACTTTTCAAGCTTATCGTTCCGTCGAATTATGTCGACACAAAGTTATGTCGTGCGATGCGTAATGCTCGGCAAAGTTCGATTGTCATGATGAGGTGGATATTTATCGCGATTAAACGCTTCGACGTTGAGAATTGAATAGGGAAGAGAGGCAAAGAGATAGGCAAACAGACAAGACAGGCATTCCCCGTTTTGGTGGGGTGGTATCTCGGACTCTGGATTTTCCTCGTGCTTAGCTGTGTCGTCAGTCTTGCGATCGGACTCCGAGCGCTCGAATCGTTGGTTCGGAGCTCGTTCCCCTTTCTGCCATCAACGATCACTCAAGATCGTTTTTCTTTAACAAGATTTAACTTTTTTCGGCCGAGCCTTTCAGTAATTCGTTATTGAATCATCATCCAATAATTTTTATCATCATTGTTATGTTATTTTGAACGATTTTTGAGGCTCGTTACATCACCTTCATTGACCGTTGAATTCGTGATCTAAAGATAAAGAAAAGAGAGTAGGGGAACATACAAGAATTTGCGTAACCTCGACTGGTGCAAACTTCTCATTGGCTAGAGAGACCGAAAGTAAGAGATAGATTTTATACGATACGAGTGTACAGATTTTCCAGCATGTACACGTACACGAGCATATGATTTGTTTGATTCATGTATTGTTTGATTCGTGTCAAATATAAATTACGACTTGGAAGATTTGGAAGAGAAGAAATATCTTTATTAAGATTTATTATTTATTCGTTATTAAGATATAACGAAAATATGAAGAGGAGATAATAATTTTATGTAAAATTAAATAGAACGGAATATTATAAATATTAGAAAAAATTTTTCTATCGGAAAAAGAGGCACAAGAGGATGAAGAAAACGCAGGAATAAAAAGTAAAAGAAGAAGAAGAAGAAGAAGAAGAAGAAGAAGAAGTAAACAAGTAGAATTAAGTAATAAAAAAAATCGAAAAAAGTTGAAAGAGTAAAAAGAGTAAAAAGTTTCAAATGAAGGAGACGGAAGATAAAAGAGGAACAGTTACAGATACAGAAGATCGTACATGGTATATGTGGAGTGCGTAATGTGACTGATTTCATACTGTGAATAAGCGACAGAGCAGATTTCACACAGCGAACGCGTTTGTGATCACGTGACTAGAGATTACAGCTGATTGATCGTACTCGTATACATAACATGTATTCTTTGAAAAAGCCGGGATTTTTCCAGCATGATACTATCCCACCCGCGTGTCAGGTGTGCGAGGAATTTCTACAGGGTTATCATGAGCTCTTACAACGGGTGAGTAGAATGTCAGGAATAACATCAAGAAGATCAAATCCCATCGAATTGGTCAATATTTCTTGATTGCGAATAGTATGGCCAAGTTAGCCAACACGAGGTTGAGAAAGGAAAGCGTGAGATGGATGATCGAAGCTGGGAAGTGAAAGTGAGTTTGGAATGTAAATTTTAGAAATTGTTCACGTACTTGTACGTGTGCTGGAATCTCTCTTTCTCTCTGTCGGCGTGTGTGTCTTTGGTTGATCACCGTCAATATTCTATTAATTCTGTTAATTCCAATTTGCAAAATTGAAAGGATACAGATCTGAAAGAGAACAACACGTTAATTTTATTTTATGTGTTATAATGCGTTCTCCCAATGCGGATAAATCCATGATGGATAAAGAAATTATGCATTCTTGAATTTGAGAATTTGAGAGTTTGTCATGAGAATCGTGTCATCTTTTTTTTTCTTCTTTTTGTATGTCAGATGCATTTGTCATAATTTAAGATTTAAGGAAGCATAATTTAGCAAGCATGTCGACTTTTTGTCGGCTTTGATTTATTATCTCGCTATTATCTCGCTAAATGTATTTATCTCTTATCTCAAGTGTAATAAATATATTAAGAGTATGTTTTCACAAAGTATACTTATAAAATATGCTATCCGCCACACTGCTCGATGTTAAGAATCGCGTCAAGAAAACATCGGGATGATCTTAATCCACTTTTTATCATTTGTTGACTCGTGATTTCTATTATTATATATTTTATATATTTTACTTATTGCGACGCTCATTATATCATTATACGTGGCTTTATGGCTATACAATATGGCATAATTTATATTTTTACAGAACAGGTTCAAGAGCGATTTGAAAATTATGATATATGTCGTATTTGCAAAATTGGCAGGATTCATCAAGCATCATGATTAATTCGATGCGTTAATTGTAGAATTAATAATAATATTGCGCAAGTATTTGTATAGTTGCAAAAGTTTTAGGGAGATGCGTGCATTATGTTCGGAATGATGTGAATGTTTTGCTTGTAGAAATAACCGTGACGAAACGTACGTAACGAGAAGCTCGATGGCACGAGAATGTCGTGCCAAGTAGCGAATTTTCTTTGATGTTTCGTGTCAAAGTAGCGACGCGCGCATAGAAGAGAAGCAACAGAGATGTGAGATCGTATGAGTTTCATGTTATATGATGATGTAAAACACATAACGAATTTGAACAATAGAATATTACTAGATATACTTTTAAGCAATTATCTTTCGATATGTTATTTTAATATATATATATATATATATATATATATATATATGTATGTATGTATGTATGTATGTATGTATGTATGTATATATATATGTATATATAGCTGTACATTTTACAAAGATACAACTTAAAGGGATCTTTTTGGGGGCTAACTCGTGAATTCGGTATGCGAAGTCTATATATTACAGCACGCGTTAATTTCGTAATGCAATATCCGTAACACAATAGCCTTATCATACGTAGATCAGATTTCCTTCATCGAAATGCTACACGATAATACTTGGCATTTTACCATGGTCGGCATTAGTGGTCCAAGTAATCGACATACAGGATGTTTCACAGATCCAAGATCAAACAGGTTGATAGTAATTTTATCATTGATACTTTGATCGATCGATATTTGATCGATATTTGGCAAGATCGTATTCGCGATTTTAAAGATATTCCATTATAAAACTAAATTACACGTACTATCAGTAATTAATAAGCGAGACTCTTTAGTTATAGAAATGAAAATTGCATATAAATTGTATATCTGTACATATGATATAATTTCATATTTCTAAGCCTATAGGATTTCTCTTTGCGATTACTTTTTGTTACATATAAGTTTCTCATAAATCTCTTTCTTTCCTTTTCCCTTTAGTACATGGACATTGGTGAAGACATCGGCGTCCCCGAAGAATTCACGAAGGGTGAAATGGTATCGGGGATGTGGTGGCGACATTTACTATCGGGTGGTGTAGCGGGTGCAGTATCACGCACGTGCACCGCGCCTCTTGATCGCATCAAGGTTTATCTGCAGGTGAATTTTATTTGTGCATCTTGTCAGAGACATTCTCCATGGTACAATTTATTCATAAATCCCTGTTGAATTTACTATTATCTGTAGACTTGGCGGAGATCTATGTCCATAGTATAGTTCTGCTAATAATCGATATTACAGTTTATCCCGATAATGATAAGAAATTGAGATACAATTAGGAGATACGATTGGCTCGAATGATGATTAAAATTGCGAAATATTATCTTTCGCAGCTTTAAATAGCGTTTCTCTTTCTCATGGATATACAATATACTGTCGTATATTTTTTGAAACAATTTATGAAATCGATGCATTCTACCTACGTATTCTACCTACGTTCGTTGTACTCGATAAAGTCGTAGGAGTGATCCAAGTACATTGGATAATCGAATAATAGTAAATTCAACGGAAGAGGACCGAATATATATGCATACCTGTTATGCGAGATACGAGAAAGAGAACAATTGGAATTAGCGAGCGAGCGAATAAGCATTTAGTTTTGTTTTAATACGGAGGAGAGAACCATCCGCTCATCCTTACAGGTCCACGGCACACGACAGTGCAATATCATAAGTTGCTTCAGGTACATGCTGCGCGAGGGTGGCATTAAGAGCCTATGGCGCGGCAATGGCATTAACGTGCTGAAAATCGGCCCGGAAACAGCGCTCAAATTCATGGCGTACGAACAGGTGAAACGGGCGATCAAATCGGACAACGAGACGCGCGAGCTCGGAATCTACGAGCGATTTTGCGCCGGGTCCATAGCCGGTGGCATCAGCCAAACAGCCATTTATCCTCTCGAAGTATGCCTCGCGATTTCTTTTCATAGAACGACGATAGAACTCTTAATAAATATTCTCAACAGAAATGAATAAAAAAGTGTGCGACCAACAATTTGGCAGGTATTGAAGACGAGACTCGCATTACGAAAAACGGGTCAATTCGACGGTGTATTCGATGCAGCTAAGAAAATATATAAACAGGGTGGCTTAAAGTCCTTTTATAGAGGCTACGTCCCTAATTTGCTAGGAATAGTACCCTACGCTGGCATCGATTTAGCTGTCTACGAGGTAAGCTTATATCTCAAAGGAAATCAAAACTTTAGGCTCTTGTTAATCTATTCCGCGATGAATTTTGTATAAATAATTTTATACGGTTACGTTCACAGACCTTGAAAAATAATTATCTACGTACGCACGATAAGAAAGAACAGCCGCCGTTTTGGGTTCTGTTGCTGTGCGGCGCTATGTCGAGCACGGCAGGTCAAGTATGCTCGTATCCTCTAGCATTGGTACGGACGCGATTGCAGGCCGATGTTGGGACCAATCGCTCCTCCAGTACTATGGTTGGCGTCTTTAAAGATATCTTCAAACGCGAAGGAGTACGCGGTTTATACCGCGGACTCATGCCCAACTTTCTCAAGGTATCGTAATATATATGATGTTATAAATTAGTATAATGTAGTAATATTATCAATGTATAGTATTATTATGTCGATGACGATATATCTTCCTCTGTTTAATTCATATTTGAATATGCGTTTCTCTGCTAGAATTAGATGATTAGACTTTCTCGAATCAAAAAGAAAACTTAATTTTAATTTTGATATTGATAATAAGCTCTATTTGAAAAACGAACTGACTTGCGCTCTGTAACAAAGAAACCAAGAAACAATGTTTTTATCAAGGAATCTTTACACAGGTTGCACCTGCCGTCTCCATCAGTTACATAACGTACGAAAATCTTCGGCAAGCATTGGGCGTTAACATGACGTGATGAACATATACGCTAGGTGACTGATTAATTCAATTAACTTATTCTCTTTCTCTTTCTCTGCCTTTCTCTTCTCCGCTACTACTTAAAACTATATAAAACAATCATCGATATGGTGAATGATCGTTGATGGCTACATTAATGATGATACGTCAATGAATGATCAATAATCAGAAGATATCCCTTTAAGGAAAAAGTGAAGAAACATCGATCTTTATATTTATTATTATTGCTAATTGTTTAAAAAGTTGCTTTACGCAACCATTCTATCTCTCGCAGTTGTTTTTATTATTTATTGGTATACTTTAGCATATTTTCTAATATTTTAATATATTAATAAATAAATTATAGAATGTAGAAACATCTGCGAATTATATGGAACATTGCAATTATTATATTAGCCGACCGTAGCTATCGCAACAAAGTGATATTTGATTTTGAAGAGTAAGTGCAGTACAAAACATGTGAAGTGAAGTATTATGTACTCGTTACATTTTTTTAACCAAATAACGAGCAAGCTTTGAATAATAGCCATCGGAAATATGGAAAGGCCAGTTTTTCAATTGTTATCTAGTTAATTTAACTTGTCTCTTGTCAAGTACACTCAAGTCAGCGCGAGAAGTTCACGTATAAAATTATATAAATTATGTTATCGATAGCGCATGTATTCTACAGATCTTACGATCAATTTACCAGTAAAAATCAAAGCAAACGATTTAAGAGTCTAAAGTAATAAGGTTTTCATAGTTGCTCTAATCAATATAAAAACAGATAGAAATTATTAAACTCTTATGTAACGTGGCAAACATAATTTCTCAAATTGATATAAATTCATATGAATAGATTTTGATATAATAATTGATTTCCTGAAACTTTAATTTTATAATTTATTACAAGTTTATCGTATCTGAACTTGAGTGCAGAAATGCATTATATATTTTGTTAGGAATTTATGAAAACAATAGAACGTCGGCTTAATGGAAAATTGTATTTGCAATTTTCGTGTTCGGTGAAGGGAGAATGGAATTATAAAGAAATACTGTGATATGTATATGACTGTAAATTGAATTCCCATATGATTTTTCAATATTTTCTAAGTTAATTATGATATTATCATTTTGCAAACTATTTATAAAATATTGTAATTTTCTTGTATTGTAAATCGCAGGGCGCTTTTATTTCATATCGACTTTATTGTCAATACTTTATATAATATATATATATATATATATATACACACACATACACACACACACACACACACACACATATATACACGCACGCACATATATCAGGTTTCAAATGCCGCTGCTATTTACGTTACGGTTCATTCCCCTAGATATATAAATTTCTCGAGTTTGCAAATTTTGTGGATTTGTGAGCTATATGTATATTATGTATTTATATGTATTATAAATGTGTACAGACAAATGTGTATCGACGGTGTTGTTTCTCAACGAATATTCGGAACGTAGCGATGATAATTCGCATATAATAAACACTCGTTGTTCTGAGAATACGATAAACTGTAAGAATTTTCATTCTAATTCTGTTTTAGTTTAATGTAAAATCAATTATATTTTATCCGATTTAATCCAATAGAAATTGTACAATAAAATAAGTATCACTCAAAAGATCGAATTATACGGCACCTCCTTCTTTAAATCTAATTTTCTAGTTAGATTTTTGTTAAAAATTTTCTTTTTGATAATATAACATCTCTCCCCTAAGAACTAAAATAAGAATTTTTCTATTGATTTGGTTGTTACTTTTGAAAGAACTTTAGAATTTTCAAAATAATCATACACGAGTTATCAAATCGTGTTATGCTTGATACTTTCACAAAATCGTATATCTGTGTACATCTGTATACATATATACGCGTATACATACACATGTATGTGTGTATATATATATAGATTATATAATATTGAATATTGATCGTGCGCGAATTGGATATGCCATATTTTTGCACGTTTTCATTATTTTTCATGCGAAAAAATAGTATTTAATTAGAAAACAGTTATTATAATTATTTACTTATATTTCAGATAATAATAATGGCTACTGTCGTATAATACGTATACATACATACAGAGTGTAGCTACTCTAAACGCAAAATTTTTGTATGAAGCAATATGAAGTCCATTTTATGTTTAGAAAAAAATTTATTTCATATACAAATATTCTACATTTTAAAAATTATGTGATATATTTACTTATTAAACAAAAATATATCTTTAAATTCTATCAACCATTAATTCGTACTATCACTTTTTAGTCAGTCAATGAAGCTGCGAATCTTGTTAAACTTAATTCGATAATAAAATCATCGTGCAATATTTAATAGTAATTTAGTAATTCAGGTAGTAATTAATTAATATCATTTATATCGTAAAATATATTTTTCATTATGATTGCTTTATATTAAAACTTTATATTAAAGATGTAACATTTTTTATCAGAAGAAAACATGTGTGAATGAACAATGAAATCATGTGTTTATTAATTTTATTTTTATTCAAAATTTTGCACTTCTTTCATTAGTATGTATTACGAAAAGTACTATCATGATACATATTTTCTTCTACTAATAAACTCTTTCGGATTTCCTTTTTCTTTTTTTACTTTCTTTAAATATGTCATTTAATGCATACAAATTTGAGAAATCTTATAATAAAAAATGTAAAATAATACAAAGTTCGACACAAGTTTTTCATATATATAATATAATGCTTCATATAACATAATAAAATAATAATAACAGATGATCATTAAAATTTAACATAACACTTACGTCAAATAATAATATCACAATTAATTGATAAATATTCTTAGACGTGGTTGAAAACAATAATCTTTTTCGTTATAAGTAATTTCCTAAACAATTTTTTTCGGCAAATGATAATAAAATAATGAATAAAAACTATTACTGTTCCGAATAATAAATAAGAAATTATTGTAACAATATTAATAAAACTATATTTTTCCTTCTATATTTCCCTTCTATATTTGTTAGGAAATAGATTCCTGTTTTTCAGCTAATTCACATGCGTGTATATAAGCGTGTTTTGAAAATCATTAATCTTAACCGTTAAACTTTAATAATATACATAAAAAGAATGATGCCTGAATGTATATTGTAATCATTTTATATATTTGCAAATAGAACCGATAAATTGTAATCTTTGTGTTCAATGAAATTATGGAAAAATAATTGCTTGTTCTATTGCTATGGCATACGAATATTTATAATGAAAAAAATAGTCTCCTATAATGAATAATATTTTAATTTTCAATATTTTTCTTATTAAATTACACATTCGTTACAAATTCATTGATAAAAATGCAAACCTTATTTATTTTCTTATCAATTTTATCTTCTTACAATCTGCAAATTAATTTACGATAATATGATGGATATATTTTTTTCCCATAAAACATGGTTGAGCAATATCAGTCAAAAGTCACGAATCGATTTCGCGTTTCATTTAACATAAATTTGATCTCGTAAGGGGAAAACATGAATAGAAGAAGGACAAATCCATAAAAGCTTTAAGTGGAATTATAACACGATCTTAATATATGGAACATAATATTGTTATAATATTGTACTCTCTTATTCGTCGATCTTTCACTCAGCGTTGTATAGTCTGCTGGCTGCTTCCTGATCCAACAACCAGAAAAGAGTGCCATCGACTGGTTCCACTCTAGTGGCTGGCAAATCTTTTTTGTCTCTCAAAACTTTCTGTAAACGATACAATAAAACTAATATAAACAATTTGTAAAAAAATATATAATGCAAACAACTTATTAACTATATAGTTAATCCTTCCCACTTAATTTAAAAAAATGTGCAATCATATCTGTTTCTATTAAAAAGTCCTTTTAAAAAATAAAAATAATCTAATTTAAATGAGTCTCAAAGTAATTTAAATAAATCGTATAATTAATTAATGGAAAATGCAAGCTTCATAATTACTTCAATGATCTCGGCCTTGCCAGCACCAGTAGCGATGAATATACACATGCGAGCGTTATTAATCACTGGCATAGTGAGGCTGATTCTACTAGATGGAGGTTTTGGCGAATTCAATTCCCATGTAACCCACATATTCTCGTCGTCTAGGGCTCGATGACCCGGAAAAAGCGAGCATGTATGCCCATCCTGGCCTAGGCCTAACAGCAGACAATCAAACCTTGGTAATCTATCCGGCGGGAAGAAGAAGGCCATTTTTTTAATGTAATCCTTCGCCGCGTTCTCGGCTATAAATACATGTAAATGAATAAATAAGTAAATAAATAAATAAACAAGCAACAAATCAATAACATAGATGATAATGAAATATATATATCACAAAAGGAATCTCGTGTGTGTATTTCCTATGCATATAAGCAGAAATATATGAATAATGAAACATATGAAGATAATCATACTATATATATAATGAATAAATATATAGTACAAATAATGAAGAAAAATATCGACATTTTTAACAAGTATTATATTATAAAAATGAAAAATAATTGTTTATATACCATTAAGTTCTGGATCAACTTTTATGAATTGCTCTTCAGTCACTGGTACTTTTCCAATAAAATTAGTTTTATAAAGACCAAAATTAGACTCAGGATCTTCCAAAGGGACCACTCGTTCATCACAGAAAAAGAAACGCCATCTGCTCCAGTCAGTTGCAATGTTAGGTAGACATTCAGCTAATAATTGTACCATGGAACCACCTAAACGACGAATTAACAATTACGAAAAATTATAATATTACTTTGTTCATGTTATGTCATACATATTAAATAATTCTCTCAACAAAAAAAATTTTCTTTACAGATTTAGATTGCATATATGCAATCTGAATTATTTGAATTATTTCATATACTTATCAAGAATACTGATCTCATGAATACGACAAAACCAAATCGATTGTTAAGGCAAGAAAATCTGCGACTAAGAAAAATTAGAGAAACGCAAATGTCATTTATCATGCGCGTGAGCACCGTTGAGTTTGAATTAGCAAAATTAAGAATATAAGTCTCTTCTACGTAACTAACGATCTATAAAAATCTCTTATCGACGCTGATAAATATATATAGAAGGATATGGAATATAAAATGAAAATCATAAAATTTAAAATGTAAAACTGAAAAGAGTGAGAAAGGAAACAAAACATCGAAAGAATTTGTTGTTATCACCTGATATTCCGAATCGAAAGATTCGATCATCACGTGAGATCGCATCGTCGGCAGCGCGGGCGACGAGGTTAGATATTCGTGAAAGCAACTGCTCTTGATCGGTGGCCACTACTATCTCCGTCATTTCGCACGTATTTAGTAAATGACTAAGAGTAAGATTATACTGTGTACGTGCGGAATTTTTCAAATGAACGAATACGGAAATGTGTATGCCCTATACTGCCGGTTCGCACTGCACGCGCGATGATCTACGTCTGTTTTCCAGAATTGACATCTGCACCTCATTTACGCTTTTACACCTTCTGTTGCAATGCAGTACGTGGCTCGGTATAGAGGTTATATAAACTCCTCCCTTTTGTAAAACGATTAACTTGTTATTTAATGATAAAAAACGTGCAATAATTCGTGCAATCTTTTTCTTCGAAGCAATTTCCAAGATGTGTACTTTCTTTTATATCCTAAAAGTGCTCCATTAATTGAAGCATCGAGATTATTCGGTTCACCTGTCACTGTCATAGATATAACTTAAGTTATTAGATTGTGTTCTTACATTTGTACGTGTATATGTGTATATATGTATAGAAACGTCTTTTTAATTAACATGATAAAATACAAATACTGCAAGTATTTCAGGGACTCGCGAAATTTTCCTTATTATTAACAATCTTTAGCGTCTAGCATGAGATAACATTAATTATATAAAAAAATGTAAAGTCATTAAATTATATCTAAATCTATGATAAAAATGAAATTAGTAAATGGAAATTTTTTTAATTATAATTTTTTTTAGGACGATGTATCATTATTATATACTAATATGTACTAATTTTTTGAACATTTTGTAGGGAAGAATAGATGAGATAAATGCAAAAAATAACAAGGATTGGTTTGATATATCATGACCGTTTTTAAAACAAAACAAACGTGGTTACGGATTAGACTACCCAGATAACGCACGCAGTTCCTCAATTAAAAGTAAATGCAGAAATAATGTCCTTTGGAATACGTTTAGCTCGCAGCAGACCTATTAGATTTCTAGGAAGTATCGCCATGAAATGTTGGGCTTTCAGTGGAGCTTATATTCTTGCTTGCTTCCTCTTGTATTGGTTATATGGTGGAATCCTGACTTTCTTCCTATTGTGCTTTGCCACAACTGGTTTGTATTAATTTCTTCTCATTAAGAAAGACCACTAGATTTTCAAAGTAGAGATATCACTAAAGTTTTTGGATTTTTAATGTAGAATTTTTAATATTTTTTCGTTATAGGAATACTCTATCACAGAGAGGATCAACTTTTATATCATCCAGAATTACCAGCTCACTCCAGAGTTTATGTTCCAGCCCCTTCGATATTTAGTTTACCATATCAAAGTATATATACCAGAGCTGGGGATGGTACAATGTTGCATATGTTTTTTGTTTCTCAGCCAGGAGAAAGAATGAGAAAAGCACCCACATTATTGTTTCTTCATGGCAATGCTGGCAATATGGGGCATCGGTATTTAGTGTTATTTTATTTGTTATGTACTTTTGTCTGAACACCTAATTATTTCTTTTTTCTATATAGCATAAATTACATAAATTTCTGTTATAAATGATTAATTATGATTATGATGATTATATAATAATGATTAATTATATATTAATTATATCGTTTACTTTTTTTCAGATTACAGAATATAATGGGATTATATCATAGTATTGAATGTAATATTCTGATGTTAGAGTACCGAGGATATGGCCTATCTCAGGGCTCTCCGTCAGAGGAAGGTCTTTATATGGATGCTCAGGCGGGAATAGATTATTTATACAGTAGAACAGATATTAATACAAATGAAATCATAGTGTTCGGTAGATCATTAGGTAAAGAAACAAATCTTTTTTCGTCATCTGAAGCTATTTATATTTTAAGCATAATTTGGATCGGATATTGATTCATGTGTTCCGGACAAGAAAATATTTTTTCTGATTTTACATAAAATATCTTTTTTATGACTTTTTACGAAAAGATTAAAAAGAAGATGACAGACTATTGTTACTGCCACATTTTATGTTTACAATTATGCATTGTTTCAGAGATACAAAATTTAGAAAGAGAAAAAGCTTTCATTTTCTCAAGTTATTTTGACAACTTTCTTTGAATCGTAATTTTAATAGGTGGAGCAGTAGCGATCGATTTAGCCATGAAGGAAGAAAATTCACAAAGAATTTGGTGCCTTATACTTGAAAACACTTTCACTAGTATTCCAGATATGGCTGCCTTATTCGTGGGGTCAAAATTTTTGCAGTATCTACCACTTTTTGTATATAAAAATAAGGTAAGTAACAATATAATAAAAATAACGCATTACTGCATGTATATTTCTGAATTTATCCAGTATATTCATTTATCATCTATATTCAAATTTTATATAGCATGTATATATTTATGTACACATAGTAGATAATAGTACATTTTTAAAAATCTTTCGTAATCTGAACTTTCTATAAAAATCTCTCATTTTTTATATTCGTGTAAAATTTATGATATTTTGCATATCGTGCATATCTTATGTATTTTCTCTGATTTTTATAGTAATTTTTATAGTAATTTCATAGTATATGTTAAGTTTTTGTACATTCAATATATACAACACTTTGCCTTTTCTCGCATTCTTGTTTTATACTTTTTCATGATTTATATTATTTTATTGCAGTATTTATCTATTTCAAAAGTTCGCTCAGTCACGGCACCCACTTTGTTCATTTCCGGTCTGGCGGATACGCTGGTACCACCTCGCATGATGCAAGATCTCCATAAAAACTGTCGAAGCACATGCAAACAGATACTTCCGGTCGTCGGTGGTACGCACAACGAGACGTGGTGCCAGCCTGGTTACTATCAGAACATTCGTGCTTTTTTGACCGAACTCAGAGAAAATCCACCTCCTCCGAGAGTAGTATCTAGTTATTGGCAGATCGACGATATCTAATGATAAGGAAGATTGACAAGAAAGGTAATCAGAAGCAATGACAAAAGAAAGTTCATTTTTACATACCATACATATGAAAATAAAGATTCTATTGTAATAAAGACTTTATTATATGTGAATCGAAATTTTTGAAATCTTTATTAATTTATTTTTTTTTGTTGTAGACATCTTACCAAAAAAATGACGTTACCATAATCGGCCAGAGATAGTTATTGATAATCCTTTTCACGCTAGAAATCGAATCGTCGGATATAATCGGATTGAAACAGTTTGATCGACTAATTTAATTTAATATATCAAAAATTAAACTAATTAATGACAAAATTATTATAATAAAAGAGAAAAGTATTTAGCGTAAAGTGCAATAAGCGTTGTAACGCAAATTATATTGGACGCAAAATTGTTTGTTAAATATTATTGAAATAAATTGTTATTTATTTCAATTTATTAAAACATGCATGTAACCGCGAACAAAAATATCGATCCGCATATAAATGGCTGCTATTATCATAGCAGATCTTTTTCTGATTTTTTTTACGAGAACTGTTATAGATTGCAAATAATTAAAAAAAAAATTAAAATGTGATAATTATGTGGAAATTATGGGATTCATTCAAAAAGCATTTGCACGTTGTGTTTTAAATTAAAGAAATCGTAATAAATATCTTTTATATCTTTTCCCAATAGTAATCTTTATGCTCATATAAAAATGACCAAAGAGAATTGAACTCATACAGGGAGAAACAGAACGAGAAGGAGAGGAAAGAAAGAAAGAGAGAAGTGAGTTAAATAACGAAATCATATAAATCTCTTGGTTTATTTTGATTATTATGATTATTATGTAAAAATCGAAGCTTTTTATATACATATATATGTATAAATTTTTTATTAATTTATAATTCTGTATTATTTCCTCCCTACATCATCAATGCAATCTTAAGAGAGAAAAATTCCCGTCAACTTGCGTCACGCGTATCAAAAACTTTTGAATTAATCAATTTTGTATTTAATACTTTTAAATAAATATTTCTAAAATTTACGATTAATTCGTCTTCTCTTCATGATCATTCTTTGTGTTAACAAAATGCCAATTATCGTTAAACTTGCAAATAAAGTGATCGTCGTAACTAGAACAGCAATCATTCCAGAACTCGTCTTGAACATTACGATTTCTTTGCTGGCGACACTTGCGACATTAACAGTTATTCTTTCTGCAAAATGCGAAAAGTTATCGCAGAATATTCTTCCCTTCCATTTATACCAGTGTACTATCCTCTTATCATTTAATGGAGATGGAGCAGCGCATCTAATTAACAAATTTCAGAGAAATGATAGATAGAAACAAGAAATTCAAATATTGTAATAATAAAATATGAATTCATACAATAAGATTTTATGTAACACGTGACATTAATTTAAACAATTACCTTAAATCTTCTAAAAGACTGGGTTTTGTAACATAAAGTTTTGGAACTAATTCACTTAACATCCACTGTAATGAACAATCACAAATAAAGGGGTTTCCTTGCAGATTAACAAGATACTCTGCATTTGAAGTGTTCCTGTTATAGGTATTTACATCAAATAGCTTTGATGATAAATAAGTAAAGCGATTATTGCTCAAATCTACCTAGGAAATGAAAAAGATTTATAATTTTTGTAAATCCTACTACAAATAAATTACTTATCATAGAAAAATACAATATTTTTCTTTATAGAATACTTACAAAGCAGATATTCATATGTTGAAAAACATTATCATGGATAGCATTCAACTTTATATTATTTGATATAATCACACTGATACAATCATTCCTTCTTTCCTTCAACATAAGAAACGTTTCTTCCTCGATCTTTTCAATTTCTCTTGTAAAACTTACTTCGAACTCTTTCAACCTCAGTTCAGACCGAATTTTTAGATCTTTCAGATGTTTTCCATTAATTCTAAGAATTTTTAAATTTGGAAAATTTTTAGTACAAACGCTATCAGGAACTAACCTTAGTTTATTGTAGGATAAATCTAACATTTCCAAATTTTTTAGGAAAATATCTGGAAAATCTGTTAAGAAATTTCTATTAATATTAAAACTTTTTAATTCTTCTAGTAATGTTAAATTTTTACATATCTTTGAAATGTAATTATCTTGAATATTTAGGATACGTATCGATGAATTTTGAAACGAAAGATTCTTGATAATATTGTTCTCCGCGTAAAGTTCCAGTAGTGATAGAGGAAAGTCCCGAAGATTTAAGGAAAAAAGTTGATTGTTTTTAATATAAAGAATCTTTAAACGTTCCAGATGAAGTAACGAGTTGGCTGGGAGTGTGCTAAGTTTATTGAAAGAGAGATCCAAGTATTCCAATTCTAATAAAGCCTCGAGAAAACTCTGCAAAATATCAGAATAAAAAATATAAAAATTTATAATAATTAAATTAAAAAATTAAATTTTCGAAAGATATCAAGGTAGTGGTATAATATCGTTGTAATAATGGCATAACGGTAAAGTGAACAAGACTTTTAAGACTTTTTCTCTCTTAAATATTTTCCAATGATCTAATTCTAATCTAAATTTTTAGGAAATCGGTTTTGAAGTATAATCAAATATACATGGATTTGAATAAGAATCGCACACGATTCGATGTACTTCGACACAGAGGCTAAAAGATTTAAATTATTTGCAACAAAAATAAGAATTGAGATTGTTACGGCACCAGATCAGTAATGTTGTTGTGGGATACGTCAAGAACTTTTAATACGACTGTTGTATTTTCTGAGCTTTTTTCAAGATTGTTGATACGATTATGACTCAAGTTGAGTTTGGATAAATTTATATTCAAAATAGAAATATCAAAGCTCCATAATAAATTGTGGGAATAATTTAAATCTTCTAAATTAATTAAGGTCTTCAAGATCTCCGAATGCGTATTATCCAATTGATTTTGAGATAAGTCCAATCTTTTCAAGTGATTTAAGTTCCTTAACTCGTTAATGGGTAATAATGTCATGTTATTTTTTGAAAGAATAAGTTCATTTAATGGTTGATGCTGGTTCAGGGCATGAAAATCAAAGTTAAACCAATCTTCATTGATTCCTAGAATTTTATCATGACAATCGATAATTAGCTCTGCATCTGTAAGAATATAAACAATGACATCAAATTTATCCGTAATGATGTTCTCAAAGAATATCATTACGTAAATTAAACTAATTGTTACAAACATCTGTGTATATGTAACTACATAAAGAAAAATTAATTAAAAATTTAGAATTTACGTAAGCGTGTTTTGCGATTTTTTTTATGCAAATTAATTTAACAATACATGAGCATTACAGAAATTCTAATACATAATATATTTGCATCTATATATAAATAACACAAATATAAAAAATAATCTAAAATTTGTCTCTTTATTTATTATATATATTATACAATAATATTATACAATGAGAGACAAACAGAGAGAGAGCAAGAGGAAAAGAGAAAAACAATTTTTTAAAAATTTTAATATTCTCATGAACTTACTTGAGGAACATACGCAAGTTTTGCATATGTCGCACAAACATTTGCCGCACGCAATTAATAATAACAAAATAATAATATTACAGTCGTTAAACATCGCGATATAGTCGTAGTTTCTTGCGGCGTGATAACTAACGGTAAATTACTAAATGATCTCGCTTATATCAGTCATATCACGACATACATACACATTGCAGCCATGATTTCATTTCTGATAGCATATCTGATAAATGTGTTAGCCAGATAATCCATACCATATTATCTATCTTACTGCAGAAAATGTATAGAAATTATGTATATGACAAATTTGATAACATTTTTATGGTAATGATTGTTTCGATCAATTATTGAGCAATGAATCGGCAAACGCTCAGTTACATCATCAGAAGCTGATAAATATTTTCACTACAAATTGGTTTTATGATACAATATAAAAATAAATATATGACAAAGATTTAAAGTTCTTATAATATAGTTTACAGGAAAATAAATGAATATGTGTCAACTAATACCAATTGTTTAATTTTAAATAACACGATTTTAAGATTTTTTAAAAAAATCTGTCAATGTGGACTGTTTCTTCTTTACTTTCTCCATCTTTCCTCCCATTTTCTTCATCTTCTTTCTTTCTTCCTCTTCTTTCTTTTCTTCTTCATCCTCCGAACAAGTTACATAAATATGTTCTTTCTTTGTGACGATATATCCATTTTCTTTGTAAACCTTGTTGACTAATTTTAGCACTTTCTTTTTACCATTTTCATGCTTCATTCTTGGAGGAGAAGGACTTTTCGTTTTTACGGGAGACTGAGCAGGTTCTAATTCTGGAAACGTATCTTCCATCTCTGTATCACTTTGTGCCTCCGAATCACTGGAATCACTCTGAATTACAAGCCTTTTCCGTTTCTTGGCAGATTGATCAATATCTTTACTTCTATTTCGCTTCTTTCCACGCAAATCTCCCTTGCTTTCTTCAGTTTTTCTTTCTTCGAATTTTTCTTTCTTAGCGACTTCAATATTGGTCTTATCATCTTTCTTTTCCGATGATGTAGTCTTCATAGGTTGGGGCAGAGATGTAAGTTTTCCGAAGAAATTATCCAAACCCTTCTTTTTTATAAGATTGTTTTTCGAAGGTATTTTTTTTATATTAGAGTTTACTGTGGAAGTTTTGTTTCTTTCTGTTGAATCTTTGATTTTTTTTGAGTTGTCATCTTTACACATTTCATCATTTCCCCCAGAATTTTTATCCTTCTCTGTTGAGTCTTTAACTTCCTGCATTGTAGTTTCATTTTTTTCAATTGAAACTTTATTCTTTTTCTGAAAAGACAATTTTGTTTCTTCAGAATTTTTTGATTTTTTAAACGCATTGGGCAAGGTATTTAATCCATCATTCTTGTTTGTTACCAAATTCTTTTCCTTTTTTGATAGATTTACAAGATTCGTTATATTTGTATTTGTTATACTTTCTGTTATAGCTTTTTTTGTAGTTGTACCCCAACGTAACAGTTGGATTTCTTCATCACTGCGCTCATTACAGACATCACATTTTATTGCGCTATAATTTACGTCTCCAGGATCAGAACTGGCAAGTAATTCCAAATTTTCCAGAGATTTGTGGACGCTATACAGATGCTCCGAGATGATTTTATGAAACTTTTTTTGAGCCTTGGATAGATCTGATCCTTTGACAATCTCCACGCGTACTTCATTATTATCAAGAAGACCTATTAATAAATATGTACATTCGATATCATGGCTTTCGCGATACTTCTCATAAAATGCCCATAAGATTTGTTTTGCCGTGTTGACATGAACTTTTAGTATTTTACTCAGCCATTTATAAGTAACCTGAAAGTTGCATATGTACAATGTTTGTATGCTACTTTAATTTGTATCGAGAAAAAATATTATATAATTCGATCGTGTATATATATATATACATAAAATATATTATTATTCACATAAATAAAATTAAAAAATAATGTAATGAGACCTGAAAATTTACAATATCAAATATTGAAATTACCAGCTTATCGTTGTCGAAAACATGACTAGCTAAAATCTCCAAATGCTCATTAAATGTTTCCATAATTACTTTTTAACTTTCCTGTATTTATCCATAAAAACTATTAATTAATTGAGAATCAACTTCTATACTTCTTATGTCACCAAAGTATATGTAACGCAACTGGTATGTTCTCCCGAATAAGCATGCGCGCATGCGTGTATTTATCTATATATATATATATCGACTTTTTTTCAATTCTTTTGCAATTACATACATTTATTATAAATATATAAGTGCTTCAATGATTATATGTACTTGTATTCAAATTAAGTAATTAATAAATATTTTTGTTTATTATATTATTATTTTTACATATGTTGTAATGTGTATAATAATGATATTATATGCATTATATTTGACCGAAACGAAAATATATTAAATATATTCCATATATGGTAAACTCTTTTTTTATTTTTAATTAAGTGTTTTCATACTTGTTTCTGATTTATTTAGTTTCTTAAATGTCCTAATGTATATTATATTATATTGAGTCCATTTTTTTGCATCATTTTTATTAATTCAGAACTATTCTATAAAATATTTTATGTGTGCAATAAGATAAAAAAAATTTGAAGGAGAATGAAGAGCGAAAAGGAAGGATAGAATGAAAGAGAGATATTGCACATATATAAATTTTAAGCATCTTTTCTCTACTAAAGCGAAAAGAAACTCTTTCATATGAAGCTTTTGGTAAAGCTATAGCTCAAGATATTGAGAAAGAATCTTTTTTATGAATTTTCGTCATTGTTTTCGTATTTTTATTCAGAAAATACAAAGTATTTTTTATTTCACGATTTTGTATGTAAACAAAAATATAGTCTTAATTCATATAAAAATTCATTATGTCAATTACTTGACAGAACGGGTACTCAACAAACAAAAGGATTAAAATATTATTTAACGAAGATTCTATAAATCAACAATCTATTTTCCTATTTCTTGTTTTTTTTAAATTATCTTTTATTCTGTCTCTATGCAATACTTCCAATTTTAGATTTATTTATGATTTGTTTTGTTGCCTTCTTGCTAATATTCTGCATAATTTGTTCCAGAATAGATGCGTTCTATAAATAAATAATATGAATTAGATAACATGTATAAAAATATTATATATTTTCAAACCTGTATAACATTAATATAAATATACGAGAAATATAAAGAAATTCTTTATAATATTTATCTCTGAATAAAATAAAATATGTATATCTTTTATTTACCATGGCTGAAATAAACAATAAACAATCTTCTTTATGCTTATACCAAATGGCGTTGACATTAGCAGGATTTTCATTGTCATTTCTCATCATAATTGTTTCGTCTAAATCCCTGCCATTCATTGATTTCGCTAAATGAATTGATATATTCCATATTTTACTGGCTCCCTTGATCAGATTCACATTATCCCGATAAAAATTGTAATCGTCCATGTTGCCAACAAAGATATCGACTAAACAAATAAAAAAAGTTTTAACAATGTTTTGTCTTTCATACATGTACAAGCGGGCACAAATTTTAATAAGGTTTTATATAAATGAAAGATAGAAGAAGATAAAAAATTGTGATCTCCTCTCAAATCATTTGAAAAAATGAACTTTGTTCAATCAGATTTTAATTTTAGTCTGATTATTAAACATAATATTATTTATGCTTAATTATGCTAACATAGAAAATTGAATATTTATGCTTACTTATGCTAACATAGAAAATTGAATATTTATTTTGCTAATTAAAACTCACCTCCTGAATTTGACTTCTTACTAATATTTGCCATACAACTTCTAATTACGTTTACCACATCCATAAGTTCATATATTTTCTGTTCCAATACATCATCTTTCAAATGTTCAAAAAACTGGTAGAGAAAAAAATGAAAGTATATAAATAAAATATAAATAAAAAAATAAATACAGAATTATTATTTGATACGTTTGATAATATGCTGAGAGAAAAAGAAGAGAGGGAAAGTTTTACAAGAATTGATCATATAGGTATTATTCAGCATATACCTCGTTTGGCACTGGATAGGACGCTTCGAGTAACGAAGTAACTGACTGAAATCCCGATATTCTTTTCTTGGCAAGTCTCGTATACAACTCGTCCGAGAGATAAGGTGTGAAAGGTGCGAGAATACGTAATGACACTTCTAAACATTTTGCGAGGGTATCGGAATGACCGGCACTTATAAGGGCATCGCCGCTTTTAAAACCGAATTTCGTGGCTTCCTATGTACACATAACACGCATATGTATTAAATTAAAATGAAAAGTTATTAGACTAAAATCAAGATCACGTGTTGATTACTGTAGCAGCCAATTTTTTTTTTTGCAAAATTCTCACAAGCCAAAAGATTTTACCACGTAGAGATCACAAAATTCGTAGTAAATAAATTGACGAATCGCTGCAACCGCCTTGTGAAAATTTCTTTCGGCAAACGCGTCATTCACGTGTTCCACCATCCGCGATAATCGGCTCAAAATCCATCTATCCAGACTGCTCAAATTTTTTTTTCTTTCATCTCTATATTGTTGTTGTTGTTCGTTTCTCTGCTGCTCATCACCGTTTACCATCAGTAACATATACTTGCATGCTTGCCAGAGTTTATTGCAAAAGTATTTGTTTGTAAGACAATCGTCTATATCAAAACGGACGATACGATCTATGCAAATACAAGCAAATAATTAGTAATAGATATAAAATAAAGCATATAATAATGAATCGAAATTTATAAAATAACGTAGTGTATGTATGAATAGAAATAAATTAGTTTGAAAAATTGTGAAATCGATTAAATTTATTCCTACTCTTAATATTACGGGCACACAGTGACAGTCTCAAAGCATCAGCGCCACATTCTGATATACCATTGGGATATGATTTCGCGTTTACACGCAATGTTCGTCGCAATTCGTCGCTGCTAAGAATACCCAATGTATGACTATGCCTTGCTTGCGAATCTAGTTTCTTAAAATTATAATATTAACATTTGAAAAAATAATTCTTAAAAATCTAAAAATTTCAACAAGTATCTCGAAAATAAATTTATTATTATCAATAATCAGTAAAATAAAAAAAACTTACTTCGAGGGTACAACCGTTGATAATATTTTCCGGTGAGATAACGTTGCCAGAACTCTTGGACATCTTTTTGCCATTGGTATCGCACAAGAGACCATGAAGCAAAACCTCCTACAAAAACATATGTAATTAATTTAAATTACGTGCGCATATAATTTACTATTTTTGATATTTTGGCACTTTATATTTTTATATGTAAAAATATAAATATGAAATTTTATATATAAAAATTTTATATATAAAAATTTTATATATAAAAATTTTATATATAAAAATATAAAAATATGAAAAAATATATATATATGTAGAATATTATATATTTCTGAAAAGTAAAATATCCAGTTTCTTTAGTATTTCCGTATATCGAATAAAAACTATAATTCATAGAAAAGAAAATTATGTGAAACTAACATAATTATTATATGAGAAAATAACGGTCTAAAAATAATATAAGAGTAATAAAATAAAACGCAAAAATAGAAATAATCTATTATATTTATTTATATACCTTGAATGGCAAGCGCTGTGTCATTTCGAGACTCAACATCACCATTCTTGCCACCCAAAACAAAAGGATATCATGGCCAGTCTCCATCAGTGTCAATGGATAATATCTCGCCATATCTTTTGTCTGTAATTTTTTAATAAAAATATCATGTCTGCCATATTTAATAAGCAATAATAAAAGACAATGTAAAATAATAAGGACTAACATGTTCCGGCCAACCAAGTGTAGCAAATGGTATAATCGCCGATGAGAACCATGTATCGAGAACATCGTGATCTTGTTGTATGTTAACCACGTCTCCGTATTTGTCTCGTGCCTGACGATATGCCTCTTCCTCGGATCGTGCAACTATCCATGAGGTGATATTGCCATTATTAGAATAGACGCCATCATTATCATCATTATTCTTGTTATTTTCGCTATGGGTTACGAAATATGCAGGAATGCGGTGACCCCACCACAATTGTCTCGACACACACCAGTCTCTGAAAAGAAAATTTTCCGACTTTCAAATAAAAAGAAATCCACTTATTAATTTCCTTATTTAGGTATTTGAAAAATACCTAAATAATTATTTATATCAAAATGCTTAATGCATAATAACTTGTATGCATGATAATGATAATAACTTTACCTAATATTATCGAGCCAATTGTACCACAATTGCTCGTAAGTGCCATCATTATCTGAGTTGATCTTGAGTTCACCATTTTCCACAGCTTTTTGCGCCTGTCTGGCTAATGTTGTGCATCGCACGAACCATTGTTCTTTCAACAAATACTCGATTATGTCGTTTGTACGGGAGCATCGTGGCAGTATCATTTTATAATCATCCTGCACATTTTTTATCACTCCTCGCGCCGAAAGCTCGTCAATTACTTTTTTACGCGCGATAAACCTTGGCAATTCCTGTGAAAATGATTTATTTTAATGATAAATAATAATAAATAAATAAATGTCTCTCAATGCTCTTCCCAAGCACCTTGTATTGCTTGCAAGCATCTGTCATGTTTCCCTCTTCATTAATAACGTTAATAATCGGCAAGTTGTGTCTCTTGGCGATATTGTAATCCAAGCGATCATGTGCGGGTGTGACTTTCACAGCACCTGTAAGAAGAAGAATAAATTTCTCTTCTGGAATATTTTCTATAAAAAAAGTTTTCTAGACTTCTTCTATAAAAAGAAAGAGACACTTTTCTTCATTTTAAATACACATATATATTATATATTTTTCTTAAAAAGAAATAAATTTATCAATCTAGCTTTCATAGGTTTTTACCAGTGCCAAATTCTCTCTTGACCGAGGAATCGGCTATAATGGGTATAAAGGTCTCCCTTAAGGGATGTAAGACGTGTCGACCGATATACTTTGAGTACCTGTCATCATCTGGATGCACAGCAATCGCTACGTCACCAAAAATCGTTTCTGGCCTTGTCGTCGCGACTATCAACTCTTCCTCTACAATAAAACATGATAAATACGAATAAATATCTGTATCGTTCGCCGCAATTTATTTCAAATATTAGTTTGGCACTCACTTGAATCTTTAACTTGATAAGCGAGATTAATCAATTGTCCAAAAGTAATATTGATATCATAGCCGGGCAATTGAAGTTGTGTCTTGCCGTTTACCACAAAATCCTCGACTTCAATTTCCGAGATAGTGCTGCGTAATGCCGGCGACCAATTGACTAAATCCTTGCTTCTATATAACAGATTCGTCTCGTTTAGTCGTACAAACGCTTCTGTCACCGCTATACTATGTTTCTATAAAGAAGCATACACGAATAAATATATAAAATAATACTCTAACGATAATTAATATAAACAAGAAAATAGTTGTCTCCATAAAGTCGTATCCAAATGCTGAGGCATCTGAAATTACATCACTTTAATTTAAGTTAAAATATTATATCTTTAGAAATTAACATAAATAATTGCACGATTTTAAAACTTGGATATAAAAATTAGATATAATTTTTCTAATAAAAAGAGCATTTTCAAAACTTTCAAAAAGGTGACTTCTTTCTTTTTTATAAGAAGCATACATATTTTTTAAACGCATAAATATTTTTTTAACAAAATACTATTTCTGTTAGTTTATACTATACTATGCTATACTATACTATATTTTCGTTTATTGTATATCTTTTATACATATAAAAGAAGAAATACATGGATCATACGATATATCATATGATGTATAAATTAAATTGCTACGATATAATATAATATTATTATATAGAGTACAGTTAAATATATCGTTACCTCATCAATTGTGAAGTATTCTCTATCCCAATCAAGCGTAGCACCAAGGGCTTTCAGTTGTTGTTTGATAATTGGAGCTTTTTCTGCTTTCCATTGCCAAAGCAGTCGCATGAATTCAGTACGGCCCAAATCATGTCGTGTGACATTCCGTGTTCGTTGCAACATACGTTCCATTATAGCCTGAGTCGCAATTCCTGCATGATCCAGACCTGGTATCCATATCACAGGATGACCTTTCATTCTGTGCCTATGTGTATATATGTATATATATGTAAATAATACAGAAACATCTATGATATAATATTAAATCATGTAATAGACAAATGTGAATAATGCAAAATAATAATGAAAATAGATAGCAATAAATATATTTTAAAAACCTCTCTAAATCATTTCTTTACATTTATTACATGTAATAAATACATTATTACATGTATTTATTACATGTAATAAATACGTATATTAAAAATATTATCACGTTATCACCATGTTATTAAATAATTATAATTATAATTATTTAAAAGCTCTTATGATATTATTCCTCAATACTTTTGCTGACCATCTTGCCAATACATCCTGAACTGTAGCAGTCAGTGCATGACCCAAATGTAATATTCCTGTAATATTAGGCGGTGGTAAAACCATAATAAAAGGTTCTTTATCTTCCTTTTTTCCTTGCTCATTACTACTTGTCTTCATCCTGGAGGCCGCAAAGTATTTGTTACGCTGCCAGACATCGTACCAGCCTTGTTGCACATCCCTGGATTTATATGTTGCCGGAAAATCTATTTATAAATTTTACAATAAAAATACATATGCTCGTTATCATTAATATTATTTGATATACTCGTAAAGAAATAAAAAAATTATATAGACCGCTGCAAATGGTGTACCTTGTAATCTCTGATCATAGTGACACGATCTCGAGCTGAAAAAATTCGTGTGCGAGAGGAAGCGTTTGTTTAACATACGTTGCATTATTGATAATTTCACGCTATTTATTAACACACAACTTCAAACAAATTCATAGAAATAATAATACAAATAGAAAAGCACATGTCTGTTCCGACAAATATCACATATCATGTTTTTAGCTTGTCGATTTTGAAGGCGAGCCGAGACTAGAACGGTGCACTGTGCATGCTTGAATGTTAAATGATTCTCAAGACAAAAAAGATATCATAATAAATGTATGATAAAGTATGATAATAAATGAAAGGTGTATATCAGCCGGAATTCATAGGCTTCATTTGGCTTTTATATTTAAAATCGCCTTAAGTAGGGTCTTAGAATAGGACTTAGAGTGGATCTTAGGATTATGAACCAATCATTTATCAGTATCTGAAAACATAACTTAAGATTGTAATAAGAACGGTCTATGAATGCTGGCACAGTTGTGCGTTTTAATCATATCGGATATTAAATTCGATAGTCTACAAAGTGCTAAGTGGAACTGAAAAATCTAATGTATTTTTAAGTTATGATTATATATCGATTGTTATATATCTTATATATCAACATTATACTTGTAAGAAATTTTATTAATAGTGTAATTTTAATATTTATTATTTATTTTTAATAATAACATAAATTTTATAAAAAATTGAATATAAAAAAATATACATTATAACGCACGTATACGCGCATTAATCTAGATTATCGAGAAATTCTTCGGTTTTCAACCTATCTTTAGTTTCTCATAGACAGAGTTTCGTATTTAGATGGCGTAAAATCATCTCTCATTTTTATAAGAGCGAATTTGTATGATAAGCAGCATAATCTCTATATATACAAGCGAACAAGATCTGAGCAGAGCAATTTCAGAAGATCCTTGAATGACTACAAAATTAACTACAAAATTTATCTCTTAAATATTACCTAGAAAAATAATGTATTTAATTTTAAGTTTATAAAGTTGTAATAATTTTATATGATATCATAATGCCGTTAATTGTAAATTTTTATTTCGAAACATTGCTTATTACAAATTTGGCGAATAAAACTAAAGTATGGCAGAAAGAATTATTGCTGCCAATAAAACTTGTCTTTATTAGCAATATTTTTAAGAATATTATTAATACACGTTACACAGTACCATATTTCATGTATTTAATGTTACATCAAATTATATTTGTTACATACAATATCGGATATCACCATTATGCAAATGATTCTGCCTCCGAATATTTTTCAGCTTCTGCTTCGATATAGTCCTTTGCATCATCAGTTTCGTTCATTGATTTCGCAGACTCACTGATTCGAACGTATGATCAGAACGTATTCAACTGACAAATCCATGTTCGTTGCAATTTTTGTCTTACAGCTCCAATAATAATAAATTTATATCCAAACCCTATCGAGTAGATTTCAAATACGAATAGACATTTCAGCATACAATATGAGATCAAGCTGATTTAATTTTTTTATTTTTTTATTTTTGTTTTCTACAGAGATTTTCTAGGCGATATAATTTTCCGCGCAATCCGCAAAAGACAAAGTTATAACGTTATGATAAAAAGTTAATTGAATGTATATTAAATTATTTTGTATCAAGTCAACCGTATTCAATACCTCGATTATAATAGATAAAGAAAACGATTAACGTTCAGTATCGTTTTTATGGTTATTCTATTATTATTATTTTACGACTATTATATCAAAAGAGCGATAATTTTTACAGATTATTCACATATTATGTGAATAATTCGCAATATTAAAATTTAGTAAATACATATACCTATGCGTGAGAATTTGTATAAAATTGGTAATTGGTGGACTAAATAGATCCACCAATCATCGTTGGTAGCACTGAGTCCTTTTTCTAGAATTCTCTAGAAAAAAGTGATTTGGTAGAACTGAATACGTGTGCAGTGCAAAGAGCGTGCGCAAAGTGAACTCGCCTCAAAAGTGTCCGGCCGCCGTTACCTGTATCACGACTCGGAGGTAAGTACTGTACTATCATGCTGTTCTGTTATGGAAAAATCTGCGATATCGCCGCATTCACGATACGAAAGCCATCGCAGTGATATGACGCGCGAAGTTGTCGCGAAATACGGAAGTGTCACGCATCAATACACGCCGTACGATTGGCAAATATGTTCACGACGGCTGCCGCGTCGCACGACCGCCTTCGCGTTGCGTCTTGTGCCGTGAGTGTTTCGGGCGACGTGTCACTGCATCGCGACTTGGCATTACGATTCTGCGATGATTGTTACTCTTTCCTTTTATCATTATCGCGAATTCATCGCGAATGCTATATCGATTGCCGTCTCTCATGATTCTAGCGCGAATTTCTCCTCCAAACGCGCTTGCACTAACAGCAAGCGTGTTTCCTCGATTGCCCCGTGATATCGTCAGATTCGTGTCGTCGCGATGCAACGAACGATCTACGACTCGTACGCGATCGCGCGATTTCGCAGTTGTTTATAGTTTACTTGTACATCATGTGTCGTACCGCGCGTGAGCGTCACGGTATCACCTGTCATGGCGCGTATGGCTGCTGCTGCTGCTGCTGCTGCTGCTGCTGCTGCTGCTGCTGCTGCCACCGCCGCCACCGCCACCACCGCCCCCGCTACCGCCGCCGTTATCGTACGGCGTGTTCGAGTTGTAATAATTTTACAACAAATTTTAGAATTTCATTTTAACTGTATTTTAGCTACATTTTCCTTGAACATAATCCCTTCTCTGATTTCTTCCGACGTGAATGCGTAACGATGCGTGATAAATATGCGGATCTATTTTATTACTCGGCACATAGAAAGTACCGTAGCTGGAAACAGATTTCCCGTCTGGCTTGTCAGGCTAATCTAACATAACTAACTTGACTTAATTAACCTAACCGATCTGTCCGACGAGTTGACATGATTTCATGATTCCAAGATGCTAACGGTCAATTTTTCAGCGTCTATCTTGGCGCGTACGTATGTATGCCTCATAATTATTAATCGCGTCATGTTATGTGAATCGAACAATTTTTTTCTGCTGATTTAATTTCATCTCGTTTTATTTTTGTTTCATGGATAAGTGTTCCGGTTGTTTAAGGTCGGATCTAATGTTAAAATCCGGAATCCTGAATGATTGAATCGAGTTGGAAAATTTATACGCTGAGTACCATTCAAATGTGACATTGTCAAACAGTTCAATTAATTGTACATGCCGCGGGGGATCGCGCGTATGGCGCGCGGAAAAGTGGGTAGCCACGATGGCGGTAGTTAAACGCCATAGCGTAGTTGCACTCGCGCACGTTTCCCTGCGCGCCCTCTTTGCTTTTTCCACGATCTGTCATCCACGTCGTCGCAATTATGCGCAAGAAGAAAATAATGCATTAGCATTTCTTGCATGATTGCATCCAGTCACAGATATTGAATGTCCAATATGCTTTTCTTTTTCATATACGATCCAACAATTTATAATGAGTAACGAGAAAAGATTATGAGATATGGTGACGCGCAAATGATCATTTTTTACAAGAATTTACACAATAAAAATATGCATACGCATATGCATATCCATGCGTACGCGCGCGCGTGCGGAGAGGAGAGGAAAGTGCACGCATGCGTAATTGAGGTGTCATAGATTACGTGGATTTAATGCGAGTAAAATGAATTTTCCATTAATTAGAAAATCATAAGACCAAGAACATAATAAAATCTGTTTTCTTTTTTCAAATTACAAAGTACGTTCAGTTGTATTAAAAATTTGAATAAACCAAGATAAGAATGTGTGAATCTGAGACGTAGGATTGATTCGATACAAGAATCTGCAACTGAAATCTATTATAAATGCGGATTAAGCGGAAAAAAGAGAGAGAAAGAGAAAAACAAAGTTACACGTGGTGTAACTTAAAAAGACGATGATGGCGTGTCGACAAAACACAGTTTGGCTAAAAATAGCACAAAGCACAAAACAGAGTGCAACGTGCGGATTATTATTCGAGGCGCGACGTATTCTCAAAATAACGCCGCTTTTTTCATATGTTTACATTTTCTTCCAACGAGATTTGTCGAATGATGAAGATTTCGATATTCGAACATTTTCAAAATTAGATTTTAATAAAACTGGATTTTTAAGAAATTTCGATTATATAAACACAAATTAAATCGTGAATGAAGCCGAGTACGTGCATGCGCGAATCAAGTATATTTGAAATAAATATAATGCATGAACGTGCACGATTATAATGTATACAAATATGAAAATATTTGTCCGCATGTTATTCGGGATTTAAATAAACAACTGATCGATAACTCGTGATTCGTTATCTCGTAATGGAGTATATTACAATCATAGGAATAGCGATTATAATGAGATTGACCTTCAAAGAAATCGATTGACTTGGCTAATGATTAATATATACGTAATGTATTTACGACAGAAATCTTTTGAAAATGATGTACTTATTCGTTCTCTAAATCCAGGAGTAGCCGAGAGATCCATATCTAATCGGCATAGATATAACGAGAACGGTTGGCATGAGTTTCAAGAACTAGGATAAACTAGAGAAACCTAGAGCGACGTGCGACGAGATGCCTGCCAAAATCTGATATTCCGATGTTTCGAAATTTGGATTAACTCAGTAGCTTATGGATAGATCTCGTAACGAATATCACGAAAGAAAGCAAATGTTATGTAACGGGATATGTCGGAGATTAATACTGCATGCGAGCAAGTTTTCATTTGTGATTCCCTCGATATTCTAACCTTGCATTCGAAAGTGTTTCGTAGCTGTGGATACACGAACGACACACATGCATCTCGTCGAGATCTGTTTCGAAGGAGAACAAGTTTGTCGCGAGCACGTATCTCCATCTCCCTCAGTCTTTCGCTATCGACCAATGGGGATTGCGATTTCGGTCATATCCCTCCCCTCGGGCTCCGTTGGTTGATCACTTGATTGTGATGTCGCTGACCCGCTTTTGAAATTCGGTAAACAAGAAGATTGGCTCTCACGAGAGCCAATCAATTCTTTGGCGATAATTTTATATATTTATATATATATATATATATATATCATATAATGCTGAAAATGAACAACTTTTTTCGCACAGAATTGCTGTGAAAATAATTAATAGGACAATATATTTTAGTTTCCACGATTGCACGTATGTTTGTGAAATAAAGCCTTTCGACAAATGAATTAGGAAAGATGAAACGGTGAAGGCAACAAATCACATGAGTATCCATGACAGTATGAGTAAAGGGTAAAGGTAAGGAGAAATTTGACGATGCGTTTGTACGAATAAAGTTTAATTCGCACAGAATGCAACGGTTAAGAAAAACAAAACGAGAGACACAAAGAAGCGGCTACTTCGGAATATGATCGATCGGACGATGAGGAGGCAAAAAGAAGATTGGCGATCTCTATTTACACGAACGTGTAAGTGGTAACAAGAAGGGGGTGGAGACCGATGCGTGCGCATGCGCCGTCATCATCTTGCTTTCCCGGCGCGCGTAGCTACGTAGCGTGGCCATGCTTGCTGTACGTCGTGGAACGCACGCGTCCCTGATACTCGATTTGAGTGTATGCCAAGTTTAGTAGCATTGTAAATAAAGCATTGCCTGTTAGTCGATTATTCTTCACGAAAAAGTCGATCGATTATTGAGAGTAAGATCTCGTTGTCGTGAAAAATGGAATTTTAACGTAGAAAGAGACAAAATATTGCGAGAGAGTAAAAGAGAGTGCTCTTGTGTCGCAGGAAAGACAAATTTTCTCTTTCGTTTTAGAAGAAGTTGCTGAGTCAAAACAGTGCCAGGTGAATGAAATTTAAGCAAAGGTGCTCTTTGATCTCGAGGTTAACAGCATTAATTCTGGAAGGAGTGTACCGCTGTGCAAAGGAACGGATATCTCCATTTTGGAAAGAGAAGCAAGTGATCGTCGCATTGGATACGTTTGGCAACGGTGTTTTTTTGTAGACATTAAAATTGTGTTGGTTCCATTAATTTCAAGATTCGAGAATCTTGATTTCTTCACGATTTTTCAGCAAAACATGAAGCTGGTCGTGAGCACGTTTAATAAAATTAGTGATTGTGATTACTTTGATACACATTTGATATTTTCGTGTCTGTTACTTCGACCATATTTCTTGGACACCTTGTCTACATCCGTCTTACTTCGCAAACTTCAGGCATGTCCTACTTTAATATTAATTTCATATGCATTTGCAAGATTTTTATTCTTATATCACATGGAATTCGTACAAGTTCTACCTTTGAAAATAATTTCATGCTTATGAGAAATTTTCATCTTTATGAAATTTCACATGCAATTACACACGCACCTCTTAATGTTCAACAAATTTTCCATTACAAAAAAAGGAGGATAATGGTATATAGCGAAGAATTGCGCTGAATTAAATCTATGGCATATGTTTGTCTGCACATAAATTTGTATTAATATATACGTATATATTGTTTGAATTACAGAAACGATAGTATCTTACGCAGCTTTAGATCGCAACGAGCAAGATGTTTAGTTTTCACAAACCAAAGGTGTACCGTTCTAGCACAGGTTGTTGCATTTGCAAAGCTAAATCTAGCAGGTAAATACATCAATGAAAAAAAAAGAATAAATATTTATATATATACATATATATACATATTTTTTTCCTTTTTTTATATATATGCATATATATATACGTATATGTGTATTACAAATGTGTATATATATGTGCATATATGTGTATATATGCAATGTAACTGATAACGTAATACTAGTAACGCTTTCTCTTCTCTCTTTTAATATATTAATTTTTTTATAGCTCGAGATTTACAGATAGTAAAAAGTACGAAGATGATTTTATGCCATGTTTTCAACTGGGAGAAAGACGCAGCGGAGAAATATGTAATGCGTGCGTGCTTCTAGTAAAAAGATTCAAGAAATTGCCTCCAGGAAGCAATCGTAATTGGAATCACGTTAGTATTTTATAATTAATATATTGTGCTAAACTTATGAGATATATAATGTATGAATAAATTTAAAGAGAAACATTACATTAAAGTCATATAGAATATAATTTTGAATTAATTTATCTAGGTCGTGGATGCTCGTGCTGGACCTGGAATCAAGTCATTGACGAAGTTCAAAGCAAAAAATAAAAGAAAACTCAAGAATAAATCTGAAAAAATTATTAAGAAGAAACATGTCTATTCGAAAACAGAAACAGATCGAGAGCAGAGTCCGATTATGAGTGATGATTTGGCCGGTTGGTTACTAGATTTCTCTTAAGAATCATAAACATAAAAGAAACATAAACAATTCTCGATCTCTGTGCATGATATATGTATTATATGAAATATTTGTTATTGCAGAAGATTATAGATCAACGCATTGCAAAACTCCGAACAGATCGGACTGTACTTCGGACGATGATGATATTGGCACTAGTGTGAAACAATTGGATCTTGCTCAAAATCAAGACATCAAAGGAAGCGATTTTAATTTAATCGATTTGTCCCATTACAAAAGGTAACATCTAGAAGTTATTTTAGATTTGTGTGTGTGTGTGTGTGTGTGTGTGTGTGTGTGTGTGTGTGTGTGTGTGTGTGTAAAATCTTCTTTCATTTACGTGCTACAATATTTTTTATCTTACAGGGAAATCGTCTGTTGTGGCAGTATCTTTAAAGGCTCTTATGGCGAAATTATAATACATCCGGCTTTCTTCAAACCGTGCACAAGTTGTCTCTCCAGACGACAACTTCCTATCTCTTCCGCATCTGCCAGTCCTATTCATAGTTCTGCATCCACCAGTCCTACTCACAGTGTCGAATCTACATCATCGAGTTCGGAAAGAACGAGTCTCAAACAAAGTACCAAGACTTTCAGCGACTTGTCATCCGATGATTCTGGTTACGATGATTTTTCAATCAATCAAGATGAAAGCAAATTAGCGAAAAAGGTTCAAGTTAAAGATGTGGAGATGATAGAAGATGCTATGAGACCCATCGAATTAGATAAATCGTTGCAAATCTCAAACATTACTAATCAATCGCATCAGTCGATTTCCAATTAATGTCGGTCCTTTGTAGAGGTTTAATTTATTATTATGGAAACATACAACGGTATGTTCATGCATATACAGGGTGTTTGAAGATTATTAGAGAATTCTTAAGTTCCAATGCTAATATAATTCCAAGAATTTTTAATATAAGAAATTTTGAGAGATGTTGGACAAAAGCTTTCATATTTTAATAAATTTATTTCTAATATATTTATTTCTAAATATATCTAATATATATGATGTTTCAAATATATAATGTTTCTTCACTGAATAATTGCTTAGATAATATTTTTTAAAGTAAAAGTCTATCAAATTTTCGTGTAAAAGATTTTTAATTTGAGAATTTTTCACTGGTAGAAATTTATTTTTAATTCCAAGATATGTAAAATAAACTTCTGACCATGCCACTCTTATGGTAGCTTTTTTTTATTTTTTTTTAATTTTTTTTTCATTCAAGTCTTTAAATTCTTAAGATCCTTCGTTGATTTCAATTTGCAGACAATTTTTCCACATGGAAAATGTTCGAATTTTTACCCTATAATAAACGGGGTTTTTGAGACTTTACTCGCAATATTTATATCGTTCCTTTTTAGTGCATATTAATATTATTGTTGTTATTATTATTATTATTAAGCGTTATTAATACCAAAGCGCTTAATGAATGGTGCTTAATGATAATTATAATACTAGAAACAATAATAAAGAAAAAAATTTCTTTTTCAAGATTTCACTTGATATCCTGAAATCAACATCTTTCAGGATTAAAGGGATACCTATGGAAAAAAATGTTATAGTCGATAAATGTGACAAATTGTACAATATGAAATCATATAATCATTTTTCTTTTAAAATCGATATATTTCGAAATGTCAACATATGAAGAAAAAATTGGGAATTTTAAAGAATATATGTTCATGAGATGTGTGCGTTAAGGATTCGCGAATTTCCTAGGAATAAAATTGTTTATGATGGTGAAAAGTATTAAACTCTCGCTGTGTCCCCAAGTCTTGCAATTTTCGTTCAACAAAGTTTTTTTTTTCTTTAAATTTATATGTTTCGAGTGTTGATCGCCCTGTATATGCGGATAGATTTAAGTTTAGACTAATAAGGTGCACCATTCCCCAGGCAGCAAAATGATTCCGAAAAAGTTTAAATCTTTATTGAAAATTTAAAGGTTTAAACGGCATTTGGATGCAATTTAGTGTGTTAAGAATGGTGATGGTTTATTAATTATAGCGATAGACTGATGTAAACCGCCATTTCTCGAGCCGATAATTTTTAAGTCTTAAGATTTAGCGCTATAAAAACACATCAAAGCACTGTGATGATATCGTAAAGTAAGAGATGCTCAGATTTCTTACGCCGAACCATGGTCCGAGCTGGCGGTTTACGCTCTCGCCTTTCTAACACATCAAGTGCCACCGTTTAAGGGGAAAGATGTACACAAGGTGTGTTGAAACAACCGAAAATGATACTAAAAGAATATCTCAAATATTTAAAAAGCTATTTGAAAGAAATGATGCAAATAATGATTTATTTTGACAAAACATCGAATCTCACAAGACTCGATTTTTTTTTTTACAGAATATTACAAAATTCGAAAAAGATCTTGAAATTCTAATCTTCAAACATGCAATTGAAACGAGATTATCGAAATGAAATCTCATTTCAAAGAAGACTGAGAAATAAGATCAGAATTTTAATTGCACATATCTTTTTTGGGAAATTTCTTTATTATTATTAATCTAATCAACATAATATATACACGCATATATAATTAATTTTATATATATATATATATATATATATATATATATATATATACTAAATCCAATATTTTTAAGAAATAATAAATTAATACAAGAAGAAGAAAGAAGAAAACTTGATCCTGAATATATTCCTATGCGTGATGGTTGTTTCGGGACATCTTATTACAAACTCCACGCTGCCAATCGATTTTCATTCGGGTCCAAAAATGTAGAAAGAAGAAAAAGAAAGCGAGTTTTGCATTTACTTTTGAATCACAATGCTCCATGACGTAAATTAAGTAACAATGATAATTGACGATCCAGATCTATAGCAATAAATGAATGCAAATATTCATATAGCAGGGCAATTAAGTCTGGATAAAGTCTGTTTTTAATCTATATTTAGGCAGTATTAATAGAAAAATCATGCAAATAGAAAGATTTAGATAGAAAAACTGAAAGTGGCAATCAGATTGGCATACTGGACCAGCAGACTTCTCTTTAATAGATAATTTTAGAAGATATGATACTTATATTTGTAGAGAGAGAGAGAGAGAGAGAGAGAGAAAGAGTGAAAGAGAGAATGAGTGAAAGAAATAAGAAAAACTGTTAGTTCCTAGATAATAAAAAAAAGATGGGCATGTTTTGATTGCACGTTTAGCGCAAAGTTGGTTCAAATCTTATTTTGTTCTTTGATATTTTAGATCACGTTACATCTATTAGATTTCACGTCAATTTATAATCAATTTTTCTCTAATGGAAGGAGAAAATTGACTGCAAATTGATCGAAAAATCTCTAAATAACGAAAACCGCTCTATTAGAGTTCATGCTCATGTTCAAATCAGGGCCTATTTTAATTTTTATTGAATGAAGGAACAGAAACAGAGAGAGAAAAGAAATAGTCGAAAATGTATATCTAATTTGAAACGAAGATCAATGAAATTGTAATGAAATAATGATAATATAAATACATCATTAAGAATGACTAATTAAAAAATTGTAATGAACATAATTTTCGACTGTTCCTTTTTTTTCTTCTTTTTTTCTTTTTTTTTCTTTTTTTTTCTTTTTTTTGTATTTAGCGCTAAACGCGAAAGAAAAAGACGGGCTAAAAGAATGTACAAGCCGAGTACCTGCTGACAGCGATCCACAATTAATTGTAGGATTGCTCTCAGGATTTTTTCCGTTCTAATTCTACGCACAAGAACAATGAAAAAGAAAAAGATAGAAGGAAAACAATTATTTGACGAAATTCGAGCATGGTTCGAAGCGAAATGTCAATTGCGATTATTCGAAATTATTTCAGAATCTGTTTAATATATTAAATTGATCACAGAATTTACTTGCCTTTTTGGTTTTATTCAATTTAGCGATATATAACGAGAAAGGCATATGATCAATTTAATATTTCAATGGATTTGTTATAATATTTGTAATATCAGGATTTATGTGTCTATGGGAATTGAAGATTGGAATGACTAAGAATCAATTAAGCCGAAAATTGATTGTTACTGATGACTCAAAGATTGATGGTATTAATAACCGGTTTTTCAAAACATCGAAATCTGTGTTTCGTTTAAGTAAAATCGTTTTTCAGTTTTCCAGAATCGTGTACATGCTGCATTTGTTCAATATAAAAATGCTTAAATGTTTAAAAATACTGTATAGAATTTGTTGTCTGTTTCATATATAAGAGAAACCATTAATCTATGAATCGTTACATGGTAAAAGAAAAAAAGAAAAAAAAATAAGATGATTTTCGGCTTAATAACTGGATCTGATCTTCTAACTGTAAACATAAGAAGTGTGCAATAGACATTGTCGATCCCGTCCAGCGCTGAGTCTTTATTTTCTATGTTATTCAACAAGAATCGAAACTTAGAGCTGTTCGAAAAATGTTCTTCCAAAAGTATAATAATCGAAGCTTTCGTGGTTCGACGACATTTGACTGCGATCCGGGTGGATCCGGGAGAAGACAAAGTCAAGTTTGCTTGAAAATCAACAAATTTAAATTATGCATAAAGTATCGAGATGGATAAATTGGATAAACCGACCGAAATGACGAGTGATTTAATTTTAATATTGATTACATGACGATGATCGCCAGCGATTATTTGTGCGAGTTATTTACGTAGTAACACAGTAATACAGTCGAAGTCTTTTGGAGTATGAGATTCTGACCGGATCCGCTGTTCGGGCGCAAACCATGTTATCTATGTGAATTGAAAGGGAAAAGCTTAAATTGCCCATTGTTCTTACAGAAGGCTCATCGACAATCGTATAATAACGTGACCAGGAAGTGATAACAGTTTTTTCATAATCAATTTGCAATCAAACATCGAAAAGTCTCTGATCTATCAAAGGACAATGCTAAACGATCGCCTTATCCTATGATAGATCGTATATTTGTACATTTCTTGTATGATCTCTTATGATTTCTTTTTTTACGTATATTGCGAGATAAATATCGATAATTATGTTATCTATCTATTATGATTTATTGTAATTAATATATGCGATGATCAAGGCTGGATTATGTAGGAAATGTAAACTTATATTTAAACTCAAGTTAGCATTTAATATTTTTATAAATATTTAAATTTAAATTTACATTTAAATTAAAAATTTAGCATTTAATGTATTTATAAAAATGAAAGAGCTCTCAGTAAAACCCGAGAAAAGCGAACGCTATTATTACAACAAAACCAGTTTCCTTTATTTATTTCGTAAATCAATTTATTTACGCGATATCAAGGTTAACGTTTCTTTATCTATATATACGCATTTTCTACGTGCATATTGTATATGTATGTACTTTTACACGGATCAGTGATACATATTTTGTTATTTCTATAAAGCGTGATTCTTTTGATATTGCCAGTAAACAGGAAATGTGCAGTTATCAGTGAGAGATAACGCACAGAGATCATTACTGCTGACACGCTTAGAAATTACTTATTTTTCGTGTTTTTATGATCAATCAATTAATATTAACAAATATTTAAGAACATTAATACATTGATACGATACGATATTCATTAAGTGAATATTAAATCTCGTTAAATAATGCAAAATTAGTATTAATCTAAACGAATCCTTTCAGTGATTTTAGATTAGTTTACGAAATGATTTTTTCGAACATGAACGACGTGATGAAATATCTCTTTATTAATAATAAAGAGATATTTGTGCATTCAAGTGAAAAACCAAACTCTAAGAAAAAAACGACTAAATTGTAAAGAGGAATGTTGATCGCAGGATATATTAAATTAAGATACTTGATAACTATATAAATATGCACAGGCACATGATACAAAAAATTACAATGTAATTGAACATTTGAAAATGGGGTAATGTAAAATGTAAAACGTAAATATATACGAAATAAGGATATGATAACGAATACGAATCGTAAATAAATTTATCACGAAGCAACTGTAAAGGAGCATAAGATCGATAAAGATATTTAAATTAATATTGTAATATCAAAAGTGCTGAATCGCGGTTACTGTTTTTACGGTTTCTTTAACTGCAAGTTATCAAGATTATTATAAATATGTACTTTTAGAACAAATTTAAGATTTATTTTAAAAAACAGTTAACGTGATTTTATAATCATAAATTACACACGTACACCCACATACGTCATGCGTACACGCGTATACAAATTTATACCTCATATAATTTCCAAATCCAAAAAACAAAAAAAAATTGTTTTAATGTAATAATTTTATGTTTTCAAAATACCACAAAATACCGATCTGACAAGTTCCATTGATAATCGAGAAATCCTAAAAACGTATCACAGCTCCTTTTCAGTAGTCGACTTAACTTAATATCTCTTATAAATCTCTCTTATCGAAGAAATTTTGGAAATCAAGATTTCTTTAGCAAGAAATTATTGGCATCTCACGCTAAGAAACATTTAATCTCTTTCTCACTTTTATATAAATAATAATTAATTCGCGAGAACACATGCAATATAAATGGCGTGTATCACCGAGAAAAAGATCTCGGCGGACCTAGTTTGTATCAGGTTGATCAAAAAATTTGCATTTCTTTTCTCTTCCCTTGCTACTTTATGTTCTCATTCTCAAAATTTTTTGATCAACTTGCATAGATCAGTAGATTAACAAGTAAATAATTATTATTGTAATATAAGAAATAACTACACATATATTAGAGATGGGACAAATCTTTATATAAGAAAAGAATTATTTTATGAACTTGTTTTGTAAATTTTTAAATAATTTAAAGTATAATAATTCAAAGTATAAATTTAATACGTGTAGTTGTTCGTAATAATAATTATTTATTATTGCAAAATGTAGAATAGATATTAAGATTAAATAAAATTAACAACGTGTATAATTATCGCAATAATATATAAACGACCGAATCGTGTTCACAAAATTTTTGATACATACATTTTCTATAGATATCTCTGTAAAAAGAACACATGTAGCATAATAACAATAAAATATTCAATGTAATTAAGTGAAAGTGCGTGTTCTCGCGGAGTAACGAAATAACGATCTAAGAACAGAAAAGCTGTACGAATAATAATAATTTTTCGAAAGGACATTGCAATTTACGAGTATTCACAAAAATTGCGAGATTTTGATTGAGAGGTCTCTATAACGTAAAATCTTTATAATAATAAAAATCTTTTAAAACATAAATTTGGAAAGTTTTGAAGAAAGCAAATCTTTTGCGTAAACGTTGAAAACACCGATTTTGAGACTGATCGATGTATCTATTTAGCAAGTAACTATGATGATTTGTATATGCGTGCGCTAACGCGCGCGCACATATGCATCCTTATCATGTGCGTGTGTGTATAAAAGTGAGATTATACGATTAATGAATCCGCTCGCGCAAATATATCGCGAAATTCTAATGACAAAGCCGATGACTGCCGTAATATTAATTAATATATTAATACATATTATACTGATAAAAAAATTCGTTTATTTTTTCCTTATAATTATAATTGTTGTCAATAAAATTAATGAGAGAAGGGAAAGAGACAAAATAATAAATGAGATAATTAGATAAAATTAAGATAATGAAGAAAAAATGAACGAACTTTTTCGTCAAATCTCTATAATATATTATATATATTATATATATTATATATATTATATATATTATATATATTAATTGTCACGGTTATTATATTGCATATATATACATATATATGGTGCATATTTATGTGATACGTATATATATATATATATATATATATGTATATATATGGTATGTACGTATGTATGTATGTATGTATGTATGTATGTATGTATGTATGTATAAAATAATTCCGATTATTGTGTATAATTAGCGATACGATACGTATGTTTTTATGAAGAATATATATATATATATATACACACATGTATGTATATTATCATTATCAATGATAATCTCGTCGGTTCCGACTGTCCAGAAATTTTCTAAATTTGGGCCAGCATTTTGTGTAACGGGCGGGATAATCGATTTTTTATATATATAATAAGAAAGAAATAATACCACCTTGTACCCATATACAACTTTGTAATGAACTAGTTTATTTATAAAAAATTCTTTCCTTTAATCCTTCCGTATAAAACTGATTGTATGTTAACAATTAAATTTAAAATAATTACATATTTTTATGTATAATGTACGGTTTCTTGAATGTACATATATTTCTCAATTTTTATGATAATATATAATAATAATTCGTCGCAATGCGTACAGAGATAAATAAGACTGATATAATTACTTGATAATTTCTCTTGTGTATTATCGGGCATTCTTATGATATTATGATAATTCTTTTACCGCTATTTAAATCTAATACTAATTTATTACTAATTATTAATTACGCGTTATTTATTTGATATTAATATGACATGGATTCTTCTTAATTTACAAGCATAATGAGCAACAATAATTTACGATACATCAAACACAACAAAACTACGTACATATCAAACAAGAAAGTTTAGAAGTATATCAAAACAAAACTTAATGTATGATACATGACAGATTAAAGTAAATTTGCATATTTATTTTTCTTTTTTATTATCAGCCATGTAAACTAAGTAAGTCCTTATTTATGCTAATAAATTCTTATTTTTATCGATTAGACAATATCACGAGCCTGCTGCATAATCCGCTTCAAAGATTTTCTCACAATGGTTACCGAATTCCTTCAAACTCGTAAAAATATCTTCCCTGGGAACTTTATCGTTATTGATCCAGTTTTCATGCTTGATTAATGCTGCATTCCAACCAGCGTTTTTGGCTCCAAAATAATCATCGTTCACTTGGTCGCCGATGTGTATCGCTTCACAAGGTAAAATATCCTGTTGTTGGTAATACTTCGCTAATCTCAATGCCTCCTCGAAGATTGCCAAGTTCGGCTTTTCCATTCCGAAATTGTACGAGGTCAAGATAAAGGAGAAATATTGACGAAGTTGAACCTCTTCGAGAATATATTCCAATCGTTCATCAAAATTCGAGATAATGCCCAAGGTTACGTTCTTTTTTTGTAGAGAATCGAGTAGATCAATGGTATCGGGATATTTCTGCCAACCGTTTTTGGTACCGAAGCAATCTATCAAAGCCTCGGCGATCTGAGGGAAATGATAATAAAATGAGAGTGAGATACGACAGCAGCCATACTTAAATTATACTTTTACGATTACTGTCATACCAATTATTTAATATTTAATATAAATTTAATGTAAATATAAATATAAATTATCATCTGGCATCTCTTTCATAATAATTTCTGAATTGATGCTGATGATGATATTCATCAAATCTTTACAACTTAAAAATTTTATTAATAATATGTCTTTATATTTGTCATGTTACTTGATCTAGCGTGTCGCACGATGCATACGGATGTTGATCTCTGAATATATTATACACTATTTTTCTCCACCACTTTCTGTAATCTAATCCAGTATGCTTGCCGTATATCGGATGCTCTTTATTAAGTCGTACGAAATGGGTTTTGAAAGTTCGCGCCAATGTTTCTGGTTCGAGATATAAACCATGACGAACACCTATCTTGTGATATACCTCGAGTCTAGCTCTCAGCAATGTACCAGTTACATCGAATGTTATTAGACGCGGTCGGATACGATTAATCATATCTTCAATCAATTTATGAATTACTACCGATTATTTCAATAATTCAACTAATAAGACAATTGACAAAAATATTAGGGATCACACAATTATATCGCGCGTCTTGCATAACATACGCGCATATCCATATTCGAAGCTGTACTCATAGAATCATAAAGCATATAAAACAGAGATCGTCGAAATTCAATGAAGAAAAAAGTCGAATCTGATTGGTTGTATCGATCTAAGCTCTATGCTTAGACCGCATATACATGTAGGAGAATCAAAAAGATATCAATCGATGTCAAAGGAACCGATCAAATGACAATATATCATAATTAAATACAAAAATGGTAACAAGCGTGCCTTTTTGATTATTAATTAATATGAAATAAACAAATACTAAAGCACGATTCGTCTCGTGTATGAATTGAGATGAGTTTTACCGTTCATCTAATTTCGAAAAACCGTTTGAAAAAACGCGCTACTTTTGTACGTGAAATCCATGTCGTAGATAGCGTAGATGAAGTATACTCTATGACATCACATGTGAATATAGCAACGAGTGGGGGGTAGCGAAGAGCAGACGCGTGCAAGTAGCGCGCCGTTACTCTTCGGTGCTTTGTGTCGCAGCGAGTTTTCGTGTCAATCAGCATCCGATTCCCCAAGAATTATCAGGAGATGAATGATCGATAACGATCGTTCGATCGATGCTGGTGATCCTCGTCGATGGATCAGTTAGTTGATCTCGTAGATAATCTTTATTTTTATTGGATTATACAGTGAATCTTAGTGGGAAAAGTAAGTGAACGTAACTGAACGAAGTTTTTTTCAAAAATAAAATGAGAGAGAACATGATATGGGGCCTTTTGTTTCTCATCGCGGGGAGTTGCATTGTCCTGGCTGATCCGGAAGCTGATCCGTCGGAGGAATTGTTTAATCGGCTACAACCCAAAAACCGTAATGAGGATAAATGTTATGATGAAAACGGCAAGCCGCAGGTTTGAATCACTTATATCGGTTATATTCGTATATATAATAAATAAAAAACGGAACTCAATCAATTTCTAAGTATTCGAAGCTTTTTGGGACAATCTTGGAAAAAGATAGAACCGTTTTTAAATAATACTTTTTATTTGCTATTTATCTTTAAATGATATTATATTTATGTATGTGTCATTTTTGTTTCGTAAAAATTGCAGCAATAATAGAGAGAGGAGAATGTGTGCAAGTATTTCTCTTTTTGATTTCTTCTTTTTCTTATATATATATAAAGAAAATTCTTCTTTCTGTTATATATAATTATCATAATTATCAATATATCTATGCGATATATTTTGTATGCGCGTATGTGTAATGAATATAATATTATTATTATTATCATTGTTATTAGCATTATTATTATAATTATCATTATTATTATTATTACTACTACTACTATTACTATTACTATTACAAATATAACATTTACATTTACATTTAAGATTAAACTATAAAATTAAAATCAAGATTAAAAATGAAAGAAAATGTTATCGCTTTAATTTTTACATCATAGATGTAACACGGATGTATTTTCTTCTTTATTACATATTGCATCTCTTTTTCTTTCTTTCCGTAACATCTATGATATTTAATAAGTAAATATAAATACAATCATATGGTATAATGTTTATTAATACTTTATATTTATTTTTTTTATCATTCATTTGCTCGCCTCGTTATTTTAAATAATTATTTTCGTTGGTTTGAATAAAATTTTTAAATGACTTAATTTTAAATGAAGTCAATGCCACCATATTCCAAGTATTAATTAATATTGTGCCATCCAGTAGCTTCGAATTTCGGGTGAATAGTTAAGGTTATCATAAGGTTATTTCAACTCGCTCGAACCCATGATGATAAGTGCGAGAACGATATATGGGCGAAATATATTCATGAGCCAACGAGAAGTTGTTTCTTTTAGAAATAAAATTTTCTTCCATTTAAATCAGCTTAGATCGCCAGATCGCTTATGTATGTACGTAGGTATAAGCGATATGGCATGAATTTATATATTTTTATATATTTTTATATATTTATATAATTTAATAAATAAATATATATGATACACTTAATGATGAATGATACTCGAGGAGCATTATGCTCAATTTGAGCAAATAAATCGATGCTTCGTGGATATTTGGTTGGATATTGGGCATGTTTCAGAGATGCATACCACCATTTGAGAATGCAGCATTCAACGTGTTGATGGAGGCGACCAATACATGTGGCGAAGATCATTCCACTGAATTCTGCAAACAGACGGGTGTACAGAAGAAGTCATGTGAGATTTGTCGTCGCGGCGATCATTCCGCCTCTTTTCTCACTGATCACGACAACAATGACAATGCTACCTGGTGGCAATCTGATACCATGTACGAGGGTATCGAATATCCCAATCAGGTCAATCTCACGTTGCATCTAGGTACGTTCTTATCCGAAGTCGCTTTTGCGAAACATCTCGTATTTTCTGTGTCACTGAGAAAAGTTCATTCATTTCTGTGTTATCATTTTCCTTCTATATCTCTTTCTCATCCTTCCTCTCTCTCTCATTCTATTTTCTTATCTATGAGGATGTATGCATGATGAGATAAATGGTACAGCCTGTACAGCGGATGGTGGAGAAATTACGACGATCTCTTACATATAAATAGGGAGAAATAAATTTATTCTTATGAATTTCTCTAAACTTATCATATTCTAAACTTATGTGGATTTTTAAAGATTTCGGATATTAATGTGGAAAAAATTAAGATAATTAAATACATATATATCATCAAATCATTTCAAATATCGGTAAATTAAATGTAAATTATTCCTCTTGATTTATTTTTATCGAAGACTCGACGTTTAACGGATTTTTTCAGACGGACTTTTACACTTTTACATTGTACGATATTATTGTATAAAATATTTGATAATACATTATATACACGTATATTACACTGTACGTTACTCTATATATGTTATATAAATAAGTATAAACATATACATTTGCATATCTTTGTACGAAATATAAATGTATCTAGGCAAAACGTTCGACATAACGTACGTTAGAGTGCTGTTTGAGTCACCGCGTCCAGAAAGTTGGGGTATCTACAAACGAAAGAACGAGAAATCTCCATGGGAGCCTTATCAGTTCTATTCAGCAACATGTCGAGATACGTATGAATTACCCGAGTCGAAAGAGACCATCCGCGGTGACGATACCCGCGTGCTATGCACTTCGGAATTCTCCGACATTTCCCCCCTCACCAAAGGTACCGTTGCTTTTTCGACTTTGGAGGGTCGACCATCTGCCTACTATTTTGAAACCAATCCCGAACTTCAGGTAGCGCAACAGCGATATTGTTAGAAATAATAGTTTCATTGGATAGTAATTTGCAACATTTCAAAGATCAATTTGGAACTGTTAATTAATGATTAATGATAATATCTATGAGATTATAAATCAAAAATCATAAACGGATGTAATTTTTGTCCTTCCTTTTTCATAGGAATGGGTACAAGCGACCGACTTAAGAATTACTTTGGACAGATTGAACACCTTTGGTGATGAAGTTTTTGGCGATGCCCAAGTATTGAAATCTTACTACTATGCGATAGCTGACGTAGCAGTCGGTGCAAGATGTGCCTGCAATGGTCACGCTGGAGAATGTGTAAACAGTACCAGCGTGGATGGCAGAACTCGCAGAGTTTGCCGGTAATGAAGCTTATATTATGCACAATGTGCCTGTATACGCGCGCGAAACTATGCCGCTCTTATATCTCAACTCAGATCGGAGTTTCCATTTTATCCTTTTGTTATCATCTCGAGTAAAATCATTATTCATCTTGCTGTATAATTGAAAATTAAACTTTTACACAGATGCGAACATAATACCGCTGGCCCAGATTGCAACGAGTGCTTACCTTTTTACAATGATGCTCCCTGGGGTCGTGCTACAACCACGGACGCGCACGAATGTAAACGTGAGTACTTGATACAAATAAATAAATATCTACATTTTTTTTTTTCCAAGATTCTTATATCTATGCCATTCTAATATCAAAAGACCATCTAACTTCCAAGTTGATCACGCTTATTACACTTTTCTGGCAACAAAATAACATTTCCATTTATGTATTATTTTTCATATTTTGTGCCATTCATATCGCGATTAATACTTAAACGAAATGTGTGGAATGTGTTTTATATATACATTGTACGGAGTGCTCATTTTTTCATTGATATATATATATATATATATATATATATATATATATAGATATTTGTACATAACACATTATTTATTACATTTTCCAAAAAGATTGCATATGTATACCCGATAATACAAAAGTTTTGATCGTATATATGTAAAGCTACGTGTTACGCAATAACTTTATACAAAGAATTACATTATAAGCAGATTTCTTTCTATATAACCGTACAACTGTGTGTAATCGAGAACACGGCGTATGGTACAAACACTACTAAGTCCAGACTGCACCTTCACCACGGTATTACTTGATACCAGCTTTGCCTTTTATGTGCATCTCCCACTCGTTCGAGTGAGTCGAATACATAGCTTGCAGGGAATGTATACGGCCGCTCGATGCACTTTTCTCTGCGCACCGCGATAAAACGCATATCCATGGAACTTCTTAAAGCTTTCGTTACAATAACGGCTATAGAAAGAAATATTTTAAATTAATATAATATTTCGGAAAGGTATCATTTCTAACGGTGATATAAACGTGTAACTTGAAGCAATAACAGGATTTGAAATGATAGATATCGATTAAATTACAATAAAGAATAAAATAATATAATAAATTGATTCATAACAGTGCATGAATCTTTCGTGAATACTCTCGTGTTGAAAGAGAAAAAATGAAATTGTTCATATTATTAATGATGGCGGATTGCATATCGATATGTGTATCATGGAATGGAATTCTCTCGTGGTATTCTGGATCAAGTAATCATGATTATTATATTATATTAATAAAATACATACAACGTTTTATTACTTTTATTATTTTGTTTTAAATGATATTTGAGAATTATCACCACATGTATATTATATGTAATTATGGAAATAAATATTATTATTTGAAAAATTAATTAAGCTAAACTAAACTTATTAATTTTTATCTAACTTTTATCTAACTGTTTATTAATATATTAATTTGATATTTAAATATCTATTTGTTCCTGCAGCTTGCAGCTGTAATGGATATTCGGATAGATGCTATTTTGATAAAGAACTGTACAAAGCGACGGGTCACGGAGGTCATTGCTTGGATTGTCGAGCGAATCGTGACGGTGCCAACTGTGAACGATGCCGTGAAAACTATTATCAACGATCTGAAGATAATTATTGCGTTGCATGTAACTGTAACGAAATTGGTAATATATTAATTGGAACATTAAGATATTCGCTATAATGTGTGTCTACAGTAAATTTATATAAATTAATTATATAAATTGATAAAATTCTAAGTTATATGCTATAAAATATAATAATAATAATGATGAGGATAAAAAAAGAAAAAGAAAGACAATAGTGACAAATGAAATAAGTATTATTATAATTATAGGATCAAGAAGCTTGCAATGTAATACCGAGGGTAAATGTCAATGTAAACCTGGCGTGACAGGTGATAAATGTGACCGTTGCGCGACCAATTTCTACAATTTCGGTTCATTGGGTTGCACTTCTTGCGAATGCAGTTTGGCGGGTTCAGCAGGCAACATTCTCAGTTGCGATCCTATCACCGGAGTTTGCATTTGCAAGGAGAACGTCGAAGGGAAACGTTGCAGAGAGTTAGTGGAAGAAATTATGTTCTTTTTTGGAAGGGAATGTTAAAATGATAAATAATGCCTGAATATATTACTTATCAATGATTTAAATTTATTCATAAATTGCTTAGCTTAGCTTTTGCGCTAGCAAGGGATACTTTTGAAAAAAATCATAAAAATTTAATAATTGATTATGTTAATTTGTTAAAAGATGAAAAGATTAATTGAGTGCCTGAATTAATCAGGTGTCGTCCAGGTTTCTTCAACTTGGCGGTGGAGAACGAGTTTGGCTGCACGCCATGTTTCTGTTATGGCCATTCCTCCGTTTGCCGACCGGCAACTGGTTATTCAAAATTGCTCATCGAAAGCATGTTTGTGCGAGGGAATGAACGTTGGTCCTCATCTGTGGCCGGCAATCTGATCCCGTTGCATTATGACGCATTGACACAAACGATTTCCGTCACTGCGCTCGATCGTGATAACGTGTACTTCCTCGCACCCGACAGATTTCTGGGAGATCAACGAGCGTCTTATAATCAAGATTTATCATTCACGTTAAGAATAGGAGAAACTGGACCGGCTCCCACAGCTCGTGATGTAATTTTGGAGGGTGGTAATGGCGAACAGATTACGCAGCCCATCTTTGGTCAAAATAATCGCTTACCAACTGTTACAGTAAGCACATATTTTCCATATTTTAGTGTTTATAATTTCTTTCTTTTCTTTTTCTTTTTTATTCTTCTAAAGTGTTTTTGTTTTATTCGGCTATCGTTATTTCTCAATTCAATTTAGATATTTTCGTCCACTGTATTATATCATCACATATAACGCATATAATACATATAAACGGCACAATGAATTTTGCAGCCTCAGGAATACCGATTTAGATTGCATGAACACTCCGAGTATGGCTGGCAACCTCGATTATCTTCTCGAGCATTCATGTCCATTTTGTCAAATTTGACCGCTATAAAAATTCGTGGCACTTACACACATCAAGGTCGAGGATTTTTGGACGATGTGAAACTAGAGACGGCCCATCGTGGTGCGGCTGGTGAAGCAGCCGATTGGGTGGAGCATTGTCAATGTCCTCACGGCTACGTTGGCCAATTTTGCGAATCATGTGCGCCCGGCTTTCATCATGATCCACCCAACGGTGGTCCCTTTGCTCTCTGCGTTCCTTGCAACTGCAACGGACATGCTGACATTTGCGAGGCTGAAACGGGTACTCGGATTTATCTTTGAATTTTTAATTATCGATATAGTTTATATTCAATATTTTAATATATCCAGTATTTTATATAATGCAATTTAATGCATTCTGATATTTCTTAGGACAATGTATCTGTCAACATAATACTGCGGGGAGTAATTGCGAATTATGTAGTAGAGGATATTATGGTTATCCGTTGAGAGAAACCCCGGACGATTGCCAACCGTGTCCTTGTCCCGATAATGGGCCTTGCATTCTTTTGGGAAATAATCCAGATCCAATATGCTCAGAATGTCCAATCGGCAGGACTGGTAAGTACATCTAACATACATCTAATTTTTGAATACCATATCATATTAACTCGATAAGAATCGATATAGTTGTCCATTTTGTATAATCCTTTCTTTTCGGATCTCTTTGTAAACAATAAAAGATATTCTTTTATAGGACCTAGATGCGAGACATGCTCAGATGGTTATTATGGAAATCCTGAGAAAGGTCTAACTTGCCGTCTCTGTGATTGTAATAACAACATTGATTTAAATGCAGTCAGAAATTGTAATCATGAAACGGGAGAATGTTTAAAGTGCGTCAACAATACGGCGGGCTTTCATTGCGAAGAGTGCTTACCCGGTAAGTTTCAATCAATAATTTAAATAGAGACACGTACTTTCGGGTGTTTGTTCCACAGTAATATCGTATATATGTTTACATCTATTATCGTATGTTTATTAAATGTCAGGTTATTACGGAGATGCATTATCGGATCGTAAAGAAGACGGATGTAAATTATGTCAATGTTATCCACCTGGCACTTTGGAACTTGACGACGGAAGAGTCGAACCTTGTGATCAACTGACGGGACATTGCACCTGCAAGCCACACGTTGTTGGCCGCAATTGTGACAAATGCGAAGAAGGCTATTATCACATTATGAGTGGAGAGGTAAAATCTACTATTTATGTCGCGAAATTAATAAGAATAATTAGAATTTTTTAATTAATTGATGTTCGATGGTAAATTATGCACGTTAAATTATAATTCTATTAAACCATCCCGCTTCTTTTAGATTTAAAATGTTTTCAACTTATCTCAAAGTATGTCATTGTATTTTTGTTGTACGTCAGGGTTGTACGCCTTGTAACTGCGACTTCGAAGGTTCCTACAATCGTACTTGTGATCCGATAACGGGTCAGTGTCAGTGCCGAGTCGGAATCACTGGTCAGCATTGCGATGCCTGCGAGCCTTATCAATATGGATTTAGTCGCGAAGGTTGTAAACCTTGCGATTGTGACACCATCGGTTCTCAGGATCTACAATGTGACGCAAATGGACAATGTCCCGTGAGTCCCGTATATCGCATAAAGTCGTTTATGCATTAGGGATCCTTTTTATCTTTTTATATAATTTGTCAACAGTGTTTGACAAATGTGGAAGGTAGACGCTGCGATCGCTGCAAAGAGAACAAACATAATCGTCAGCACGGCTGCATCGATTGCCCCGACTGTTATAATCTTGTACAATCGGCAGTAGATGATCATCGATTACGTTTAGCCGATCTTGAAGATACTCTTCGCAAGATTAATAATAGTCCTACTGTTATCAAGGATTCTGATTTCGAGAAGGAGCTCAGAAATGTTCAAGATAGAGTAAAAGCATTATTAATCATTGCCAAGCAAGGATCTGGCAGTAAATATCATCTTCATTATTATCATTGTTGTTACATCTTGAAAGCATATCAATTTAAACAACTGAAACTAAATAATATAGAATTCTCGTTAAAATATGAGAAAATTATCCGGTAAAATATTATCGATTAATTAATTAAAGATGCGTAAAGACCGATATCTTTTGTCAGGTGAGAACAAGACATTGGTAGAGCAACTGGACGAATTGCGTGAGCAATTAAATACAATCGACAACATCTATCAGACCGTGGATGTGACGGCAAACGATGCGCGCGATACAACTGAAGAAGGTTTAACGAGCATCGACGAAGCGGAGAAAATTTTAGATAAAATCCACGAACAGCTAACGGTGAACAAAATCTATTATTCATAGTGACTAGGAGGACAATTTAATAAGTAATTGCGCATATGATTGATTAAGTTATTAAATTTTTTTATGATACATAGGAGGCAGAGGATTACTTGGCCACGGACGGAGCGAGTGCTTTAAGCGTGGCAAAATTACGCGCCGAACAAGTTGGCCAGCAGAACGAGCAAATGACATCGATCGCACAAGAAGCTCGTGTACTCGCGGAAGTGTATGTATCTTGAATCATATAAATACAATGCAAATACACGATGCTAACTTTATTACTATCTATTATTATTATATATCGACATTATATATTGAGTAATAATATTCAATATTGATATTGCATCTTTCTTTTTTTTTTTTTAAGGAACACTAATGAAGCCAAGAAGCTTCATATGCTGGCAGAGCAAGCACGTAGCACGACGTTGGAAGCATATAATCTCGCAAAACAAGCTATATCGAGATACTCTAACGTAACGTGAGTAGTATTTTTCTTCTCTTTCTTTCTTGTTCCTCTGTCACATTAATGCATCTATCGTTATACTTTATTATATCAACTATATAGTATACGATTAGAAAAAAAAAAAATGATTTTGCAGTGACGAAATAAGAGATTTGGAGAATAAGCTGGCGCGATTAGAAGATCGTATGGATGAAGTGAGAAACTTGACTGCTATGGCGGCTGCTAAATCCTCGATTGTCTCCCAGGAGGCATTAGATCTGCTGATTCTAGATTTAACGCTTCCTCCGGTTGACATCGATCGATTGCGACAACAAATAGAAGACGTTAGCAATGAGGTAACGTAATATAATTATTAAAATATAATAAATAATATATGTATCACGCGATTATCATATTACTTGTAAATTTGCTTCATTTACTATTTAATATTTTTAGATATTAAATATGACATCGCAAATAAGATATGTATGCACATATTATCCTATTATGATTATAATTAATGATATACATAATTTAAATAGGGATTGAGAATTAAAGAACAAGCGCAACTCTTATTGGAACAAAATGAGGATCTTATCAAAGAGATGACCAAGAAAGTTAAAGAGAGTGAGGATATTTTAGATAAAGCTCAAGACCAACAAGGTGCAACGGCTGAACTATTAGCTGAATTGGATAAAGCCAACGAGACAGCAAATGACGCTGTTAAACGTGGCGACCAAACTCTGAAAGAAGCTCAAGAAACATTGAAGAGATTAGGAGGTAAGTTCTACAGAAAAAAACCCAGAAGCTTTTTCTTCGTTCAAAAAAGCTCGAAAGTTAAAAAAGCAGAGAGATAAGAATACTTCACATTAGCTCTATTCAACATCCATTTTTAGAATTCGATGCTGAGGTGCAACGCGAACGTATAAAAGCTCAAGAAGCTTTAAAAGACATTGAGAGCATTGAGGAATTGATTAATAATGCTAGTATGCAAGCTAGAGAAGCCGAAAGAGTATTAAACGGATCGGAGGGTAACGCTAAAAATGCACGTGAAATAGCACAGAATGCTCAGGTAAAGTCATTTAATTAATCATTAAAAAAAATATTAAATTTTGACAAAAGATATGACACGATTGATATGAGTTTTGATCTTTGCTGAAGTTATTTTGAATGACTACCTTTAACTACACAGATTATTTATCATTATACATGATTCTGTTTATTATTCCAGACTCATGCCGATCGGGCAAGCACTAATGCAAATAACATCAGAATGGAAGCGAATAAAACGAAGATCGAAGCTCTACGACTCGGAAATGAAGCTGAAAAATTGCATCTCAGAGTTGATACCACAGATTCGATGATGAGCCAGTATGAGATCCAAGTGACCAAGGATACTAACGTTACCGCGGAGGTAAAGCTTTGACGATTAATTATACGGCTAAGTCAATTAATTATACGGATAAACACATGCATATGCGCGCGCGTATATACAAGAGGAATAATATAAAAGAAAGAAGATATATGTATATTATATAAGCACATTTAGAATTTCTTCCTTTCGATACATGATTACTTTTTTCAAATTTTGACATCTTTTGAAATAATATTGCAGCAGCTTATATTTTTGTTTAATTCTTAGGCAAATCACAAAGTTGGCCAAGCAAAAATCGACGTAACTCTTGCATCACAGCAAGTTGATAAAGCTTTATCCGAGGTAGCCGAGATCATCAGGGAACTCGAGAATTTACCAGAAATCGGTGAGTCTATATTCTTTCGATAATCTGATTTTTGAAATTATCCAATTTCGAGAAGTTTTTCCAGATGATCTATCTTTTAATATATCTCTTATTATTTATCTTTTTTCGTTCATTGAACAATTACACAAGAAAATTAGATTATATAAGAAAATAAACTTGACAATTCAGATGATGCAGATCTAGATCGCTTAGAAGAACGTTTAATAGCTGCTGAGAAAGAAATTGAAGATGCAAATCTAGATCAGCGAATTCGTGCGTTAACAGAAGCGAAAAATATACAGACGCAATGGATTAAAAATTACGAAGATGAAGTCAGCAGATTGAGACTCGAAGTGGAAAATATTGATGATATCCGAAAAGCCTTACCAACCGATTGTTATCAGCGCGTCCGTCTCGAACCTTGAGATTTATCTCTTCATGAATTTGTCATTTCTAAATAATTTTTCCAATCGCCTTATGTAAGCCGTGTTTTACGTACAATTTATAGACGAATGTATTCTTATAACTTTTGCATAAGAATACATTTAAGAAAAGGAAATTTTCTCAAATAATACTTACAATTAATAGCCCAGAAGCACTTTGAACTATAGAGAGTTACGTGCATAGATACATGCACAGAATAGCAATAATGAATATTTTATACCAAAGATTTTTATTAAGATTTTTATAATATACTAGCATTATCATTGCTTATAGTTTAATCTGCATCTATCATATCTTTTATATTAATTGCTGATAGAGCATATATAAGTATGTATATAGATCCGTATACATATCCGTAACATACGTATATGTTGTTGCCATCATATTAAAAAATTCATCCAATATAATATAGAATTTAGGAAAATTATCTTAAGTAAACAGAACATTGTTCTCTCAGCCTTTTTTGCCGTGTAAGCCAGAAATATTTAAATAATGAAAGGATTACGAATAAAGAATTTATGTATTTCTGTTTAAATAATTAAGATCATAGAGATATCCATTTTCTTATTTTATAGAATGTTGATTAAAAAAAACTGATATAGCACACTCACACATACGCACACACACACACACAGATACTGTGAAACTTATAATTTATAGTATAATGATTTCTGTCAATCATCTTCTGTAATCATCGTAGAACTTGAAGATACATAATCGCGCAAAGAATATCTCGTATCGACGATATTTTTGCGTAGAGCCGAAACAAGAGACCATTTTTATATGAATATTGTATAAATATTATACTATCTGAGGACAATAAATATTTCTAAAATAGCACGAGTTGATAGATAATGTCATCATTACATCGCATATATATCTTTGAAATCAAAATAGCCGTAATTTTCTGAAATTCTCGAAATTCTCTGAAAAATGCTTTGTCGACCTGCTGAATTTATCTGCATTACGAATATCAGATCACGAAGGTCTTTGTCTTTATCTCACGCGAGACAAGATATGGTGTTTACGATTGAATCTGGATGCGACATAATATAGCGCATTATTGTATCTAAAAATATATTGATACGGATTAATGATTCAAGATGTTCATATAGTTATGACAAGTATTATCATACCATAATATTGACGCGTGAGAGACAATTAAAAAGAGAGATTGTCATAAATAAATTATTATAATAATTGTATTTATTTTTATCATTCTCATAAAATCTCACTATCAATAATAGGTACGTCAAACAGACTTAGATTATACTTAAAACTACACTAAAAAAGAGCCCTTATCATAGGAAAGGAGGGGTGAAAGAAGGGGTGAAGCTAGAAGAGATGGCTCACTTGATTATAAATAAAATGATTAAAAACACCAAAATAGCAGTCAACACTCCAATGGCTACCCATTGTCTCCGATCTAAAACAAACGGAAAGTAACATCACATGCGTCACTCGGAATCCTTGTTCATTATTCATACAAAATCGAGGCGGATTATTTACGAAATTAAACTGTGATTACATTTCTCATAAATATCGCTATCGTACATCAGTAATTGTCATTCTGATAATAACAAATTTGATAATAACAAATAATATATCTTATGCGATAATTATCCGTTCCGATTTGTTTTTATTAATTTACTGTCGGCGAAGAAATGGCACAGATGTTTTCTGTTCTTCGTTGCTTTAGAAATAAGAGAAAATGTCAGAGGGAAAATTATATATAGTGAGTGAGATTAAGTATAGTTAAGAAAGAATTATATCGATATCATTTCCTAGATTGCTTGAAGGTCACAAATATTTTTTTAGATATAGCCATATCTTTTTATTTTTCTACGTTGGTAGTTCAAGAAGAGTTCAACAACTTAGAACAGTACAACCTTTAAATAATCTAGGACATGAAAAATTGATCAAAATAATTTTTTTAGTTCTTGATTAATGTCAACGCATGCTTGCATATTCTTATTCCCCTTCTTACAATGGACAAGTTCATCAATTTCCAATAAAAAGTACAGCAAAGAGGAAATAGGAATATTTATAGTTATTTACAGTTCACAATACAAGTCAGTTCTTAATTTTTATTTCGTCAATGTATTCTGTTCCTTCTTTTTTTCACAATTGGTCATCGAGAAAAGAAAGACAAATAACAATGAAATCACGTTCTTGTTCCATTACAATCTGCACCCTTCTTCACACAGATATATTTCTTAATATATTTCTCATTTATGTATTCATATAATCATCATTTTTCTCAAGCATTTCGAACAAATATACGAATAATATTTTTAATATATACCTATTTGTATGTATGTATGTATGTATGTATGTATGTATGTATGTATGTATGTATGTGTATATATATATATATATATATATATATATATATATATATATATATATATATATRTATATATCTCATTAATGTTATTATCATGTTATATATTTCTTTTCATTTTTCAGAATTTCTCATCCCAACTATGAAAAACAAAATATTTGAATTTCGAAATAATTATTAATAAATTAATTTACGCAAAATTGTTTCTGCGATTTGAAATTCTGAAATATAATTAATTACGCTCTTTTAATTCAATTGCTTCGATTCTTTGATTCCTTTTTACTTTTTTTATAAATGATAATTAACTCTTCAAAATCTGAAATTTTTCGACCATTTCGTTTATGATTCCGTAAATCGTTGAACATTTAACGTTTTAGGCTTATGGATTTCTATAATTCTCTAAAATTCTCGCTTTTAAGATATATGAAATGATGTCTAGATTCTCTTTACTTTAGGAAAGTAAAGCCCTTTCTAGCCCTTAACATCAACATGGTGCTCTAGATATTAAATAATATCCGATTACTACATTTTACGACATATCTAATTTCTCTATTAAAAGTATTTCCTCTCGAAAAAATCTAACTGGTCCGTCCTGATTTCGACGTTATACTCGCACATTGGACAAGAAGACTCAATATCCTTGGTAACCATAATTGTTATAACAAACTATATCACATCTTACATAGCAGCGATTAGGATTATTTAATTAGGTCTTATTCTTCAACTTTTCTTCCCTTCAAATTTACAGCGATATAATATGTCGATCTATGCCGCAAAATATATCAATTTGCATCTAACTAAAAGAGCTAATTTCTCTTATCGCATTCTTATCCCGTTCATATTTCGTTCGTCTACGTTTTCTTTTATATTTCCACTTTTATAATTAATGCGAGTTGCAGTTAATGGGGAAAGAAAAAAAGACACAGATAGACGATATTAATGTAACAGTACCAAGAACCAAGAATATGAAAAGTTTCTTTATACATTTATGTTAGGATTAGTTCTGTTATGGAAAGCGCTATTCATGAAATTAATTTCTTGTCATTAATGAATTATAAATTACGTAATTATCTTTCATTGCTAGAATAATGAAAACAAATTATTTCTAATTATCGAGATAACTTAGTGAGCAGTAATTCTATAAATAACATATAAGTGGAATATTAGCGTGGTGTAATTAAGTATGTAAATAATGAAACATACACAATTGCCTTTACATAAATCATTTGGTGAACGCATATAGTTGAGTAAATATAATAATATAATTTTTGGAAATTATTTAGTAAATAATTTTTTTACAACAAATACTAATTCAGATATGGGGATACTAATTTAGATTATATCTAATTTTGCAGTAATATGTTCTACTGTATAGATTATTCGTATAACATCTCCATTCCTTCTCGGTCACGATACTAAATAAATTTAGGATTAATATTTCTCTAATTTAATAGAAGACATTGTTGAATCTTTCAAATTTGTTAAACATTTCTAACTGAGCCTGGGGTTTAAAGCATGAATTTGCACTAAGAATATAGACTATATCGTATTATTCACAAGATTTAAATGAAATTAAAAAAATAATCTATCTTTAGCATTTTCTAAATCAATTTTTTCCAAAGAGCATTTTTTGACAGCATCAATGAAACATATCGCAAACATATCGTAAAATAATAAAATTGTTTGCACATTCTCTTATATTTTCTTACATGTTTCCCAATAAATTTATGATAATGAATTTACAAAATATTTCACGTTCATTCAGAATAAAGTATGAAATATCTTGTAAACTATGGATTTTTCAATAATGTTATTCCAATATAATCTAATACAGTGCGGATTAGATTTTTGCATGGAGTTTTATAGTTGCGTATGGAGATACCATACGCAACTATAAAAAAATTTAATAAAAATAAATATGTAATAAAAAAAATAAAAAAATATGTATGTATTGCTACTGTCGGATTACCTAAGAATATAAGATAATTAATCTCGAGAACATAGAAAACAATTGGTGATTGTAGTGGACAGGGAGGAAAAAGAAGAAGGTTTATTTTCAGAGGAAACAAGGTCAGCAACACTGGACGATATCGGGGTAGTAGGAGCAGGGATATAATTATCATAGTTACCATTACTCATGTGCAGCACTTTGGCCATTTTTTTCATAGTTGCATCCAGTTTGGAATCTGTCGTCTCTAATTCGTTTCCAAATTCATCCAGCATCCTGTACAAGAAAATACATCTTATAGTCTTGGAATGTTAATATAGTTAGTACATTATTTATATATCTAAAGTATAGTAAGTAATTAGAAATAACATATATTTGATTATTATTAATAATTGCAATTGTTATTAGATCAATGTATAACTTTTTTACTGTCATCACATGCGCATGTTATTACATACGTATGTATATATGCATAAAATTTAAATTAGTAAGAAATAACGAGATATATTTTTGCTTACACAGCTTGTTCGTCTAATTCATTGTTAATTTGTCTGGACACTGTCTTTAATGTACCAACTGTTTCCCCGATCACATCTAATTGTTCGTCTTGTTGTCTCATCATAGCATTCTGCTGCTGCATCGTGTTGCTGAAAAATTGCCTGTTTGGGCTGTCCATTTCATTTTCTAACTTACTGTACTTGGTAGTACCATGATTGACTGGTACTCGTGTTGGACTATTGTCCAAAAGCGGCTAAAAACATATGCCAAGTAGAATTATCAGAAAGGTATGACGTACAGGTAGGATTGTAAAAATAAATAAAATTTGTCATCGTGCATATTATAATCGATAAATATCGATAAACAAAATTTCATCAGATCTAATTGATGAAGAGCAAAAACATTAAAGCTTGATAATGAAAAATTTGAATATACCGTGTATACCATTGTCGCCTACGAATGACGAAGATCTTGCAAGAGAAACTGATTGAACGAATTTACCGATTCTATAACGCGTGTTAAGTGTCAAAATAGTACCGACTGATAAGACGGGCGCGATGACTCACCCCATCGAGGTTAAGCGCATTAAGCGCACTGAAGTTCGTCGACTAGCGACGATATCTATAACATATCGACATATACGAAGAGATTGAACATTCTACCTACAGATGACATCGTTATCGCTACCGCCAGCGAGTTAAAGTGATTGCATACTCGTTTTACTTCGTAAATAATTTAAATATCGGAAAATGTGCTTGATGTAATTAATCGGATGGTCTTAAGGCTCGATGAACATGACATATGATTCCCATTAATCTAAAATGATTCGTTAATATAAAACGCATAAGAAATAATGAAAAGTGGTAAAGATACTGTTTTTCGCTGTTTTTAAATTAAAATACCAATTTCTACTTTCCTTTCGCCGATTCTCATTCGTACTACTTATTCTCTCGTTACTTGCTACTTGGAATATTACATGCCAGACACAGTTACGATATAATGAAACAATTAAGGTAATTACGATGAAATGTAATATTAGAATAATAAACACAAACCTGTCTCGCTGTGCTATCACGATCTCGCCCTCTGCTTAGATTCAATTTGTCCTTCATGATCTGTGGAACGTTTAATAAATGACTGGCGTTAGGGATTAGTTTCGCAAGTGCTTTCACGTGCTATCGCACGTATCATGAAACTACATTCTAAATGACATATTACGAAATGGAAGTAATTACGAATGATAATCACGAATGATTTTATCGTTGCCCCTATTATTATTATTATTATTATTATGTTATACATAGGTATCATTGGAAATGGTTAATAACGGTCAATTTCGGAGACTTTTTTTTTGGAGAATATCATTATTTTAATGGCTAATAAAAAAAGAAATAAAAAAGAAAAATGTTTCATATTTGTTCCAAAAATTCTGACATTAATAACGAGTATAATGAACTATTATTTAATTAATTACCTTGACTTCTTCCCGCGCCTGCTCGATGAAGCTTCGTTGAACGGTCAGCTCCTTGTTGTCGATTTTAAATTTAGTCGGGTTTTTCTCAACGATACGTGCATCGTATATACATTAAGAATAATACGGAATCCAAACTCACGGGCTTAAAGATCAGATAAAATGTCATAAATCATAAAGCATAAACGAAAAATCGAATCTTCTCTCAGTTCCATGTGATCAAAGATCAGATTCGAAACTCGAATCGATAATCGAAAAAGGATATAGATAGTATCCTCGAGATCGTCGAGATCCCATTCGATGGAACGCAGCGCTTTTCGCAACTCGGTGGTGGTCCAGTCGAGCTCGTCCGTGCGCGAGATCGGCGGCGCCGTAGCTGCGCCGTTTATCGGCGCACCGCCGCCGCCGGTCGGCGACGTAATCGCGACATCCTGCAGCTCGCTCCAGCGTCCGTACAATCCGCGATTTTTGTTCAACGCCTTGCACACCTCGCTAAAATAGCCCGTAAAGTCACGCGTAAACCAATTGCGATTCGTTGCGAGCCGGCCGCGCCAACCGAGGATACGGGACAATTCGAATTTAAATTCGACGCAATTTCTTCTCAGATTCAAATTCATCTCGCTCCTTCCGCATTCGCAAAAACCGACGAGCTTTCGAGAAATTTTTCCTTTCCCCTTTTTCTTTTTTTTTTTTTTTTTTTTTTTTCCTTAATGATTTAACCGATCTGTTTGTAAATCTACGATCGTTACGTCGATCATTACTCGACTCTGACCGAAGATTCAGTGTTTAAATCATAACCTCCGATTTAAGGAATGTCGATTCGCTCGGATCGCTCATTATCTCGTGATAACGTCGAATCAGCTGCAATATCGTGCAACATTTATTGTATCAACATGCGTTACATCCAACACGAACATCGTTCATACGAATGAAGAATCGTTATCATATGTCGAAGCGATGTGTCAACTCGAGATAATTCACGTCTTGTAGAGGTTTCTCAAGAAAAAAAGAGAAGACGATAACGCAGGTGAATCGGTCATCGCGCATCAATCCATTTCTAATCCGCGGTGTCGCATCTCTGACCGATAGCCCTTATCGCGCGTGTTATCGGCGCGTTTTCAAGCACTTTATTCACGCGCGCTCGTTTTCGCGTATGCAATACCCAGAAAAAATCCCTATAGCGAAAATACGCGAGGGTGCCGTGTACGAATTATTCTCTTTTTGTTCGATATTTGCGATAATAATCCGCGAGAAAATCCCTGCACCGACATCCCCTCCCGTGGTGTACTCACTCTTTGACGACAAAGAACGGATTCTCCAGCGTCATTCCTCGTTTGCTCCGTCTTTGAATTTAAAGTCCTGTCCGCGGCCTGTCTCGTCGCGACGGCCGCGCGGCACCTTCGATGAAAGCGCGATCGCGCCTCGATCGGTCGCTCATCGATAGGACGATCTTGTCATTTTCCAAGCGCGACCAAAAGCCAAGGAACAGGCACCCCTGTTTATTTGTCGAGAGCCGCGCACTTGTCCCCCTCTGTGCTAAGGCGAAACTAGACGTCAACGCGCAAATTCGATCCGCTTCGCACTCCGACCGTCACGATCGTCACGACGCACAACGACGTCTACTTTAGCTCTGGCACCAAGCGCTACTATTTATTCGATTTTCACAGTCGTGCGCGCCCCGGCACGGTATGTCTCGATGCCATGCGATATTCGCGAGTGTCGCGATCGCCGCGATATTGATTCGATATAAGGTAGTGTTCATATCACTGTGACGTTTACGATTAACTCGGTCGGTAACGTCACTCGGCAGTCAACCATTAACGTTTTGTGCTTCCGAATTTGTCATTTTCTCCAATGCGTTGTATCTAGGTATTTGTACTGGCATTATGGCTTAACGATTAAATATTCTCAGTGTTCTTATGAGAACATGACTTTCCTTTTTAAGGAATTAAACAAATTAGAAGAAATTATGAAGAAATTTATAAAACACCATGTTAATGCATAATTAACGGAAGTCTAGTTTCGTATCTTTCGATGGTCAAATCCATAGTCACGTGATATCTAGATGCACCTGAAATCCAAAAACTCCCGATGCGGAAACGAGATGTCGATGGAATTGCGATATAAAAATTTATTTATTTTATTATTTACACAATACGCAATTGTTGTGTAATCGTTGAAAATATTGACTCTACGTATCAAACTTCTCGTGTTTCTCTACGTAGGCTTATTTTTATAAATATGTGTGGAATATTTGCTCATTGAAAATAAATTTAAAACCATTTTTAAATGGAACTTTCGTTTATTAACAAGCATTTGGATATATATCAAGCAAATAAATATCAACAGCAGAATCTAACATTTTCTTATTCCTTTACCTTTTGTCATTGTAATTAAATGTAAAAAGGAAAATTGGAATGTCTTGAATACTTACATCTTATTACAAAAATAATTAAGCAATGGCCACTTCTAAACTAATTGTTGGTGAACAATTCTTTGTACATTCTTAAACTCTCTTTCAAATTATTGTATCACTTTTAGGAATCATTTATACACTCGTATGCACACGCGAAAATAAATGTGCATTGTCTTTGAAATGTCTTGGACATTGCTTTGTACAGTAACATTCCATTCGGAATAAAAAAAATAACTAATTATTTCCTTGAATTGTAACATGAAGAAAAAAAATTTCAGATGTCAGTCATAATGATTTTTAGATGATACTTTAAATTTCTTAAATTTCTACTTTTCTTTAATGTTAGAAATGTAATTAATCGAAATCGAATCTTCTTAGATCTTCACATCTTCTTTACCTAAAATCTCCAACAATGCTGTTTTAACGTATACGCAGTATACGCAGTATACAGTCTCATCTTGTAACATTCGAGTACTTTGTATTAATATATGTATTAATATATGAAATTGTGAAAAACAATTGAAAATTAAAAAAAACTTCAAGGAAAGGTAGCAAGGTATCAAGGAAATAATTGTTATCCGCTAAATATGCTTTGTTCTTCATACTACGAAATTTCGAAAATTCCTTTCATAGAAGTCAAGATGGAATCTTCTCGAAGCCAATAAAGTGCTTTCTCGGTAAAACGCTATACGTGCAAGCGTTACTTTACATGAAGGATAAAAGATCTTTTACATCTAGAAGCAATTAGCATAGCCCTCCTTCGTATTCGTCCTCTTGCTCTTCTCTCTGTACTGGTTTCGATTGTGCCGCTATATCTGGTTTCTCTTCGATCGTTTTTTCTGTTGTCTGATCAGTTACAACTGTTTCGTTCTTCTCCTAGAAAATCAATATCACATGCAATGGATAATCTTTTTTATGTATACACGCAATAATGAGACTCACATGATCAACTTCTACCTCGGATTCTTTGACTTGCGATACATTGGGGGAAACGTATGATTCTGCGGCATTGGCTCTTATTCCAGCTGGTGGAACAGTGTATTCCTGCTGAGGTAGCGGCAAATTACGTGCCAGCTTGGCATATTCTACGTCCATATGCTTGATAAAGGGACTATTGAGTGCTGTCCGGAACGCATCCGCATCTTCGTTATCATACGCTTGTAGTAGCATCTCTAATGTTTGCACCTATAAAGACGCAAAGAAACAATTTTTCTTTATTATTGAAAAAATCTGAATCTCTCCGATAAAAAACAAGCAAATCAATCATTCTTTTGTCATACTTCAGGTGCTTCGCAATAATTTCCCCATTCTTTGAAGGCTTTTTCTGCCGCTACTTGATCGCCCCGTGCCAATTGCACTAGCACCAGCGCCACTGTGAGCCTTCCAATTGATTGCGAATGTTTGATCTCTTGATACATAGCAATCTCCTTACGTATCGCATCTGCTGCATCATCATACATTTGCAATTTCACCAATAATCTTGCAGTTTTGCTTATATATTCCGCCGCGTGTCGCGAATTATCTTCACCCTAAAAATATATTGCAGTTTTCTCACGAGAAATTCTTTCACTTATTTATCATTTTTTGAAGTAATTTTGATAGAAGCTTAATAAAAAATTGATATTCTTAACAAATCTGAAATATTAAAAGAAATTTCTTTACAGATGTTATTTTGTTCAGAAATTGTAAAGACATAAATCTTCTTCTCCTCAATCATTTCAACTTGAAAGTAATATGTACTTTGTACATGTTTATGAAGTGATTTAAAAATATCGTTTTACCTGTACGAGATGGTTACTTACCACAGTTATATCAACTGCACGCGTGAACAATTCCAAAGCTTGGTGCGGCTGTGTAGCTTCTAGTATTTTGGCTGCTTTGTCAAGGACGCCTACACCTGATTCTGGAGAACCATGTTGTTGAAAGAGACCGCAGGCAGTATGAGCTATTTTCTTTACGTCTGATAAATCTCCCATCTCTTTGCAAATGAACAAAGTCTGCTCATAGCTCCTGAAAACAATGTTTTTTTATAATATCGAAATATACATTACGTTATTGAACCTAAATTTTCTTTATATATATATATATATATATATGTATATAGTACATACTTTGCTGCATGAAACCTTCTGTATTGTTGTTGTTAAATTATAGTTAAGAAGAATTAACAGAAATAACAAAAAATAAAATTCTCTTGGCTTAAAAAAGGATTGATCAAGAAACGTGAATGCATGCTTCTTTCTTGTACATAGTTAAATAATATTCACAATGATAATACAAAATTGTTATAATCTAGTTAAAAATAAAATGAACTTTTTTCAAAGGATACGATTTGGTCTGTTTATAACAATCGGCTGCTTTCATCAAACAATCTTTGCATTGTACGTATGATTTGGTTACCCGAAAGCATATTGCTGAAATGGAAACATGAAAAGGAAGCTTTAACTGTAGAAACATTGCAAAATTTTTATGACAATTTTGATAAATTCTTTCATTCGTCTTTCAAGATTTCAAATTTGAAATCTTTCGTACATTTGTTACTCTTAATGATGTTTTTGATAAAAAATACAATTTCTTGGCTTCTTGTATATATTTCGCTATTATTATATTACATTGAATATTTTTCTTGTTTATAATTAATTTGATTCTTCTTACCTGCCTGCGAATATTCCTCAGCCGCTATCTCGTAATCGGGTCGCCATTTCAGGAAAGTACATTTCAAACTGTGAGAAAAATTTATTTGTCGCGTCAATTTCGAAATAACATAAAAAATTTAAACGCTAAGAATTCTAGAATTATCTGGAACAACTATCTTTAAATCTGTTTGGGAATAATCGAATTTTATAATGCCAAAACTGACGATTCTCATTATTCGACATTATTCTCTTTGATATATAATACTTGACAATAACTTAACGTAATAGTTAAGCAACATTTAAGAAATTTAATTTCATGGTACATTCATGATATTTTAAACTGTGTTACTCATTGTTGCCAATGACCAATACTTGATCGATGCATCTGAATATTTGAAATTTTGACACTCATAAACAATTTAGAAATGTTACAAATGAAAAATCATGCGAAAACATCCGCGAGGAAAGAATACTTACGCTTTTTCAGCTTGGCGTACATGCTCGTTCGCCTCTTCGATTTTTGACATTCTTCTTCGAATGATGCCTTTGTCTCTCGTTCGTTCTCGGCGAATAGTACGGCGGTACGGCGGTATCGTTTTCGAAATTATATCAAGCCTGCAACGAATAACGCAGTTACATCGAAGCACTGTACGTTGAGCACCATGAATACTTTGGTATATGAGAGTGTTCTAATTTTAGACGCATGCGTACATATACAATAAGATGCATGCTTGGAGCACTGTGTACCGTGCTTATTGTGCATCATGATTGAAAATTATGATTTTTCATTGAAAATTATTTAACTATAAGTAAGAAGTGTTTGCTCGTAAGAAAGATTAAGAAAACTTTGTGTATGTGTGACGTTATAATTGATAAATTGATCATAAATTGATCGAAGGTATAAATATAAGATATTCAATTATGAGAAATTTTAAAATTACGCTAACCAATAATCAATGACGGAAATCGATTATTGATTATGACGTGTTTATATCGAAGCTCTGTCAGAATTTAAGAAAAGAAAGAAAATCCCTGCTCGTCTGATCTGGTTACTGTTGATTCGTACTACTCATAGTTTTCAAGAAGGCGTCAAAGATGGAGCGTCCGTATAATGGCAATTCGTTCATCGTCCGTGAATTACAAATTGCTATTTTACAGGCACTCTGAATCACGATCGTCGTTAACTGTTTACTAGTTCTTGAATAGCTGCTACGAGCCGCCACTATCTCTTATAGTGAAAAGCGAGGTAGTACGACTCAGTATCAAGCGAAGCGCGATTTATTTATAATAGCTGCGATTCGATTAGCGTTAAATAAAAAGCTTTTACTCTGGAGCAGTGTGTTGGGCATGTCGCGCGTGATATTTCCAAGTGCTAGAATTTGACGGCAGATTAGGCAAATTTTTATTTATGAATTATACTGCTCGGATTGCGAATTAGATATTTGTTCTCAAGTGATACGACTCAACAATGGATCGGATATTTTAATATTGTCAACATTACTGCCTGGTGAGCATTTTTCTCAGGCTGAACACAATCGTTCCCTTCAGGTTTATCTCAACTCTGATAATTGATAGGTTATATATGTGTAGCCATGAACGGTATTTTAGAGGTGTCACGACGATAATTCATCTTATGCAATCTCCTATGTAACGTTTCGTAAATCATCAAAGCTGCATCATCATGACTTCTACAGCCCCATTTGTTTCGCTGTTTCTTTTGTTCCTATATGCCAAGGCGGGCCCTGTGCTGGATAGGCAACATCCAAAATTGTTGGTCGTTTCTTACGACGCGTTCAGGTACGATAGAAATAAAGAATCGAGATGAAAAGAGTCGAGATTACAGAAGTACAAATTTACATGGCTCGACATTGTCTGTCAAGAACAAGAACCGTTGAAATGTTTTCATGACCTTTCTTCTTTCTCGTACGTAGATACGACTACTTCAAGAGAAATCTAACACCATTTATGAGCCAATTGAAAGTAAATGGCACTTCTGCAGATTACATGATGAACATCTTTGTGACCAAAACATTCCCCAATCATCATACAATGGCAACGGGCTTATACGCAGAAACACATGGGGTTGTAGATAATGAATATTATGAACCTGTAACGGAAAACGTTACAAAGTATTCATATAAATTGTATCATTACGACAACAGTATTCTTCCAATTTGGGTAAGCAGAGATATACTCTCGCTGTCGTATCTCGCGATTTTAATATTGTCATTTATGATTTATGACCTATGATTCAAGACGGTTAACGAGAAAAGCGGCAGAGGTAGACACAGTGGCACAATGATGTGGCCAGGCTCAGTATTCGAGTATCAGGGGGTATCTCCTACCTTTGCACAGGTATTGCGATTGCGTGTCCGCACAAAGACATACATGATTTAATTCATCCCTGACAGGAATCGTGCTAACAATTAAGTATTTTAGCCATTTAACGAAACAGTCCCGTGGGAAAGTAGAGTTGATACGCTAATATCATGGTTTATACATCCTACGAGTCCAATAAATTTTGGAATATTGTACATCGAAGAGCCGGATTACCATGGTCATGCCATAGGAATCAACAGTCCCGAATTTAATAAAATTCTACAAAAATTGGACAATATCACGAGATACATGCATGACAAGATTGATCATTACGGCTTGACAGATCTGAACGTAATTCATTTAAGCGATCATGGCATGGCGCCTGTCACGATGGAAAGAATAATAAATCTGACAAATTACATCAGTCCGGATGATTACACGTTCGTGGGAACATCACCGGGATTACATATTTTCCCACATTCTGGTAACACCCATCTCTCGATGGAACATTATTTCGATGGGATTATGCATTATTCGCACGTCGCTGGGACTTTTCGTAAAAAGCTCTGAATAATTGCAGGGAAGGAGGAAGTAATCTATCAAAAATTAAAATCTGCCGCGGAGCAAACAAAAACATTTAAAGTCTATAAAAAGGAAGAAATTCCAAAGAAATTTCATTACGGCAATAATACACGCGTGGGACCGATTTTTGTTATAGCCGAAGTCGGATATGCATTTCAGAATCTTTACGACGCTATAGAATATTACAAGAAGAAATTTAACGTTACGGGTAATTCTCTAATGGTTTGCTTAGTCTGCTACAGTTTTATCGGATTATTTTTGTAACCTGTAATCTGTTATTCTCTATCAGTCACCAATGAGACAGAATTTGGTCTGCATGGATACAATAACGAAGCTATGGAGATGCATCCGTTCTTTTTTGCAAACGGTCCTGCCTTTATACCGGGATGTGTATTGGAACCTTTCAATAACACAGATCTGTTTCCTTTATTTTGTAAGATACTCGATTTAGAATGTCCCATGACGAACGGTACTTTATCGCATGTAACAAAGTGCCTTAGGACGCAATCGAAACATATACCGGTATCTATGTATAGGATTCTTTGTAAGTATCGTTTTATTTTCACAGCTTTTGACAGTAGCGCAAATTTCTAACAATTTCTGCAATAATATATCTTTTTAGTTGCAGTTATTATAATCGCTGTTACATCATTAGGAATTATTGTAGTAGCGACAATAATCTATAGGAGAAACTGGATATTGACACAAAGTTTTAGGTAACTAACAGATATTAATGCGGAGTCTTTCTGCAGCGAGGTTTGGATTTTTCTTTATTATTTTTATTTTTCATTTTTCATTTTTCCTCAATGATGCGTGATTGCTATGATTCGCATAGTATTCCATAAAATTCTCGATATTTATAATTCATATCGTAAAAGCAGATTTGACGTGACATTTATTCTTATTTTTTAGGAGATCCTATTATACGTTGGACAAATAACGTGATCACGATCAAGTATTTTACATAGTGCTTTCAATTAAAATTTATTTCGACGAAGTGTTTATTTCGCGCAAAATACGACATGATATTACATGATATTTAATGTATATATCGTTATGTGTTACTTAATGAACGATATAACATTAATTTATCATTCTTTTGTGTGATACATTCGTATCATACGAAATATTTCAACAACAAGATGCTAACGACGTGATAGAGATGGGAGATATACATCTTAGGAAAACATTGAGAGACATTGATACAAGAAACATGGATATCTAAAATGTTAGATATTTATGTGTGCAAAGCCATAGAATAAAAACATTTGAATACAGAAAGCTGATAAAGTTATTTCATTTACTGCGAGAATAAATAACAACAGTGCGTAGTTAGCTTTCAAGAGTGCAGTCGCAGCGATGACAAATCTTCTCATTCTCATTCATTTTCTCGTTACATTAAGAATAAAAAGAAACGTAGCAAAAACTTGCTAATTGTTCTATTGTATGTTTTCATCACGTTTTATATTATGATTCCCTAAAGCAAATCGTCCAATTTTCAAATAAAATCTAATTGTAAGAGATTGTAATTGCTGGGAGTCTGTAAAATATTCATATCCATCTATATACTTTTCTTGAGAATAAAAAGCAGATTTTATTAAAAATAATAATTATGCCTGATTAAATTGATGATTATTTTATGACAATTGTTTGGTACCTTGAAAGGAATAAGCACACTTTTATTTGAACTCGAAATTTTTACGGGATGAAGTAGTAAAATCCATTGCAAGTACCCTTGTAAGTACATAAATCATTTAGATAATTATTGAAGACATTTTATCAATTATCTCGCGGCAATCGTACAATAATGACTTGTCTAATTGTAATTTCGCGTAACATAAAAAATATAATGTCGACGATGCTCTCAAAAGATATCGCGATAATCGCGCAGATAAGCAATCCCCTTGTGTTTCTTTCGCTTGTGTCGAGGACGTAAGAGCTGCGAAGAGCAGCGAACTGTTGTGATGACGTTAAATCGCGACGGAGAAATATCTAAATTACGTTAATCCCGTCCCGATCAGATAAGCCGTGCGATTAATTAATACATAAATATCCGCGAAAATCTCACGGCACAATCGCGCGAGCATTATCTGTGTGAGTCATCGGGTCAATTACATTATGCTCTTTTTGCTCTTAGACGTCAATAGAAGTAAACGTTCCCTGGAATCGGACATATATGGTACAAAATGTAAAAGGAATGTTCTGCACGCGTTCTGCACATGTAAATCGCGTCGTTATCAAGTGAAATTTATAGACCCGCATCAGCAGATGCGATTCAACGTGAAGTTGGAAGTTTCGCGCAAAATGCGAGCGATTTCTTGCGAGCATTGTCTCGACATTGCGGCAACTGAACATATCAATATTACTTGGCAAAAGTTAGAAGGATATAAAAGCAACGATAATTATCCGATCGCGTTGATTACAATGTTTCTCGTTTCTTTGTTCATATTTTTTCTTCTCGGAGGAATAATAATCGAAAGCTTCCACCTAACGATAAATACAATTTTGTCCTGATACATCGATATGTTTCTCGATACGTTTAATTAAAGTAATAAAATACAGTGATGACTGACCAATACCGATACCATACGTGTATCATTTCGCGCGCGTTACGTGCGTTACGATGCATACGCATGCTGTTGTAACGCGCTCGTCTCTAATCTTTTCTAAAATTCCTTACAGCTGTAAACCCGCGTGCCTTTCGTTTGCCTCAGTACGGCTCGAATTCAAAGGAAAAACCGAATTACGTATCGTCTGTGTAAATTATTTTATAACTTATGAATATCGAAAGCAAGCGTCGAAAGCGTGCCTCTTTACGGCGATATATTTACGCCAGCTTTCCCGGCAAAGCATCCCTCTCGTGATACTCTCCGAGTGTGATACTCTCGATTCTGGTCAAAGCTCAGGCAATCAGCTCGAGACCAGTACATTGATCGAATAACGGAGAGTATGGAGGACTTCTCATACGAGATTAATTAACGAAACACGTCGTACACGTCGCATGAACGATCTCGAAGCAAAGATAAGGAAAAAGCGATCCCTCCGTCCCTGTTCTGCTATTAATTTGTCCAGCATCGGTTTTCATAGGATGCTTCAAAGGTAAATTTTGCAGCGGAGTATTTTGCGCGTTAACGAAGAGCTTAATCGATATCCAAAAATATCCACTACGTGTCTGCGCCGTACGGGGTATGCGCACTGCTAGGAAACGGAAAAGGCCAACATCAGTGGTACGAGGTGCAGTAATGGACGAGGGCGATCGATGTGATCCGTGGCGCGTTCAATGCCACTTGGAGAACATTGAATTGTCGACCAACAGAGAAAAGAGAGAGAGAGAGAGAGAGAGAGAGAGAGAGAGAGAGAGAGAGGGGGTATACCCCGTCGATGCTTATATAGGCAGCTACGAACGCAACAGATCGTTCCAGTCGTCGTCTTCCGTCTCACGATTTGCCCGGTTTCTTCCTTCTTGATCCTCGCTGATCAGGCGAGATTTCTGGATTTTTCGCTTCCGCCAAACGCTCGCCTCGCGATTACGCTTCGACGATGCTGGAGGCCGCTTGATCGCCGATTCGATTCCGATCATCGTGACGTTTGAAGAGATAACGCCACGATAACGATTTCTTTCGTCGCATCGAGACGATAGCGATCTTCGGCGATAGCGATGTTCTCCGGAACGTAGACTCCGTCGCGGCTCCGAGTGCGAAGCTTCCGCTCGTCTTGCGAAAGAACGGCGGAGACGAGCGCTTCTTCGAAGGAAGTCCGCGCGCGCGATCGCGGCGCAGCATCGCGAAGCCTGGAGCCGCCGACTCGTAGTCGTCGCAGTCGCGCGAGGAAAGTATCGTCTTCTCTATTCTCCCAAGAAGCTGCGGAGATCTCGCTGGACGGCGAGATGCCGCCGCAGGAGGGTCTCTCCACGGCAGGAACCGGCGAGCTATCGCCGAGAGGCCCAAGTTCCGCTGGCCTGTCGACCTCTACCTCCTCCGACGGACTTCCGGCGATCGAGGAGAAGCAGGCCAAGAGAGACAACGGAGATGACGTCAACAAGGATGACGACCGGGAACAAGCCAAAGACATGGACTTTGACGAGCTGTTGCCGCACGTAGGCGAATTCGGCACCTATCAGAAGATTCTCTTCGTACTCATGATACCGTTCGCCTTCTTCGTCGCTTGGGTATACTTCTCGCAGATATTCATCACCCTCGTGCCGGAGCAGTACTGGTGCCGCGTACCGGAACTGGAGAATCTCACGATCGACGAGAGGTAAGCCGGAAATGATCGGCGTCTTCGATAGAGATCACGTTAGCCGGAAAAACAGTAAACAGGAGCGCGGTTCCAGCGCGGTTCCCCTCTTCTAGCGTTGCGTTTCTTCCTTTTATCGCCACATTGTTCGAACCACGAACTGTTCGATCGTTTGCCTTCGGAATCGTTTGCCACTCGTGAAGATGCGAGGCAGATGAACCGACGAATAAGTCGACGCGTCGCGTTTACGTATTCGCGCTAATAAATTACGAACCAACACAATTACAACAAGAGAGATTTGAGATAAGACGTATCTCTGTGTCTCTCTCTCTCTCTGGGTGATCGAGCTACGTGGAACAAGTATTGTCTCTGAAATAACTTTGCGTGATAACTTTGCGTGTGCTTCAACTTTGACACGACGAATGCACACGATGAATACATAAATGCCGTGAAACTCTTCACCGATAACGCGACGCGCGTAGCACGATATGAGAGAGGACTTTTTACGACGAACGTAAAACGCTTACGGTAACGAGTTACGAGTCATCGTGCAAGTCAGTCATCAGTTATCGCAGATGTTCTCGCAGAATCGCGTATAATCTTTACTTATTTCCGCTCGAAATAATGACAATGAGGAGATGATTCGATTATCACGACGTCACGTCGACGTCGCATCGCATAATGACACGGTCGCAATAAATTCGTCCCGATCGCTATCCCGTTTTAACCGTTTTCTCCGCGTTTTTAATTTTCACTCGTTCCTCGGATCCTTCACGTTCCGATTCGGAATACGGAGAAACGACGTGATTCATTGTGTTCTGCCAACTTGAAAGCTGAATCGGCACACTTTACACTGTCTGTGACGTAACTCACGGTCAATAATAATTCAACGAGCTATTGTATAAATTATATAAATTATTATCGTTACAGCTTGTTACTATTAGAATCGATCTTCCGATCGCTATTTATGGAAATATACGTAACGCGTAGCTCGCGACTGTTAATCGAAAATAAATGCAAAACGGTATGCGTTTCCGTTAGCGCTTGCGTTTACGCGAGCTCGGCGTTTCGCGCGACGCTTGTTCAACTTGTGCGAGTCGTGCGAGAAGCGCGCGGATCTAAAGGAAAAATGACGGAGTTTTACGGTTTATCGACAGTTTAGCGCCAGCCGAATCGTAAAAGCGCCGATTCGTTATATATGCACTCGGAGTAAACACCCGCCACCCGTTTCTCGATAAAGAAATAAAACGACACGACGTATCTGCCGGCCTCATTATCGCCTCGTGAGGCTTCCCTGTTCTGCAACGTTACGAGATTTTTCATCTCCCGTGATTGTACGAGAACGGATGGAAACTGGAAAGCGCGAGACGCGTTCGCGGTGCGCATTCAGCGAAGCCAGCGAAAGTATGGAAGTACGTTGTGACGTCGAGACCTTCGAGAGACATCGAGTACATTTCGATCGCAGATCGCGATTTGCAGTTAGTAAACCCGCCGATTAATATTCTTTGACGTCAACGCAATGACGAGATAATGACGAGCGAGTCTGATTCTTTTGTGGAAACTCGTCGATCTTATCGCGCGCTACTCTACATTCTTTCCGGAAACGGAGTGGGTGTGTCATGATCCCGCTGATCCGCATAATCGATATCGAAGTAAAATCAAGTAAGAATGACTCGTTCAGATATGACTTCGCAGCGCAGCGAATAAGGAGATTACGATTAATCCTGGTGTTTACGAGCATCCGCGAGTCGCGACTAGCATTTTGCAGTCTACCGTCAAGGTGGATCATTAGCTCGATCATTCTTCGTCATACAGCGTTGGAGAAGCATTGTCTTCGGGCATTTGTTTCCGCATTTGTTTCTCGCGATGTCTTTCGCTCGCAAGCGGGATTATTCCGCTATATTTATGCAAATGTTTCAAATTATCTTTGACGAATGATCTGTGACGAGGATCGACGGGACGAATGTGCAATTTCTGACGCTGGAACATGCTTAATAGTATTTGCCAATAATATTCGTGGATAATGAATAATAAATTTGCTCGAAAACCTTCGTACGAGCAATGAGAGCGTGAACGTGAAAAATAGCCGTGCAAACCTTTCGACATAACACCACGCTAATGCCATGCTGATTGCATATGAGCGACAACGGATGAATACCTTATACAGGATGTCTGCCCCGTGCGTTGGTACGATCATTCCTCGTGCAATCATTCCTGTCATCACCCGCGGCGAGTTGCGAAATATTATCGTTGCTTCTCAAATCGATCTCTGCCGAGATGAATCGCGGTTTATCGCGAGCTACGCGAGTTACGCGCGTCTCTCGGAGAGCGGCACGAGCGGGCAAGAGGCAAAAACAAAAAAAAAGGAAGAAGAAGAAGAAGAAGAAGAAAACGGCATCGGAATATTACGAGCAAGCGGTTTTTATGCATACGCATAAATTTATACGCCCAGCTAATATTTCCGTGCGATCAATCGCGCTGACACGCTGCAAGCGCGCGCGAATAGAGACGCTCGTGCAAGCGTATCGAGGATGAAAAATATCATACGTGCCAGAAGAAGAAGAAGAAGAAAACGGCATCGGAATATTACGAGCAAGCGGTTTTTATGCATACGCATAAATTTATACGCCCAGCTAATATTTCCGTGCGATCAATCGCGCTGACACGCTGCAAGCGCGCGCGAATAGAGACGCTCGTGCAAGCGTATCGAGGATGAAAAATATCATACGTGCCTTGCAATCGGTGTCGAATGTGTTCGTTCGTTCGTTTTATGTAAATCCCGCGCTAAAGATCAGATTGTGCGCGCTTAGAGACGCAGGTGAGAATTGGAGACTTTTACACGAGTGTAAAACTTTTAATCGCTCCGATATCGTTCTCGATTTCACGACTTGTCGCATTTATCGTGCAGGTAGACGTTTGATCGTTCGGATTCGTCATTTGTCAGCCGTTTGCTGTATTGTCTCCGCATTTGTCTCCGAATCGGGCTTCCCCGATGTTAATGTCTAACGCGCATTTCTAACGCGCAGTGCATCTGTTCGTTTGTCAGAATCGCATTGGCGATACCGAGCGACGACGACGGCTACTCAAGATGCATCATGTACGACGTGAATTTCACGGAGCTGCTGTCGAAAGGGATAAGAGAGGCGAACGCGAGTTGGCCGACGAAGAGTTGCTCGCACGGTTGGGAATTTAATTTCACCGACATCCCCTACGAGACCGTAGCCACGGAGGTAAGGAAAGGAAAACGAAAGCAAGGACAAAAGAAAGGACGTTATCAAGAAAGATCGGCGCTTCTCGCTTCTCTCTCTTTATTGTATCAACGGTATTATCTCTTTATTGTATACGTGCCGCGAGAATCGTAGAATCGATTGTAGATCTGGGACAAAGATACCTGAAAGCCAGATATCGATACAAAGTAATTTCTTGCTTCTGATTTCGAATCGCGCATTTCATATGTGAAACCGCCAGGTCTCAGTTGTCCGACTGGTCTTTGAGTCTCTCGAGTGTCTCGAGTGATTTAACGACACGAAACGGAGACTACTTGATCGATTAAAATTCTTCTTGCACTTTCACGTGAATAAATTTCGTACTTTATCAAGCGCGAAGCAAAAAATTTGTAATACGTCGTAGCACAAATTCGCGGATAAATTCGGCGAGACCGATAAGATCGCAAGTCAAGCACGAACACGGGGACGTGTCGATCTACCAAACGAATAATTCGATCGTTCGTTGCAGTTGGGATGGGTGTGCGAGAACAGCGCGCTGCCGACGACCGCCCAGAGCGTCTTCTTCGTCGGTGCGATCTTCGGCGGCCTGATCTTCGGATGGATCGCTGATAGATACGGCAGGATACCGGCGCTGGTCGGCGCGAACGTTACCGGATTTCTGGCGGGCGTTGCCACCGTGCTGGCAGGCAGTTTCTGGGAGTTTGCGCTATGTCGCTTCTTCGTCGGCTTCGCCTTCGACAACTGCTTCACCATGATGTACATACTAGGTAATCGTGAGCCATCTTTTGCCAGGAGATCCTGTCTGAATCTCTATCGTTGCCGAGGACTTCCGCACGGCGATTAATTTCCCATCAGCCATCACTTCTTGATGACCTCTTCCGCGCCGAATCGATCGCCTCGCAGGTCGAAGGAAGAATCGCGCGAGCGCTCCGAAAGCCGCGGAATCGGCGCGTTATCGCGCGGCAATGCGCGATTAGAGGCTAATGAACTGCGAGAGAAAGAGAGAGAGAGAGAGAGAGAGAGAGAAGCTTCCTTTTATTTCGCCATTTTTTTCCCCGTTAATTGCACTTGTCTGCCCGCGAATCCCGTTTGCGAATAACGGCGGTTATGACAATGACCCTGGCTAATTAGCTAGAACCGATACGGTATGCAGGAGTTTCACTTGCAGGATTTATTCTCGACGTAAGAATAAATCATGGCAACTCGACTTTCATCTAGTGCGCGCAATTGCTTGATCAATTGATCGATAATCGAACCTACGATCATATGCGTGCAACCGGATTGGTGGATTGCGTATCGAGCGGGTCCGAGTCGCTCGAAACGTTTGTCTTTCTCAGCGTGCTCACCGTGCTCATCAATCAGCGATCGTAGAAACAGCAGCGGAAGTTATATACGAACCTTTCTATCCGAATACATTACTCTCCGTGAAACAATGAACGCGTCACCTTGCGTTCGCCAAACTAGCCACACCGGCCTTAACCCCGTCAGCCATCGCGATTCCAGATAATCGTCATCGCATTTCGTTGCAGCTGCGATTACGTCTATCCGCCCAGCTGAGATACAAGCAAACGCAAGAGCCAAAAAATCGAACAACTCCAATCGAATTCTCAGTCGTGCTTCGCGCAATCGCGCGCGTGTCCGAGATCGAGCGCCTTCAAGGCTGCGAGAGAAATGGTTCCTTTTAATCTTCGGGTTGATCTTATCGCGCAATTTCGTGGTTATCGTTTGCGCGCTGGCTAATCCTGCGATCGGCTTGATTGTCGGCCTTGTCGGCATAGATCGCTGATCCCCCTCGGGGGATCCCGATCGCGCCCGATCCGTTTTCGAGTATCACGCAGGTCCGATCGTCGGATTCAGCTTTCAGGTCAAGCTCGCCTGGCTCGACTCACGCCAAGTCACGATTATAACTTCCGTTTGGCCGATTCCAGCGTCGGTGGAAGCGTGGCCAATGTCACGTATCGTTATTAAATTAAAGGACTGCTCGTGAAAGGATCGTATTCCGTTTCGCCGCTTACGTCGGCTGACATTTCGTCGGCTCGGTTTTATGCAGCTGCCGGACATAAAATATCGCACGTGTATCGCACCGATATATCGCTCCGATCCGATTTTTTCCCCCGCAACTGGATCAACACAGCGTATATATCCTATCTCTCTCTCTCTCTCTCTCTTCCGATCACGAGAGGATGAAGGAATGCTGACACTTTTTTCGCCTACCTAACAATCGCGCGAACGGAACGTCACGATTGAAAAACCGCGAATGTCAGTTTGTCGTAACTTGATTGAAACAACGTGATTGAAGCGACGTGCAACCGCGTTCTGAAATGTCGAAACGAATCGATTTCTACTCTCGTGTCGTGACCTTGCAACTATCGCCGAGCGGACACGGACTGGTTCACCGACATCTTTACGCTTCGGAGATAGGAGTATCCGCGAACGTATTGGGAAGATGATCCAATTACGATACGCCCGGTAGTAATGCATGATTTTCTCAATAAACGAGAAACCGTTATCGCGATTTATTGCCCATCTGTGTTTCTCGTTGCATCACAAGGCAACGATGAGAAACAGGCTCGCAGCCAGCAACGTAGCGAGAGCAACTCTCGCTGGATAGTCGAGAGCGTTAGATTATTCAGCGAATAATCGTCTGAATCGCGGGAAAGATCTAAATCGCGTTCTCCGATTTTTCTTTCGGCCAATATCGGACACGAAGGACTGTAATAGTGTAACTGTTACAGTCTACAATTTGATCGAGCCCATCTCTCCGTTTTAGAACGGATGATCCAATCCCGCGAAGCCAATCAAGATTGGCATCGAGATCGAGAAAGTAAGCTGTATTGTGGAACAAGAAAAGCAAAAAGAAAGGCGCCATTGACGATTCGAGTGCGGTCGAATACGACCTCGATGATACGGGACACCATCGATCTGCCTCGACACGATGACGTCAATTCACGCGCGAACGTAGCAAATTAAGCCGAAAAGTAGTAGTAGCTCGGACAAATCATCGCCACTTTGCGCCGATGCGAGAGATAACGCCTACCTAGCCTAGATGTATCCATTCCTTTTCGCAGTGTTGGAATACGTGGGACCAAAGTGGCGCACTTTCGTGGCCAACATGTCGATAGCACTCTTCTTCACGTTCGCCGCATGCATCCTACCTTGGATCGCGTATTTCCTGGCCGATTGGAGAATGACTTGCATCACCATATCCGTTCCTCTGGCTCTGGCGATGGCTGCGCCTTGGTTGGTACCGGAGAGCGCGAGGTGGCTCGTTAGTCAAGGCCAAGTGGAAAAGGCGATTCAAATCCTAGGTAAATTCGAGCGAATCAACGGCACGAAAGTACCCGAGAACGTTTACCAGCATTTCCGTGTAAGGGTCCATTCATCATTTTCTCTTAGCGTCTAGCGTAAGAAGGTTGTTGCGAAAAGATTTATCGGCGACAGCTCGCGCGAATGCGTCATTCAAATGCGTTTGTCCATCCGGCTTGTAACAGGAAACCTGCGCCAGAGTGTACAAGGAGCAAGAGGCGGACAAAACTTACTCCGTGCTGGACCTGTTCAGGAGTCCGCGTTTACGAAACACCACGGTGCTCCTGATCATCATCTGGTGAGTCGCTTGCGTCGTTCGTCGCGAACACGCTTGCGCTTACGCTTCTCGCTAGATTTCCAGGGTCCAATTCTCCGCTAGCGGAATAAAAACGCGGATAATCCCGCGATAATCCTTCTCATCGATCTCGTTTCGTTACGACGCAGGATGGCGATATCGCTGGTATTCGACGGCCACGTGAGAAACGTCAACAATCTCGGCCTCGATGTCTTCATGACGTTTACCATCGCGGCATTCACCGAGCTACCCGCTGATACGTTCCTCACCCTCGTTCTGGATCGATGGGGTAGACGGTGGTTAGCGTGTGGTACGATGGTAATTTCCGGAATTTTCAGCATTTGGGCAAGCGCGGTCTCGAACAGTGAGTGCTGCGAGTTTATCTCTTCTCGTAATATCGTCGGATCGAATGCTTTCCCAAAACAGAGAAAAAAAAGACGGAATTACGGAGTTACGGAATCGGCTCGATTCGATCGGCTGATTCCGCAAAATACCGTAACGCGATTTCACGCATTTCACGCGATTGCACGATCGATTTCTGACCGTGATTGCTCATTTCAGAGGTCTACTCGGCCACCCTGGCGATCGTCGGTAGATTCTGGGTGAACATCTCGTACAACATCGGTCTTCAATACGCAGCCGAGGTGCTGCCAACGGTCGTGAGGGCTCAAGGAGTCGCCCTGATCCACATAATGGGATACGTCGCCAGCATTCTCGCGCCCTTCGTCGTTTACCTGGACATTGTCTCGCCTATCCTGCCGCTGCTGGTTCTCGGCGTCATGGGCGTTCTGGGCGGTCTGCTGACCTTGTTCTTGCCGGAAACGCTCGACAAGGACCTGCCGCAGACCCTCCAGGACGGCGAAGATTTCGGGAAAGATCAAAAGATGTGGGACATGCCGTGTCTCTCGAAGTAAGCGTCTCCAAGGATGACGTCTCGTCATCTCATTGTTGGCCATCTCTAAGAGCCAAGTGTCCAAAGCGTTGCTTCCCTCGTTGCTGTTGTCGTTCATTCTTCGATGAACGAATGTTTACGATCTCTTCGTCTTTCAGAAGGAAGCCTGACGCAGAGGCGCCGCCAGTGGCCGTCTTCCGGTCGTTTGAACGCAGCAGCCTGCGAAATTCCATGAGAGCGTCCACCCGCGGCGAGACTCTACGAAGCAGCATGATACAAAGATCGAGTATAAGATCGCGGAGAAGCGTGAACGCGGCTATAGAGGAGAACAAGTGAAGCAACGGGAGAGGCGGATTTAACTCTGGATATTTTTCTGAGAATCGTGAAAAGCCGACATCGGAGCTGTCGAGATCAAATTACGTTTCGATGTGCACGCTTCTGTCGGATTATCGAGCGGTCTCGGATCAATTGAGAGGGTCTGCGAGAAGGAGTTATTGTGATAATTATGTGTTAACTATAGACGACTAGAGCGATTGAATTCGATCATTAAATAAATGAAGCTCTCTCTTCGGGCGCTTGTAATTTTATATATCGTAGAATCTTTCCAGTTTCTTATACCGTTAGATCCTATGTGTGTGACGCTTATCAGATTCACGTATGCAAAATAATTGTTTAAGATCGGCAGTTACGACGGCACGATCGCGACAGGGTACAATCTTGTCGCGATGAAACGCGAATCGGTAGCTTTATCCCGTCGATGGACGTATGTACTTAATTAGCGGGAAGATCTTTTGGTCAAGCGCCAAAACTCGAAACTCGATTCATGTACATATTAAATATATCTTTTTTAATGTAAATCAGTTAAAAGTCTGAATTAATTTCCATCGCCCTAGAGTTCTAATTGCAAGATAAATTGATGTAGATTCTCAACCGGACAGTTGGATCCGGTTGGACTGCTCGCATTATTCGAGCGTTCCGATTGTGAGGTGGAAAATGGAAAAATACTATCGAGGAGTGTTTTGACGATGTCAAGACCGAAGCGATTTAATTATTTTATCGATCGATGCATCGCGACACGTTCTAATCGTGTTTAATTAGAGTCTTCTGAGAGTAACAGTGCGTTACAGTGCGAATCTTGGTCGCATCATTGATAAGTGCATAAGTGCGCCGCTGTCATCTTCTGAATCATCTCATCTCAGAGAAGCTCATTATTGAATCACGATTCGAATACGGCTGGTTCGTTTGTTATAAATTTTAACGGCCGCATTATGCCTTTGGACGATTAATTGTCGTTTAACACTTCGAGACCTTGCATCGCGTTATCTGCACCGCGCGACATCGAGTCTGATAAGTAAAATCGTATTAAAATGGACGATATTGGCGCCGCGCGGCGCAATTACGTCGATGTAATTGCCAACATCTTCGAATTTGAATCGAGCTGCGGCTAATTGCAGTCGCTTGCCGGGAATGTCGTTGTGGATTTAAACAATTGAACGATACAACTTTGTTCCTTGCGAGAACCTAGCGATGCGACGAACGAACGAGTGACCGAGAACCGGATTAATGGAATATTTTCACGAATAATAGATCGGGATGCGATATTTCGCGATATTTCGCGGCGACGAACGCTCCGGTTATCGTGAGATCTCTCTCACTGCGATTTGAGAATTTCGTCCTCGGAATCTTATACTTGAAGAACTTGAAGGGCGCTCGCGCGTACATCGCGAGGACTGACCGATGGTGATTCCTTCGTTACACGAAAGTGGCAAATGATTTGCATAAGATTCCGCCCTGGCGAGAAGGAGAAATTTCCAGAAAGAAAACGTTGGATTATCAAGGACAAACGGAACTTTTACGGATATCGATCTATCGACTGGCTGGGCTCGTCCTTCAGCGAAAGCAAAATCCTTCCGCGATTACTGTTTGCGTCTCACTCTGCGTGCATGCGTGTTTTATCGAAGATTGTCAGCGAATGCATCTCTGAAATATTTTACATTATGCAACGTGACGTTTGCGGACTTTTTCGGAAAAATTTATCTCGCTCATCCCGCCGGTCGTGAATCTTAATTTTCCTTTTCTTTCACAGTTCATTGCTACGCGCAAAAATGCGCCAAGAAGAGCATTTCGCTGATACGTCGCAAGCGTTACGGAAAGATGCTTTCGCCTGGAGTCATCGGTATTTCCTATCCAGCTTGTAAACGCTCGTAAACGCTCGTAAACGCTCGTAAACGCTTCTTCATCGAGACTACGTATGCGTGTAACGAATTAGTCCTATTCGTCGTTCTAACGATCGATCTCCTCTCGGTCCTCCTCTTATGTCTCTCATGATTTTTTGTCATCTCGCGTTTGCAATTCTCGCCACGTTGGTAGCTGCAACGTTACGGTAATGTATCATGTTTCGTGACGAGCTCGTATATCAACGGTGGTCAATCGGGTTTCTTCTTCATATAGCGAGTTGTGTTTCGCGACGGAACATCATCGTCGCTCGATCGATTCGTCGATCCGTCGACGATCCATCACGCTATCGGACGCATTCGATATCGAATCATTATTCGTGCATTTCCATTTCACGGACGGTATTGTTGTTATCGCTCATCTAAGAGCCCGCATTCTTGCAATCTTTGACGGTGGTGCTCGCGCTTTTTCTTTTCATCGGAATCTTCTCTCTCTCTCTCTCTCTCTCTCTCTCTCTCTCTCTCTCTCTCTCTCTCTCTCTCTTGACGCGAGACGCCTAGATGCCAAAAATTATCCCGCCTTGTGCGCAGAGAGTGGTCCAAATCGCAGATCGAGTATATCGGAGCACGATAGGATTACTGTGACGGGAAAACGATAACGTGAGTATTCGCGATTTCCTCCATGGATCGCCAATGCCGCGTATTTTAGGGGATCTTGCTGGAGGTGGGAAGGTGGGAAGAAATTTGCTCGCGAGAAAAGGCCGATTGAATTGGAAATCGATGACTTGGAACTTTGGCAAGCTCGAGATCGAGAAATCTGAAGCTTGAATGAACATCGATGCGACCAACTTCGCGAAAGTGTAACGTGTAACGTGCGCGTAGAATTATGGCATGCTAATATTATATGTAGATATTATATGAACGACAATCTTAATTTATGGACGAAATACGAGATAAAGGACGAGATGAAGTATCGATTAATTATATATAGATACGTATATCTTGCGGCGACAATCGCAGAGTAACTTTACTTTAGGGAATGGCTCTCGCTCGGGAGAGCACTTGATTGAATTAACCTTAATGAACGATCAGCGAACGCGCCTCGATGTGAGTAGAGAAACCAGTAAATACCGTATTGCGCGAACTTTACATGGGCGTTTATAGACGCACGCACATACACGCACGCACGCGAAATAGCAAAGCCGACAACTATGATCCGTACGTTTCGCGACGTTGGTCGTCGCGCGAAATCAACAATATCCCCGCAACGATCTCCCGAGACGCGTCGCATTGCCATCGTTGAAAAATATTTTCATCGAATTATCAAACGCAGCTCAGGCTGCGTCACGATTCGTTGCGCTGTGACCCTCGGCTAATATTTCCGATATCTCACTTTCGTTCGCCGTTCGTACGCTAGTATCGCGAGTAAGGCGCGATGTTTTCGACTGGCAGGAGAGAAAGAGAAAAATTCGGCATTCGGCGTTTCGGAGAAACTCGAGCATTGATTTATCTCGGCGTTCAAAGCGCCAAATCAAAGCATCGTCGTTGCCGTTAATCTGCTGGACAATGTCTCAGCGAGCTCGTCATCGCTTCGCGAGCGAAATTTACGGAGGATTATTTATTACGGAGATCGCGCAGCTCGCGGTTATTTTGCGATCGACGTACGAAGGCGGTATCGGCAATGGATGACCGATCGGTCATCAAACTCGCGTTTGATCTTGCTAATTATCGTGATCGAGGCGCGCGTTACGAGCCACTTGATCCCATCGCGCCGAGACGACATCGGCGGCTCGGATGCTTCCCACTTAAGTGTCGTTTGTCGCGTCCGACGATCATTCTGATCAACGCCGCGGACTTGCGCGAGCGCAAGTAAACGTGCGCGCGATACGCGGTTTCCCTCGTCGAGGCGTTGAATTGTCATCGAATCGGCTTTAGCTTCGAGTTACTCGAGTCAACAGTCGAGCCATCGCCGAGCAGTCGACAATTTCGACCGATGAATTGTTGTCGTTCATCGTTGTCGTTCGTCGTCTATCCTTCGCTCGCCACTTCTTGCCACTTCGAAGAACGGAGAGAAAGGTAGCACATAAAAACGCTGCAACGGCGCTGCAATGTCCGCTAGAATGACCAAGGACGCAAACGGCCTGAAGAGCTCCGTGGACGCCGCAAGCCCGAACGAGACGACTACGTTGAGGTCAAAGTTGGAAACCTTCGACGATATCCTGCCATACGTCGGTGACTTTGGCAGATACCAACGGCTGCTTCTGCTGGCTCTGCTTCCTTACAGCGTGGCCTACGCCACCCTGTACTTCTCGCAGTTCTTCCTCACCCTCGTACCGCAGGAGCACTGGTGCAGGACGGAAGAGCTGGTCCCCCTGAATCTTACGCAGGAAGAGCGGTATAACTGCTATAAAGCGATTGCAATTTCTGCGGAGCTCGCCCTCCCCCGGGTCGCCCGGAGGAGGGCACCTCCGAAGGTAATCGATAATCGATAATGGGGGATAATTTCTTTTAGCGTGAGTATCAGCATACCAAAGTCGCAAGAGTACCCGTATTACGATCGATGTCATCGGAAGGACCTGAACTTCTCCGCTCTTTCGAGTCACAGGGAGGACATTCGCTCGATCGAATGGAGGACGAATGGGACCGTGGACTGCGACCGATGGGAATACAATTTCACGCAGATTCCGTATGCCAGCATAGCGGTTGAGGTGATATATCCTTGAATGCACGTGCGTCACGGCGCGCATATAGAGAGAGATCAAAGATACAGAGGGAGAATTGAGATTCATGAGCATCTAAGCGAGATTAACCGAGGTTGCCGATCAGTCATACGGCGCGGCGAGAAAGAAATCGCGGCTACCCATTATCCATCACGCTCCATCACGCGCGACGAGTCGCGTGATCGTTCACGATAAACTCGACTCGCTCGACAACTCGATTCCTGCACGGATTGATTCTGTGATCCTTTGTGATTAGCTAGATTGGGTATGCGACCAGGGATATCTCGTCTCGACGGCACAGTCCATCTTCTTCTGCGGCTCCATCGTCGGCGGCTTCCTCTTCGGATGGGTCGCCGATCACAAGGGCCGGATACCAGCCCTGATGGCCTGCAACAGCGTCGCCCTTTTGGCCTCGATCGCCACCGCGAGCGCCAACACCTTCTGGTCCTTTGGCGTCTGCAGGTTTCTCACTGGCCTGGCTTTCGACAATTGCATCAATATTCCATTGATTATAGGTGACTATCACTGGTAGGCCAACGATGTCACTCGCGCGAGCAGACTCGCGCCGATGAAACGCCGGCAATCCGACGTTTCGATTTGTTGCTCGAGTCTTGCGCGCGGATCAATTCAGTTATCGCGTTTCCATCGCGTTATATAAATTTAAATCGCTACCTGATCTCGGCAATGCGTGGAACTTGTTACGGCAGGCCTGACTACGGATTATCTCCCCGGAAAAGATCGAAGAACGACGAAGAGATCATTACGATCCGTGTATAATTTATAAATATGTATACGACGGAGTATATTTATAGAGACACCGCTGCGTATTGCGATTTACTTTACTGCGATTTACGCTAATTTTTACGATTTACATGCAAATGAAATCGCATTTCTCGATATCAGCCGATGAATCAGACTTGCTAGATCAAATCTGTCAACAGTGGTCGAGTACATGGCCGTGAACAGACGAACGCTGGTTGTTAACGTCGCTTTTGGTGTGTACTTTGCTATCGGAAGTACCGTTCTGCCATGGATCGCCTATTACGTCGCAAACTGGAGATTCTTCGCTTACGTCACCGCGATCCCGATGATGAACGTCTTCATCACTCCCTGGATCCTGCCCGAGAGTGCACGGTAAGACGCAGACTCGCGTCCATTATTTGGCATTCAATTTGGCATTTCAATCATTCAGCCCTTTAACGGCTGAAACATTGAATTTCTCTGCTGACAATGCTGTAACGTGTCGGATAAGGTCGGACGACGTGCGGAAACACCATCAATATTGGGTGTACAAATTAATCTCTCGTAAGCCTTCTCTCGCAAAGTACGAATAAATTTTTATTTATAAAAATTTATAAGAAAGATTTTAATCGACTCCATCATTTCCGATGTCCTTGAACTACTTATCGGGCAGCTGATCGGCGCTGAGTGGCGATGAATCGAGTCTGTAAGATTATCGATGCTCTCGAGAACGAGAGGCAAGAGATTAACTTGTACACCAAATACAAATCATCTACGAACACTCTCTCTCTCTCTCTCTCTCTCTCTCTCTCTAAGCACGTAAGATCTCGAAACGGACAGCGCGGCTGACACGTGTCACATAATCACATAAGAGAGTACCGAACTAAGCGTAAAACTGTTTCGCACTGTGTCGCAAGGTGGTTCATTGCCAAGGGCAAGATGGACAAAGTGGTGCAAAAGTTGCGGCAGATAGCGAGGATCAACAAGAAGAGTCTCGACGCGGCCGTCTACGAAGTCTTCGTCGTAAGTACGATGCGATAAGTCGATAGGGAGGTCGATCGTAAAACGGAAATCGCGTTTCATCCACCTCATCCGCATCCACCTTTCGCAGAGAAACCTAACCGCGTCCGACATCCGCACGGAGAGCGCGACTATTCTCGATCTTCTGCGATCACCGCGTCTAGCGAAGAACGCCATCCTGCTGATCTTCTTTTGGTGAGTGATCCGCAGTCTGCGTGTTCGCTCGTCGTGCCACGCGCCAAGAATCATGCTCGATTCCTATCCGACACTTTGCAATGTCCCAGGTCCTTGACGATGATAGCCTTCGACGGCCACGTGTACGCGCTCAAGCTGATCCCGACTTCGGTGTTTGTGTCCTTCTCTCTGGCCTGCGCGACCGAGCTGCCGGCCGGACTGTTGCTGACGTTGATACTGGATCGCTGGGGCCGGAGATTTTGCGGCTTCATCACTCTGGCCATGACTGGTGCCTTCAGCTTTGCCGAACTGCTGTTGCAGTCGAGTGAGCATACGCATGCGTATAATTCTCAAATAGAAGTTTCTCAAGTAGAATCGGATGTTCGTCTACCAGCGTGATCTTATGCATTTCGTCATTCAGTTGTAGCGAAACTGACCATGTCAGTATTGTCGCGATTTTGCTTAAACATGGCAGCCAACGTGGGTCTTCAGTATGCCGCCGAGCTGCTACCGACGCCTATCAGAACGCAAGGCGTCTCGTTGATCCACATTTTCGGCATAATTGCTCATTCCCTCGCGCCATACGTGGTAGACACGGTAAATCGCGTTCTCCGTTTCGTCCGTTTCACGCGCTTCGCCCGTCGAAACCACCCGAAAGCACCTCGAACGACCGCTCTTGTTTCAGGCCAAGATCTGGCAGGGATTGCCGATGATGCTCATCGGCATCGTGTCCCTTATGGCTGCTACCGTCATACTGTTCCTACCGGAGACGCTTGGTCGCGACTTACCGCAGACTCTACTCCAGGGCGAGGAATTTGGCAAGGATCAGAGCTTCTGGCAGCTACCTTGCTGCGACAGAGCGCGCTCGAACCGACGTCGACATTATCGTCCAAGCGAGATATAGAGCCCTGTTTGATTTCACCGCGATCCTCACCGCGCAACGACCCGAGGAAACGTAGTTGAGACATTTTCACCGTCGCCTCGACGACAACGCGACTCACGTTGTCTGCTGCGACTACTGTCCTCTTTGTATCGACGAACAAAGAATTTCTAGATCGGAATAAAGCAACCTCTCGATTTGGCAAGATTATTTTCCTTCGCGTCAAGAGGATCCAGCTTGAGAAGGGATGAAGTGTATGGCCACGTATCGCGATTGGCCATACGTACGACGGACGACAGGCATAGACATAAGGAGGATAGAATAAAATGTCCTTTTTATTGTACATCGTACTCGACCGCTTTCGCAAGTACGAGATACGGGATACTGGCCTGGATGCGAGTTGTAATAATTTTCAATTTCTTGGCACGGTAGATGTGCCTGTCGGATGACAGACACGCATCTCTGCGTGTGCGATGAAAGCGTATGTACGCTCTACGGTCTTTCTCAATTAGCTAAAATCTTGTATTTTCTTATCGATGTATGGCAATTTCGCGACTCGACTCTTGATGATGCATCAAGAGTGCGACAGCGATTACTTTACCTATTCATCTATGGCAATGTCCGATACGTAACGAAACGTAACTACATGGCATCCTTAATATCCTAACGAACAAAGAATCGCGAAAATGCCCTCGGGATGACAAGAGGGACGAAACGAGCGAGGGATTAAGCTGATCCCTCGGAGCGGAGATTGAAAGTGGCAGGATCTCGTCGAGTTTAAATTCCCATCCGCGATGACGAGTCTTATTCGTCTTCAAACTCGGCGAACACATGCGCACACTGCGGGAGATGGAGCTCTTCGAGGTCGTGCCAGTTTTAATTCTCGCCTTGTGATATCTCGCGAATACAGGAGCAATACAGGAACTATGCGCAGCCGAGTACACAGTTTTGTACATCCGATGATGCCGCATCCCCCTCCCGGAAAGCTGAGATGGGAATCAAAGACATTAACGATCTTTTTGAAAATATGATCCTCGAATGGATCGCGGATTGGGAACGCGGTCGACTACCTTCCCCTTTGCACTCTCACGTCACTTTGCACGCATCGCGCGCACTTTACGTGTCCGTGTTCTAAAGGCCCGCGTTAGCTTAATATCTAAGATATCACACACGCGCGGACGATATAGCCGCGATATTTACAATTGATTCGGCTTCCGGATCGAGACGATACCGTACGTGACGGACCGTACGTTATAATCTGGTAGAGTCGATCGTTTGATTACTATCGTGATGGAAGCCCGCATTCATCATGCCTTCCTTCTCCCTCCTCTTCCTCAGCGACTTCTTCAGCTGCGGAGTTCTGAAAATTTGCAAAGTCGAGTCAGATAAAGTCTACGGAAGAGGCGAACAGGTTCGTTCGAAGGATCGTCGACGGACTTACGAGGATATGCAGGGAATCCACCAGAAACTCTGATCGGTACCGAAGTCGTTGCCCTCTTGCAGTGTTTCGGGCAAGTCCTGATTCAGGGTTTCCGGCAGGGCCAGAGTCAGGACAGCGTCGACGAACGACAAGAGAGCGAGGACTATCAGCGGTAAGAATGGATTGACATCGGCCTGAAAGTGACGACGAGTTACGAGTTACGAGTTCGTCCTTGATCTTTTAATCCGGGGCAAGGTTCGTTCCGGCGTGAAGACGCTTACCAGATAGATGACGTAAGGGCCGATAATGTGAGCGAAGTAGCCGATAATGTGAATCAGAGATACACCTTGCGCCCGCACCACGGTCGGCAACATTTCAGCCGCGTATTGGAAACCGATATTCGCCGCGATATTGACACCAAGACGTGCCAAGATCGCCATTGTGACGGTTAAAGCACCTGGAACATGGCGTTGAATCGCGCTTTATCGCTCGTGACATAAAATTTCTCCGTCGCGAAGCGACGCGAGCCTCGAGACGCTCTTGAGAGACGTCTACTTTCATATTTTTTCACACAACTGTACATCCAACTGTAACGTACATCCTACCGCGTCGTCGCTCTGGTATAATAAAGCGACGAATTTGCCGGACTAATGATCAGCGTTGCGATCGATCTGGCTTACCGGAGGGTGTAGCAAGGGCGACAAGGGAGAAAACGCCGCACGTGAACATGGAGGCGAAGCCCATCCATCGTCTGCCCCATCTATCAAGGAAAAGTGCCAGCAGAATCGCTGCCGGAAGCTCGGTCATGGCGGCTAAGGAGAATGACGTGAATACATCCGGATCGAGAAGTTTCATGTTCCAAACGTGTCCGTCGAATACCAGGATGATCAAGAGCCTGAAAGGCATCTCTCAATTTGATCAACAGGACTCTCGAAACGGACGAGAGAGAGAGAGAGAGAGAGAGAGAGAAAGAGAGACCATTTCCATTACCAGTAAATGATGAGCATGACGGTGATTCGCGCCAGCCGAGGTAGCTTGAAGAGATGCAGCACGGTGTACTGATTGTGCGACTGATCCTTCTCGATCATGTTCCTGCAGTTCTTTTCAAATTCATCAAATATCTCTTGCTTCACCTCTTTGCCGTTGACCTTTGCGAATTTCTTCAGCATATCGATCGCCTTGTCGATCTTGCCAACCATAATGTACCACCTAAAGTAGCGGAAGTAGATTACCGAATATTATTATCTCTGGTTTGGATCTTGAGCGTCATCGATTGAGAACTTTACGCGGTTCGATAATGACGTAGCAAGGCTGAGCTTTACCGTGCACTCTCCGGCACGAGCCAGGGTCCGAGGAAGGCGACGATCATCGGAAAGGCGGTGGCGACGCTCAGGATTCTCCAGTCCGCGATCCAATATGCGATCCACGGCAGGAGGCTGGCTGCAGCGGCGAAATAAATTCCAAAGGACATGTTTGCCACCAGAGTTCTGTACTTGGGCCCGACGTACTCGATCACTGCAATCGAGATTCCGATCGAGATTAGCGATCGAGTGCGACGAGAATTTTTACGTGTTCGTGTCGAAGCCGTTTCGCTTCCGAGTCCGTTCGGAGGCGGAGCGGCTTCTCGATACCTATCTTTTACGTGGATCCGTGGAAAGGGCTGCTTTGTCAGAAGCAGGAAAATTCATTGTCAGTTATACAGTACGCGGCAAGCGATGTCTCGACTTTGGTCGCGGTCGTGCTTACCGATGATGAAGAGGACGTTGAAGCAATTGTCGAACGATGAACCGACGATCAGCCTGGCGAGGCAAAACGACCAGAAGCTGTTGCAGAAAGCCGTAGCGACGGAGGCGAAGAAGCCCACCGCGTTGCAGGACACCAGCGCCGGGATTCTGCCGTAATGATCGGCGATGTAGCCGAATATCAGACCGCCGATGATGCTGCCGACGAAGAAGGCCGACTGCGCCGCGGAGCCGAGGTAGGTCTTGTCGCAAACCCACTCGAGCTGGCGCGAACAGAAATCGCGCGGTCGTTACGCGTTTCGCAGTTGAGCGGTCGAATTGACTCGAGTGACTCGAAATAAAGACTCGAGTCGAAGAGTCGGCAGTTACCTCGGCAGCGATCGAAGCGTACGGTATCATGGTGTGATTGAAGATCCATCCTTGCCTGCATCCGACCATCGGCCAGGACTTATTGGCCTCTCTGACGCCTTGCTCGAGCAGTTCGGTGTAATTTACATCGTACATGTAACATCTCGAGAACGACGTAGAGCCCTCCAGCTGCAGTTCCTCCTCACTGGCCGGCGGGATCCCTATGGCGATTCTACAAATGCAAACGCGATGCTTTCATCAACGTGATCGCGACAAACATGTTCGCGTTCGAGTGTCGGACACGCCGCGACTGACGACTGACGAGCTCCAGCTTCGGAAGAGGCGAGTGTCAACGAGTGTCGCGAACACGCTGACGAGCGTGCGAGAAGAGATTCCGGATAGCGCGCGGCTCGCGCGGAGAGAAGACAGGCAAACGTAGAGATCCGTTTCCTTGTTCGAGAGTGGCCGAGCGGTCTCTCGACCGAGAGGAAAACATTGGAATCTGGAATCCCTTCGAGGTCGACGGTCAAACTGGTTTCTTGTTCGAGCCTCGCGACCGAGAAACCGCAGATCACAGACTGATCCGAATTACAAACGACCACAGTGACGGGTTTCCCTTCTGGTAATGGTCGCACCGTTGTTTGTTGCTGCTGAAACTTGTATCATTTCTATTTTCGAGGCACTCTAGCTTTGCGAGGAAGCATCGAGTTGTTTGTCACATTGTTGTACACGGTCGGAACTTTGGAGCCGTCCGCGTAGAAATAATCAGGGCGGATTGAAACGAAGCCGGCGCGCTTGCCGGCGAGCGAGCAAAAATCTTGTCTCGTGCGTGTCTCGTAGTTTTCATTAATGTCCGGTGACGCAGAAGCGAGCGTAAAAAGGAAAAAAAAAAAAAAAAAAAAAGAGAGAAGGAAAAAAAGAAAAGGAGAAAAAAAGAGGAATGTCATTACGTACTTTGTGTTCGTGAACGATATCCGTTAACAACGGCGAACGTTCATCGAGCAAACGAAACATAATGAAGCGTAATTATTTCTTATCTGCCTTTTTTCCTTTTTCGTGGAAACATTTTTTTACATGAAACAAAAACGAGATCATTCAGGCGAATGACTCAACGCGTAACGCGGAAGAAGGAACGCGCTATCTATCTTTATTACGTTTACTTTGCTCGCTCGTTGGTCGCAATCGCCACGCGAATCAAAAGCGACACGTTTTTGTCATTATTGCTTTCCATGTGGCGCAAACGGCGCAAACAACGTTGATCGCGCCTTTGACGGTAATTGACTGGCGATAAACGCGTTTCTCCGTTTCTTCGAGATCCTCGTTTGATCCATCGTCCGTTCCGCTGAACGAAACGCTCATGCGAGCGTTCTGACGATCCCACGCGAAGATGAGTGAAATATCTCGCGTTGAAAGTATCGCGCGGGCGCAAAACGAGGACTCGCACGCCGTAAGAGAGTCGCTTCTCGCGCATTTGATCGAAAAGTTTTGCAGTTTCTGCAACTGCGCGATGTCCGATCGCACCGATCGGAAATAAAGGGGGAATCGTGGAACCGGAGAGTCGATCGTCACGCAGGACGACGAAGACGGGTAGACGAAGGTAGACGAAGAAAGGCGTCGCTTTTGCGAGATTAAAGCTCGCATCCGGCCAACGATAATCCGGCCAAACGAGCAAACGGACTCACTTTTCGTAATCGGTGAGATTCCAGAACTCCAGTTCCGGTATGCTGCACCAGTGCTCGGCGGGTACGAGGGCGATGAAGAATTGTACAAAGTACATGAAGGCGTAGACGAAGGTGAACGGGAGAAGCAGGATGAAGAGGAACCATTGATACCTACTGGCTTCGCCGACGTGCGGTAGGATATCGTCGAAGGTCTCCATCTTGACGGCACGGTCGCCCTCTTCGATCTTCATAGACTCCACCATGACCGTCATTGTCTGAAAAGAAGATGAATGAGTTGGAGCGAGTGTTGGAGGCGAATCGGATTTGCCGCGGAACATGCGTCGATACATGTGACGACACGTGGAAACAAAGAGACGACGTACATAATGCAACATTACGAGTATGATGTATGATTATTCCGATTTCAATTTCCCAATCCGCATTCGGCGGATAAAAAGGCGGTATGTAGCTTTCCACGAGAAAGAGAGCGGAGCAATGAAACAAAAGGTCGCGATCGTAATCGCGCTGCTGAAATCTCTCGAGAGATTTTCTCCAGAAAACACGCATAAGCGTGCCGCGTGATTGATTCGTGAGTTAACGCAACGCCGCGATAATCACATGCCGGCTAATTATATTGTTCTCCATGATACGTAACGAGGAGGAAAAAGAGAAAAAAGTGAACATATCGGAAAGTCATCGGTGTTAATGATAAACGTTAATAAACATGGAGCACGCGATACAAAGACGCAATACAAATGCCGCTCGCGAGAGCTGATTCGCGCGAAATGCACAAGAACAAAAAGCGAGCGGGGTATCGATGACAATTACGTAAGACGTAAACCGTGCTCGAAAATCTTTGCTAATTGTGAATATATCGTAACGCGATAACCGTCGAGAGCCGCCGTTTAATCGCGATCATTACTGTTCTTCCGGCAATTTTCTCGAATCCAATTAGCATGTTACATTAGCTGCAGCTCGTTTATCGATTTACGATATCCTACGATCGTATCCCGCCGATTAATTCATCGCTACTTGCGTCGTTCGTTTGTCGATTAACACCTCGCCTCGTGTCTCGGATGATGATCCATCGAGCGAAAAAATTTTGCGCGACTTAATTTTCGTCGCGATCGAGATCTCACCGTTTCGTCTAGGATGGAAGACGTAAGAGAAAAGCGACGCGAGTGAAAAAGACGGACGTGGCCGGGAAACGAACCTTGGCAATTATTTCATACGGTTAGTTTTATCGCCCGCGTTTACGATAGCGTTCAAGTTCAAAGAAACTATTATTGATTGACGAGCGATAAAAGTGCTTGCCTGGATGGCGAGTACGGTCACTCGATAATCGCACGAAATGCGCGCAAAAGTGCGCGCTTGCGCACGGGGTCGTCGGGGGTGTTCCTCGGCGTCACTCGGCGAGCGGAACGTGAAAAGCGGAAGCGGAAGAGGAAAGAAGAGAAATGTTCCCTTTACCTCGTGTAGGTCTCCCTCGCGAGCAATGCAGCAATGATCCTTCTCTCGCGATTCACTCCGGGCGCGATCCACTTGCGAGAAACGCGAGAACGCGAGAGGAAGAGAAGAGACGAGAGAAGAGAGCTCGCTCCGATCGGCGATCGATCACGCGCGAGCACGTGCTCGCGCTGGCTCGCGAACGCGGTGCACGCGGCGCGCGTTGCACACGCGCGCGATCCCTCAACGCGATCCCTGACGCTTGACGAATTTTTGTCCGTGTCGTCGGCGGCGGGCTTTCGGTCACGGCCGCGCTACCGCAATCGCCGTTTTCAGAGGGCGCGTGGTAGACTGGTCGACGGCGCGAGCGATCGGTGGGATTTTATAGCGGCGTTCCATCGACGGAAAACCGCGCTCTTCCCCACCGCGATGGGACCGACTGCGGTGGCGGAGGATAAACGCGAACGGCCGGCCGGACGAGCCGCGACTCCGCGGCTCCGCTCCGCTCCAGCCTCGTTCACGTCAGCGGAGAACGCGCGCGTGTTCACACTCGCGGGGATTTTGCGATGCGTGTTTACGATACGATAATGCTCGTTCGCACGATACGATTGCGCGTGGCGCAATTTCCTCGCGCGTTTTATTCGCGTATTCGCTCTTCTGCCGCGCGGTGATGCACGGGTGAGTGCACCGCCGCGATCGTCGATCCGCGAGAGGCAGAAGCTCGGCCTCGCCTTGATCTCCGACACTTTTCTACCTTCCCTCTCGGTCTTTCCCTCACTTTTCCCTCGATACTTGATCGTCGATGACTCGGCTCTTATCATTATATCGGCGGATCGATTTCGGTTTCGCTCCGGATTTCCGCACCGGATTCCGCAATGCATCGAGTGCATCTCGATCGATCGATCGATCGGTCCGAAGGCGGTAAGGCGATAACGGTAGCGCGATCGGCGAACGATTCCTTAACTTTGGACGGGACGCGCCGCGCCATACCTGCCAGGTCCAGATGACGCCAAGATGACGGCCTTGATCGGTGGCACATGCGCAGGGAAATCCCAAGACCGGAATAGAACGTTGCTCGGTTCGGACGAAATATCGGAGAGAAGGAGAGATCGAGAAAGATCGCGAGCCAGCGGTCGAAACCGGTTGATGGACGCGGATGATGCGGCGGAGGAAGAGGAAGAGGAGGAGGAGGAGGAGGAGGAGGAGGAGGAGGAGGAGCAGGAGGAGCAGGAGGAGCGAGGAGGAGCGAGGAGGAGCGAGGAGTTTCGTCAAAACTCTGAAGGAAAATCTAGCGTGACGTCATGGAGACGAGGATTTTTTCTCTTTTAAATGCCATCGCTGGCGTGTATCGCCGACACACATACGGTGCGTGCGGCACTACGTAATTACGCCTTTCGTCATTACGTAAAGGCTGAAATTAATCGCTGGCCAAGCGTGTAGCCAGCCCGTCCGATCGATGAACGCCCGATCGATGAACGATCGATGAAAAAATTGGCGGCCTTACGGCCGGGCCCGGTCCTATTATCTTATCGTGTCATCTGGTGCTCTTATCTCGAAAATTACCACGCGGAATCAAAATTGCTGCGCTGCTGGTCTCCGCGATAGTTGGCGTTATCAGAATAGCGATAGCGATATTTTCGTAAACGCAAGACCGTTAATGCCGCCGCGACGATGAGATACGATCGTGCGCGTTCGCTGTACCGAAACTGGCGCGCATCCTCGATTGGATTTAGCTTCCGCTAAGTTGGAGCCTCGATCATTCGTCGGCTCTTGGGGCGATCGATGGATCGATCGGGGTGACAAGGACGACTCGATGCTCGATAATCGGTAACAAGTCGACACTGCTACGTCGATACGAAAATTAAATCAACTTGGCGCCAGCAAGGCTCAACGATGCCTGCCTGCCTGCCTGCCTGCCTCGAAAACAATTAAACCATCAGCGACTGGCATCAATTTCCACGCTGCACGACGATCGCTTGGAGATCCGCGAATTTCTCATCCGTCTCGTCGTCCTTGCGACTTGCGAAACAATTGCGATAATTGCGTAAAGTGTCTGAATCGAGCTGCTGCGAGGAGAGGATGCGATCAAGACACGACACGCGAAACGACTCGCGAACACGTTAGCTGCGACCTTAGCAGTACCGCGTACCGAGAGCGAAAGCTCCATCGAATCCATCCATCCATACTTTGAATCGAAGCGCGCGTAGCGTGTAACGAGTGTCGCGTTATTGACCAAACGGAGCGGATAAGCGGAGAAATAATTCACGCGGCGTTCGACGTCTTGCGGTTCGACATCGCGCGCGTTGCAACAGCCGCCTTGTGACGCGACTGAAACGTTACAAAACGTAGCAACGTCCGCTCGTCTCTCCCGAGAAATCAGGCGAGTCATCAGCTGGGAATAGCGAAACGTCGACTCTTTTCCCCCCCCCCCCTTTTTTTTTCCTTTTCATCGAAGTCGTAGGCGTGTACCCGCCGCTGGTCGGGTTCGAGCTAGATACGTATCGCGCGATAATTGCTCTCTCGCGAGCAAAGAGATCTCGCGGAGAGGAATTCGCTCGGGGACTTCCGCGAGCTTGCGCGAACCGTTGCGGGCGAGCAAGGCTGCGCGATCGCCGCAACTTCTTGCCTCGAGTTAGGTTCAAGCGCACCGAGACGATCGTCCGAGTCTCGAACTTGGACTTGGACGATTCGGTGCAACGCTCGATGCGCTTACTCTTTCTTACCTCTCCTCTCCTCCCTCTCCTCTAAGGACGACGAATCGAAGGAGGGAAACGAACTCTGCGTCCTTCGGCGATCGTCTTTCGATCGTCTTCCGATACGATGATTATTCAGCGACAACGAAACCGCTCGCGTTCTCTCGCTCGCAGGCGGAGCTTTCCGGAGAGCGAAAAGCAAAGCTTAATTCCGTTAAGAGGCTTCTTCCGTTTCTTTCCCCGAATTGGCCTCATCTATCGACGGCTCGGCTCGGCGGCCGATTAATCTTGACGAAACGACGAAAGCTGCAATCCCGCGAGGACTGACACGTCGATCGAACGCGAGCACGCGTGGACGATCGCCGTCTCAAAGGCGACACGCCTTTCAGCCTTCCATAGAGATATGAATATATTTCTGGCAAAAAAAAATCGGACCGAGGCTAACCGTCCGGTCGGTCATGTAAAGGCTTTTGCATAATTCATTACTTGACCCTTTCCTGTCAAATTCGCTCTCGATTCTCGCCATCGTTCCGCGCTGAGAGCGCGTTATACGTCTCGCTTCGATCGGCTATTCCTATCACGCGCGTGAAAAGATGTCACGTCGAGTCACGTTTGCGCTCGACGTAAGGGCGCATTCGGAAATCGTTGGAACGGTAGCGAGCCGAGACGGTAGCGTTAATTGCCAGCGATTGCCGATTGTGAATCGAGATCGGCACGCGTGAACGCGCCCGTCTTTGATTATCAGTCGTGCCAGCGACATTTACCGCTCAATCGGTAACGAGGAGAGCAATTAACAGCCAGATGAGCAAACTACGTAATTCATCAGCCGAGTTCGCGGATAACGACTACAGCTGGTGACGGGGGTGAAGGGGGCTGAGTCTCTCCAAGAGAGACGGGAAAAGTTCCATCGACGGTGAATGGCCCGCCAGCCGCGAGCCAAGAAGCGAGAATATCGATCGACGAGCGGAATATCGATCACGGACCGCTTTCCGGGGATTGGCGTTGGCGCAACGCCAGCCTTCCTCGTCGCGCAAAAAGAGACGTCGGGCGAGAGAAATCAAAAGTGACAAAGTACGCGACCGACGATCGGACTCAATGCCAATGGTCGCTCGAATCGGTCGGAACAAATTATAGGGGGAGAGGGGTTTGTTTTTTTCCCGCCGAATCTAGGAAACAGTCGCAGCCAGCGCGCGCGTAAGAGCGCCTCTGGACGTACCCCGACGCGTTTGCGGAAAACTTTACAGATCGTCTCGCGATCTGTAAAGTTCGACGATGACGATGAAAAATTGTACGGATTTTCACGTTTACGTTTATGTTTACGCGGTTATCAACGACGCTCTCGCGTCTTATCTCGTAAATAGAGAAATGTAGAATGCAAGTCGAATGCTTCGATCGTCCAACTCTGATTAAGCACTCGAGCGCTCTCCTCGATACGATCGATACGATCTCGCCTCGGATAAGCTTTCGAGTATGAAGATTATAGCATCGCAGCAATTACGCTTTCGAGACGTCAGAGGCGTCAACTTGCGCCGAACGTTTCGGCGTATCGCGCAGCGAGCGGTGCCGCCTGCTATCTCGTAGATCGATAATCGCGAACAATATTTTCTTATTTTTAGCTTGCCAGCCGTTCCACGTGACCTGGTCTAATCCGCGCTCCTAGCTCGCTTCTTTAGGAAATCCTTGAAAATGTCAGCACGCGGTCACGCTCCGCTGTTCAGACCGAGACGGAGCCTGTTTGCTCTTAAAAAGCAAATCGATCGCGTTTCATCGCGAAGCAGCGCTGAGAATCGAATCGCTGCATCGTCATCGTCGATCCGTTCGATCATCGAAAACACGAGCTGCGGACTCGCGTTGACTCGCGTTCCGTCTTCCGACAGAAGAGTCCTTCCGACAGGGTGGACTCTTCTTCTTCCTCCGAGGCCGCGAATCCTCCTTGCGATGATTCGTCCCGAAATCCTCCGGAAATCCTCCTTTCGCAGCGAGGATGCGAAAACGTCGCGGATCTACTCGGCTGGCGTTTGCGAGCGTAAGTAGCTCCCGGGTGCCGATTCTTCGGCGAGAAAACCGAGTTTCGTCCTCGGCACAACGCTGCGTCGTGCCGCATTGTGAAAATCCAACGAAGGCGAGCCGCTCCAGAAGCTTGATCGTTCCTTCGAGCACGAGTCGGGCCGCTTCGAGACGGGCGTCCGCGAGATCCGCGAGGCTAGGGAACCAGATAAGGAATCTGCCCCTCTCCCCGCCCGGCAGGTGTAATAAATGACGCGGGGTACCTGTTTACGTAACAGCGCATCGGATCTCATATTGATAGTTTGAGGCGCTACGACGGCGATCCGCGATCTCAAAGATCTCGAAGATCCCGAAGAGCGGAATATTCCGAATCCATGATTCGCGATCAGCGCGAGATGAGCGTTGCACGCGTGCTGCGATTCGTCGCCTAAAATTAATAACGACGGCAAAGGAATCGCCGCGTGAGGAACTCTGTTCCTAATGAGAGAACATCGATCAGCCGGCCTAGCTCCTCCGCGGCTTCTCCCCCCCGGCCACGAATTACGTTTATGCCAATGTGTGCGCGTCGGACGTCAAGGCGAGTTACGTTGCGAATCTGCATCGCGAATGACTCGGCGATAGAGATCGCGCGCACCATGGCTTCGCGATCGAGGCTGCCTTCGGTTAAAGAAAGAAGTCGTCGTCGATCGAAGATCCACCACGGCTGAGAGAGAGACGTTCTTCTCGGATTTGCCCGTTCTTCGGTGCTTCCGCATTCTCGACTTCCCGGATTCTTTCTCGTTCGTTGATGCGTTCGTTTAATGAATGCATAAAAAGAATTCCGTTTGTCCATGAAGAGAGACGGACTCGTCGAATGGGACAGCGAGCGAGAGGCGTGAAAGGAAGGTCGGTTTTCGAGGAAGGAACGAACGAACGCTTGCTCCTTCCTCGATCGTCGACCGATGGCGGAGATTTGCTCTCGTTCGACGCGTTCAACGCGTTACGTAAACAATTGCGATGATGATCGATACGCGAGTGCGAGCGCTCATCGAGAAACGAATCTCGCTCCGATGAATTTCAGGCTGTAACGCATTACAGGAAGGAGAAAACAATATGCGCGATATCGCGCATCGATCTGAGATTAATCTCGCAGACAAAAGACAAACGCGAGACTCCGACTCTGACCTTTCAAGACGGATTCGTTCCGCGCCCGAGGACGGATACATTGATTTTTTCATTTTGATGGAAACGAGCGATTCTCGATCGCATGCGTGCGATCGCGCGCAAACGAGGACAAGAGATCTCATCTCTTGGCGGATCACAGGTTTCCGCGATCTCCCGTCAGTTTTTCCATCTCTCGTTTGTATCTCTCGACATCTCGACAAATCAGGCATAGAATCTGCATAGGATTACGCAATTCAAGCGTGAAAAAAAGTCTCCAGGTGACGGTCACGGACGAAGGTTAGCGAGGCGCGAAGCACGCGAATTCGCGATAACGCGAATCATCGATCGCGGTCGCGCTCGAGCCATCGAATCTTCCTCGAGATCTCGAGATCGCGATCGCGATGCACTTTGCGGCGAGAGCGCTTTGTCGGTTCTCTTTGAAATCGATCGCGCGAACTTGGGAACAAGCTTGTAACCACGCGCCACGAGCGGGAACGAGCAACGTTTGTGGTTTGACCGCGAGAACCGAGCGCGAGTATTCGATCCGATCATCGATTAGGCGCGTCGATGACGCAACAGCGAACGCGCGCCGATGATTATATCGATCGTTTCGATATTTCCGCGGGCGATATTTCCGTCCGAAGGCGGAAATATCTCATTTTATCTAACAAATATCTTTCCGCGTTTCTGCTACTGCCGCCGCGATGAGTCAGACGAATGACGAACGGGGGGAGTAGCGGAACGGCGGGATTTCGAAGACTCGTCAGCGGCTTGGAGAATCCTTCAACCGCGATCGTCCTTGCTTCTTTCCCCGGAAGAAGCGACGACGGCTTTGACTTTCTCGGAAGATTGCGAATACGCACGCGCGTATACGAATAACGAATAACGCTGTTGTTCCAACTCGATCGTAAAGATTGGACGAAAAGCGAGGGGATTCCCTCGCTCGTTGAGATAAACAAGAAATGCCGAAGAAGCAGACGCGCGATGAACGTTTTCGCGATGAGCGACAAACGGAGCGTCGATCGACGCGGCGACGCGGAGATGTCCGATCGACGTTATTCGATGCGCAATAATGATAACGATCGCGAATCGTAATAGGCGCGAGCGCTAGCCTCGTCTCGACGAATTAATTAACACGATGTGTACTAATTAACACGAATCGCGAATGAATTTAGGATTATGAATGAGCCGCGGACTGGAAGGACGAAATGGAAGGCAGATATCGCGAGCGATATCGCCCACTAATCTGAAATTAATTGGCGAAAGGTAAAGAAAGAAAGGTAAAGCATGGACTATCCGCGGGACGTTATCTATCATCGTGAAAAGAATCCGCTGCCGAATGATCGCCGTATTAATTATACCAGCGAGATAACGAGCAAATAGGTCACGCTTGATTTCACGGATCGTGCGTTCCTACTTTTTACTGCGCGTCGAATATCGACGAGCATGAATCGCGATTTCCCGATCGATCTGATCGAACTGCATCGCGACAGGCGTTTTCCTCTTTGATCGTTCGCGGCAATCTGCGTAAATCAGTGGTTTTACGCGCGTGCAATTTAGAACGCGTGCGTCGAAGAATCCGTCATAATTGAGCGAGAGCTCGATCGGTCTCGCAACGATTGGCGCCAATTCGAACAATAGAGACGAATCGATCGTTTCGCGATCGTCGATCCTTGAGTCGAGTGTCAAGCGACCAAGCGCCGGAGCGGCCGGAAGCGTTAACCGAAGAGTCGATCTCGAAAATCGAATTCCAGCGGAGCGAGCAATCGGAATGACTCTAGGAATCGATAATGGATTCGCGCGCGGCAAAATATTTGGCAAATATCGCGCCATTCGCCTCGAGTCTCCTTATTTCCATCTATCCGATCCATTTAAATCGATGACACTCGTTTTCATCGATCGACCGAATAAATTTACAATACGCGCGCAGGTGCGCAGGTGCGCAGGCGATCGGGCCAATAAGGAACATTCCAGAAATGGTAGTTGCGTTTACGTAGCGTCTGCTTATCGCGCTTATCGCGTTTCCGCGGAATACATTGTTGTATTGTGAATACAAATATTCAGCAGCACCGCGATCCAATTACACGCTTATGCGCTCCCAATCTGCGATTGCTCTCGGAATTAGTCCGGGGCCAACCCCGGTTTATTTTTAATAAACAAATAACTCCTGTCGCCTCGCGAATCCGGGATAAATGTCATTTGAAAGAATCGCGCCGCTGCGAGAGCGTTCGAGGCTTTTTTTTCGTTCGTTAGAAGCGTTTTCGTTCGCAAGCGCGGAGCGCCGTATCACACATAATTACGCATCGACAACGTTCTCGGGACATAATTGGGAATGAATTACGTCGCGCCCGACAGCCGCACGCTATTTGCTGATATTTGCTGATACTGATCGCAGTAATTGTAGCCGTAATTGTTGTAATCGACGATTTCTGTGAGGCGTAGAAATTAATTTCTTGCTTCCCTCCCGCCGAGATCGCCAAGATTTTTAATCCGGGCGTCTTTCGAGTACTGATATACGCTGTACGCTTTTAAAACGCTAACCGATACAAAGATACCGCATAAGGATGGCCTCCGAGGGGCATTTATGAGAGGCATATTCGGCACTGTCGATCTTTCCGCGTTCCAGCGCGGAAAAGAAAAGTAAAGCGGACGCTGCTGAAATGATTCGCTGCGTTCTTGCGACTTTTACCTCTCGCGAAAGTCGATACGAGAAGGAAATCTCGCGAAAAAAGGGATCTCGAGCTTAAGGATCTCGGCCAACCTCAAACACTCGAACAACCGCAACACTTGCTGCATCAAAACTCGGCTCAAACAAAAGACAAAGTACGAGATATTGGAGGTACACCTCGGACTTGTAACAGCGGCAAGTTTCACGGCTCTCATGCTTTTAAGAGTAAACGTCGACTGTCGCAAAGGAAAGAAAATGGAAAAAGGAAGAAAGAAAAAGAAAAGGAAGCAAGAAAAGAGCAAGAAATTAATTGATATCCCTCCTAAATCGGCGGTCCTTGCCCCGCGGATATTTAATCCGGTAATCCGAAAGTCAGCCGCGATCGATGGCGATTGACGCGGATTCCGCGGAGATCCGCGGAATGGAAGAAAGAAAAATCAAGCGACGACGAATTATTCGGCGTGCATCACGGATGATGCACGGATTCGCTTCGGATTTTCCTAGCGTGCGCGATGCACTGCTACGATTGCCTGGCTCGCGATCGAATCAGCTCAAGCATGGTGCATTTTCGTCGTTGATCCGCGGATACTCCGCATTTCGACCGAGGCTGCGAACCGTTATGCAACCCAGTTTCAAAGTCCCGGGCGGGGAGAGCATTTGTTGGACAATGGTGCAACACGAGCTACGTGGAGATTGCGATTAATCTTCTCAATTTATCCTATTTAATCTTCGCCTTTCCCCGCGCCCTTCGACCGTCGAACCGAGTGTACAAGACGCCATGGCGAAAGGGATCGCGACGTTGTCTCTCCTTCTCCCTCTTGCCTCTTTGTTGAGTGATTTTCCCTTTCGAGGTGAAAAGAAGCTCCCTGTGCACGAGTGTGGCACATTCACAATGTGGCAGCTCACGCTGCTTCGACGTGACGTGACGAAATTTATCGCGACAATTTTCCTCCGTCGAATCGAAACGAAACGATCGAAACGACGTGGTCTCGTGCGGTCTCGCTACGGTTTTGCGATTCTTTCGCGACGCGCCGATCGCTTACGCGCGATTAATTATTGATCAATTTATTTCGCTGGACATTCACGCGCGCCGAGAGATCTGAGAGATCTTCGATCAATCTCAATATTTCTCGGCCGAGTCTAGGCCGAGAAGAACAGTTCTACAGAGAATGTATGCGCGACGCGACCCATGTCCGTAAAATGTCCGTAAAATGTCCGAATTAAGATTTATTATCGATGAATTAGCGTTCTCGCGTAACGGGATAACGATTATTGTCGCTTGTGTCATTGCTATAAACGCTTCTCGACGATACGTCTGCTGTTTAAACTGTACAATTAGCGGTTATCGCATTGTAAATTTCCCCATTTTCCATAAATAGCGAGGCGCAAGTACCGCTCGGGTAAGAGCTCAGCATGCGATGAGAAATTACGACCAGCGCTTAAAGCGTTATCGCTAAAAAAATACTCATACGCGTTGTACCGCGTTCGCGGATTGTTGATAAAATGCAATCATAGAGATTTCAATTAAGCTCGTAGTACCCGAGTCCTGATAAAGAAACTGACGTTGAGAACACAGACACAACGAGACGGAGCGATTCGACGAGCTTGGCTTTTAAATGCGTTTCTGACCGAGCCGGAAAAAAGTTGCAACTTTTGGAACTCATGAGAGATAGATTCGACGAAAAGAGATATTTCAGCCTGATTCAGCGGCCGAAACGCCAGATGCAAGCCCATCTTTCCGCACTTCGCGCACTTGTACAGACTTGTACAGTTTGCAAATATATTGTACAGGTTGCAAGCATACTCGATAAAAGATTCGACGCGTTTTCGGAAGAACCGGTCTTCGATTGATCGCTTGATTCAATTTCCCGTCGACATCATCATTTGGAAACACCGCTTCGGAAGCATCGCTCGATCATCGCGCTGATGGATATTCCAGATGAAATCGCAATTTACGCGCGCTTTCGCGGCTTCCAGCGTATCGGATACATCAATCGGAACAACAATAAGCGACTAAAACCGGTTCCGCGTGACGGACGAACGGACGGACGGATACGAAATACGAAAATTCAAAACGACGCGCGTCGAATTCGCGTTCGCATTCGAACGCGACCGTCTCGCGAAATCTCGACGCGAGATGACACGGAGGAAACGAACATTCGTACGTACGAAGGGGTCATCGCGAGGGAGACCCTCGTCTCGTCTCATTTCCCTCGAAATCTGCGATTGATCGCCGTCGACGCGAACGGAACGAACAGAGTCGCGCTCGCGAGAACGCGATCGATCGCGGGTCAACACTCACGTCGAGATACGGCCTGGAGCTGCCTCGACGAGAAGGTGAGGAAGACGCGGACGGAACAGCCATCGTCATCGACTTCCCTCATCGCCGGCTAACCTTGCACTAAATTATTTGGCTGGTGCGCCGATGACAGAATGCCCACGAGCGTTGGCAGACGCGAGTTGCAGAGGCTCTGGCCGATTTCATCAGGACGCGCGGCACTTACGGCCGGCCAATTCTTCGCCACTTTACAACGGTTCATTAACGATAATGTCCGCGGTTGTTCCTCCGGAAAGGCCGGATTCGCGCGATCCTCGCGCAGCGAACCAAGACGCTTGAATCCGATCTACCGGCAGAAGCGGCATCTCTTCGGCATCCTGCCGAAGCGAGCGATCGACGAGAAACATCGCTCGCCTCGGACAAGAGCGCGATTACTCGCACTCGATGACGCATACGTGTACGTCTGCGAACGTTCATAAAATTCGTCCGTTCGAGCTAACCTTTCGACCTCGACACTGAAGCTGAAGCTTCGGAGCTTCTGCTTAAAGAGCCGAGCTCGTTAAAGAGGTAAGCCACGCGAGCGGAGTGGACCCAGTGGCCTCGATATCGGGAGAGACGTGTCCATTGTGCGACACCCGCGAAGATGGAGACAACGTAATGAAACTAACTGCCTTGGTCCGATCAATTAACCGACCCACAAGCGCGACACACACAGCGTTGTTTAACGCCGAGCGAGTTGGGAATTCGCGCCGCTGATCGACGAGACTCGACAACAATTGATCGACCGGCTACTTTGACTGGCTTTGGTTGAAGCCAGAGCGAGAGCGCCTTTCGCGATTCTCGATTCGACGAACATTTTCGTTGGGAAAAAAAGAAAAGAAAGAAAAGCGTTCGGGCGGCCGCAGGCGAGGAGGGTGCCTCGCGTCGTTCCGCGCACAGCCCGAGAGGGTGGAATCTGGCGGGTGGTACAAATTTTCTGAGGTTGCGCATCGTGCTCGTCGGAGCCTGAAACTCGCGGCAGTGGCCAAGTACGAAGCAGAGCGCAAGTGTCCAAGGAAACCTGCCGTGCTTTCCTCCTGCCGTGTCGCGCCCGCGTCCCGTTCGTGCGACTTCAGTCAGCTCCGTGCCGGCGCGCGAGTACCGTTGTCCAGGGTGGTAGAGGCGTTGGAGCGTCGAGGGGTGAGTTTGGAATCGGTGACGCGATCGCGGATCGCTGCGTTCGCTCGAGCATTCTCCTACTGGGCTTGGGAATCGCGATCGCGCTGGCGCGAGCGATTCGTTCCAGCTTGCTCCCTACGCGTCGCTTTTGTGTGTCTGTGTGCGTGCGCGCGTGCCTCCTCTCTCTCTCTCTCTGTGTGTGTGTGTGTGTGTGTGTGTGTGTGTGCGTGTGTGTGTGCGTATTCCCGGAGCGTGCGAGTAAATTTATTTACTCGCCTGGCCTGCCTGGATGAATCGCCTTGATGGTTCTCGCGTTACGTAATTCCGCGATTTTCAACTCGCCGCCTCCAATCGATACGGGGAGAGCTTTCGAGATCGATAAAACGAAGCGAATTCGTTGCATGTCGGTCTCGCACGTCTCGCCTCTCTTAACGTGCAACGTTAAATTTTCAGGCAGGCCTGGATCCACCGTACGACGGATGCCGTCCCGTTTATTCGCAATCCTTTCGCGCGCCTTCCGCCTCGCGCCTTCTCCTACTTCGTCCACTTTGCTCGATCCMCATTTCACTCCCCCCCCCCCCGGCCCCACTCTTCTCCCTCCTTCTCCTTCGGCGTTAAACGCGCGATTTTTATCGCGTCGATCGTTTTTACCTACATTTCCTCGATTCCTCGTTTCGAGGATGATAAAATTCGGCTCGCCGAGAGGGAAACCGTTATCAGATGCAACGAGATAACGGGCCGCCTCGATGAGCGATACGCCATATGTTTATACCTTGAGCGACGTCCACTTTGATTGGAGATAAACTTTGGAGGAGAGCCGTGCGAGATGCGTCGAAACCGAACGTGAAAGAGGGATATCGTTGTTTCCTCGCTCGTGACGTTCTCGATATCGACTCTGGCATCGAGCCAATGAAGTAATGATCTCCGTATCAAGGCAATTAAGCTACGTACGTGTCCCGTCGAGACACGCGGGCCAGACAGCGAAATATTCGCAAGAATTTAGCATCTTTGTGTGAAAATCGAGATTTTCGAGACCACATCGCGGTCGTAACGTTCGTCCACGAGAACAGATGCGCATATCGCAGCGAGTCACCCTCGTACGAGGAAAAATATGAGAAATGCGAGAAATGCAAACAGGAAATTGCGAATTACGAAAGCGAAAACGGTCAATCGGGATAAAAAAAACACACGTGTTCATCGCGGAGCGTTTTCGGAATCTCGATTGATTTCGAGCGAGAGATTCTCCGACGAATTCTAAATTCATTTTCCCCCTAGGGCAGATTGACGTAGGAAAACAACGAAACTACGACGAAAGCAACGAAAGAACGACGCGAGGAATTTTTAGAAAGATTACGGATTATGCACGCTCGCGGAACGCGGATGACAAGAAAGAGAAGAGAAATCTCGTCGATTATGTGACGAAGTGCACGAAACTGCAGTTCTTTCGTCAAATCTTTCGATACGTAAACAACGAAGGAGGTTTGCTTCCTTTTCTCCATGATAGGGATGTTTATTGAAATTGATTGAGTTTCATCTTTATTTATGGGGTTACTTTTAACATGTTTACATCTATGGTAATTTTATATAGAGTAGGGTACAAATTTATTAGTCGGTTTTTATTTTTAACTATATTTGTAGCGTCTATGTTGTTAATAATTTTTATGGCCGAGATTTATTAGGATTTTATTTTATTAATCGAGTAGGAGATTTATTAATTACTGTTGGTCTTACAATTATACATGGAAGTTGAAATATGCATTTTATGGATGAAAGTAATTATATTGTTTATTGGATGATTATTTTGGCTGCTATTACTAAAAGCGCCCGGAATGAGAACATTTCTCCGAACATCAAAGTCGCAACATCCAAGAGGAAAATCGCGTCGAATTTGCGAGTTTGCATTCTCGCAAAGAATTTTTTATTCTTTTCATCCGAAAGTTCTCCGAACATTCGCGATGGTAATTCCCCCGAATTTCCTCGGAAGCAAAAGTGGACCTACGAATCCCTTCGACGAGGAACGGCTTGGTCGAAGGGTCGGCAACAGCAATAGCTCCTTCGAGCCTTGGCCCTCGTAGCGGTCCGCCTACGTGGCGAATTAATGTTTTCGCAGCTACGGACGGATTGATTTTACGTCAAATATGATTATCGGAGTTCGGTTACCCGCGCGACCTACGCCGACATCCGACTCGATGTCTGTTTGCGCGCGTAATCGCGTTAAAGCGTCAACTATTCCGCTTAAATTTGGATAACGCGGTCGACCGCCGTCGTAGAAGCTCCACTCTGATCAAATTTACGTCAACAGGTTGAACAGCGACGTCGATTTCATCGCTCGCGAGGACGGAGCGCGCTGAAAATGCTCGCTGAAAACATTTCAGCTCCAGGCATTCTCGCCCGGCAGAGAGAACTCATTCCGCTGACGGTCTGTTGTTCGAAATCGGACAATAAAACGATAAAGCAAACGGAGAATGGAGCGAAATGCTAAATGTAGGATTAATTTGTCCCGTGCTAGCTTACATTCGCTCGATTCGAAACGCGTTGAATGCGTTGGCACACGCGTTCACCGGAGTTGCATTCGCTGCGACACATCGCGCGTTTCACGCAGCGACGTTGCTTGTCACGTCCGTTGACAAAAGCCATCGAGCAACGGGTAACTCGAACGAGTGATCGATAAACGTCGCGATAACCGATTCCGTAGATTTGAATACCGAAACTCCTAATCATTAATTAAATAGATTCGCTCTCTCTCTCTCTCTCTCTCTCTCTCTCTCTTTGAGACTTGTCATTGTCGCCGTTGTCAGATTGGATCGCGAGTTCCTGGCAAGAGCACGAAAATATAAGGACGGCTAATGCGATATTAGCACAAAACGACAGCGGAGCTATCTCTCACTGAGAGATTGCAGTTTAATATTTCAACGGCGGATCCTTTCTTACGTAATTAGGAATATCAAATAACTTGCGGCAGGACTAAAAGCATTTCTGTGCGCTACACAAGCGAATCGTTTCTCGCTCGCGTTGCATGATGATTTCCGCGCGAATGGAATTAAATCTCCCTCCCCCCCCCCCCCCCCCCCCCCTCTCTCTCTCTCTCTCTCTCTCTCTCTCTCTCTCTCTCTCTCTCTCTCTCTGTTTCTCTGTGAGGAGCTAAGCAGCCGATTGAATAACCGAATTGAACCGCGAGAGGCAGGATGAGAAAGAAAGGGAGGAGATATGCCCTCCAGGAGAGTAACTTTAATCCGATATCCATTTCTGGGACTGTGTGGCTTGACGCTCGTCGCAATCGTAATCGAGCGTGATCTTTTGGCGAAAAAAAAACGGGAGAATTCGGCCTTCGGATAACGCCAAAAGGCCTTATCGCAATTATCCAATAATTATCGCCCGTGCCGGCAGCGTGCATCGCCGACCAGCAACCCCAGTAAACTTTTCTCATTTCGAGTTCGTTAACACGCAAAACCGCGACTTGCTTAGCTCTCCGTCCGAATCTACCGCTCTTCTGCCGATTTGCGCGTGACGTACGTGACGTTATTTCGTTAAATCGAACGGAGAGACGTTCAGCGCGGATTACGCAACGTCCCAGCGCAATTTTCGTCCGTCGTGCACATGGCTGTCAACGACACATCCGCAGCTGCAGTTACGATAGAAATGACAGAACAGAAGTAATCGTTGATTGAATCGTTCGGAGATTCGGCAATGCGCGAGATGCATTTATTCCGATGCACAGGCGTACGCGGCGCGGATCAGTATCATCGGAAGAGCATACGCGCGGATGTCCGTGTTGGCGATATTCCCCGACATACATTTCCGCGCATGTATGCGCATGTATTCGCGGTAAATTCAGCGGTTTTGAAATTTAGAGTTTACTCGCATGACGGAGCGGAGTTTCGGCATGAGATCTCGGATGAGTTCTGATGGCCGAAATTTGATAAAACCCGCCGTTCGCGCACGTAATCGCGCGAGCCCATCGTTAGTCTGGAAATGAGTCGACCACCTGCGGTGAAGATAGCTCGGGGGTAGATCGGGGCGTCTCACGGAAGGGCTGGGATTTATGGTCGATCGTGGATTAGCGCGGATCGTCCGCGCGGATAAAGGCAAATCTTCGCTTTCGGAAGGATAAATTTTCAAAGAGGAATCAAGGATTTCTCTCCACTGAGAGAAATGACGATTGGCGAGAGCGTGGCTGTTTCTACTCGAGAGCAAGGACGAGACGATTTTCCTTTGGCAAATCTGCAGGTTCGCGATCAGGGAAGATGGCTGAGGAACAGCCGAGATACAGATTGATCTACTTCAACGCACGGGGTCGCGCCGAGCACATCCGCTACATATTCGCTTACGCGGGTGTCGATTATATCGATGAGAGGGTCTCCAACGATCGCTGGCCCGAGCTCAAAAAGGGTGAGTGACAAGATGCGAGACAGCGCGAGCGAGATGTATTCGCCACCGAGCGAAGGCGAGTCGCTCTCCACTTTCGACCTGCAGATCGATCGTTTTCCCCGATGTTTCCAGCGATGCCTTATGGGATGCTACCAGTTCTGGAGATGGACGGCAAGCCGATAGCGCAGAGCAATGCCGTGGCGCGTTATTTGGCTCGCGAGCACAATCTTGCAGGCAAGGACGAATGGGAATCAATGCTGTGCGACGTGCTGGTCGATACTTTGGGAGACCTGAAACAATGTAAGCGATGCGCGGTTTCGCGCGCGTTTCCGTAACGAATCCGGGACGAAAAGCCGCTCACGGCCATTTCCCTCCGTGCCGAATCGATACGTTTCCGCAGGTCCCTTTCGTGCCGCGGCTTTTCCCTTTTCCAGACAGCCGTGTCGACGACGCGACACGGTTCTTCCAGCCGCTACGTATCGCTACGTATCGCTACACGCTCTATGCAACTTCCATAGAGCTAATTCGCTCCGATACCGATCAATAACCATCGATGACGCTTGAGTCAGTCGTCTCGAAACGTGACCGCGATCGGGAACGGACTCGTCCGCGGAACTCGTCGGAGAGTTGTCCAACGAGATTCGAAGACGAGGAGAAAAAGTGCGCGGTCCAACGTGTATCTCCGATGATACTCTGAAGTCGCTTCCGCTTTTCGTTCCTTTGAGAGACACGCGTCTCTCTCTCTCTCTCTCTCTCTCTCTCTCTCTCTCTCTCTCTTTCTCTCCTTCTCTTGCCTGACCTATTTCCAAGCCAAGAGAGATCCCTCTATAATCGAACGGACGGTACGACGAGTATCGTCGCTGTGGAAAAGCCGCTCGTGAGAGATCCTCCGTAGCGGGCATCGCGATTCTACGTCGGATGCTTGCGCCGTCAACGTAATTCGCGAGTAACGAGACGCGACAGTCCGATTAGACACATTAGACAAGGAGACACATTCCGGCGGATGGTTACAGGATCGCTCGGCATCTCCGCTTGATTCGGTTGGTTCTGTCACAGTTCTCTTCATCGAGCGGTTTTAACGCGGAGCACCCGTTTGACGATGAACGGTGGCTTTAATCGCGATGTATCGCGGCGCGATACGCTCCGACGACGCATCATCCGTCGCCTCCGTACTCCGGCTGATTAGTAGTATCGCTACTAAAGCTGCTCTTCAGTCATCTTTCAGTATCGCACCGAGGAGGATCTCTGCAAGAAGGAGGAGAAGAAGGCGAAGCTGCTGAAGGAAACGATACCGTTTTACCTGAACAAGTTCGAGCAGACGGTCGCCGAGAACGACGGTTATGCGGTCGGTTCCACGGTAAGCGAGAGCCACGATGATCCCGCGATAATCCCGCGCGTACTCTTCCCTGCCTTTCAGACCACGTGGGCGGACTTTGTGTTCACGGTGGCGTTGGAGAACTTCGAGAACATCTTCGGCGCGCTGGCACTGGAGAATTATCCGGCGTTGCGCGCCCTGAAGAAGCGGGTCCACGAGATCCCCGCGATCGCCGACTGGTTGGCCAGACGACCCCATTCGGAGTTTTGAGGAGTCGTTCTCGGACGAGATTCCCAACGACGGACATCGGCAGAACGAGTACATATCCGCGCTGTTTGTAGCTCGCCGTCCCGCGTCGCCGTCGCGACGTCCGAGGGGACGCTCTCGTACGATCGATATCAGCCGTGGCATACCGAGCGGCAGCTTTAATCTATCCTTGTTCGATGCACCTTCTGCGCGCCACGCTCGCGGAGATTCCTCGTGCGATAGTCGTAGTCTCCCCGAGGAATCTCCCCAGCGGACGATCCGGATCTCCGTCGAGCGATCCGGAGAGCTCCTCGGAGAGCTGGCCCGATCTTGGAAGAGGGTCTCCTCGTGTCGCGACGAGTGACGCACACGCGTTCCCGCACCTGCGGAGCAAAATTGTAATCGTGCGAAGCATCGGTATCGCTGTGTGGATGTCTAGGATACGAACGGGGCTTGTTCAATGTGTTCACTGTCGCGCATCGTGTTACCTCTCTTACGCGGAACGTTACACCTCTTCTGCGCGAGACGCGTATGCTTCCCTCTCGCACGTAACGTCGTTTAACGCGTCTTGTCTTTATCTGTTGCGCGCGAGGTGTGTCGCGAATCGGAGCGTGATGTGTGACGCGGTACACGATCGCTTCGTGGTAACATCACGGAGAGAGCGGGAGAGTATTTCGAACGGCACCGCGGCATGTATGTATGTATGTGCCTCTCGTGTAATGCCTCTCTACCGCGTCGTAATATTTTCAATAACGCAGATCTTTAGAGAGTCTCAAGGTCGGACGCAAGCGCGTCGCGTGGAGCGCGCTCGACGACAGAATTTCAGGATGATTTAAGAGTAGAGGATTTCTGTTCGCAAACGCGCAACGCTTCGTATCGCGTGTAGGACACTCGATATCGCGATATCGAGATTCGAGTGCACTCGATTGTCGGAGAGAACGAGAGAACGCTAACGACACGCGCGAGACAAATGGATGAGGCATTATTTTGACGGACAGACGGACGGAGGCAGTTTTTCGACGCGAAAGGACAAAAGGCTTTGTACTTTCACCGGTCTCTCGTCTCGTTGAAAGACGCGAAAGTTTACGCGAGCAGCAACATCGAGTCAATTTGTATCGATCGAGCAACGTCTTCGGCGCAAAGAAAGGAGATACCTGTATTTACAGATACAGATTCGAAGATGCATGTGCAATGTTGTAATGTTAAGTGTACCGTTAAGTTTACAAAAGGTTACAAAAGATGTAAGATAAATGTTATTATAATTATAAGAGATGGTATGACTGATAATAATAATAATAATAATAATAATAATAATAATAATAATAATAGCAACAACAACTATGTGATGCGAATTCATGCGAGCAAACGAAACGAAAACGAAACCTTACGTCTCCTCCTCTCTCATAATCCTGTAATCCCGTAATGCCGTAATGGACGTGGACAGAAAAACTTTAAACGGCCAACAGCTTTGGCAAATTTGCTGTGCTTGCATCGGCACAGTGGCGAGATGCAACATCTCCAAAATCTTATCGAATCGAATCGTATACGGAGTAAAGTTGCCGCGCTCTGACGTCATCGAGATGAAACTGCTTACTGCTAGGGACATCTGTGAGAGCGCGAGCGAATCAAACTGTTTCGATAGATCGACGACGAATCCGACGGATTGAAAGAAGAGAACGACATATCGACGGAACGATATATCGATAGGGTAAACAGAAAATAGCGATTGATGGCAGCGATTTACGCCATCGAATAGCGCAGTGTACTTTGCGATTTTGCAGTTTTGCGCCAAGGTATCAGAGTTCCGCGCATCTGACGTCTTCCACGGCGGGTAGTCCGTCGCAAATGATAAATCGTCACGTTAAAGTGCCATCGTAAAGAAAATATGGCGACGGCGAAGACCGTACTACCCGAGGAGAGCGAGCTGACCGTACCAGAAATTAATGTTAGCTGGCCGGTGCTTCAAACCGCTTCTGTTTACATCGGCAAGGCCTGCGAGTGGTATAATAATGTGAGTCATTTATTGTAACAGCTGGACATCACGGCAGAATTAGCAGAGCGTGTTCAACAGCGTGTTCTTCGGTCCCCTCTACTATTTGAGAGTTACATAATATTCCATCTACTCGTAACGGGTAACATGTTTGACATGTATCTCTCGATAAATAATAATTCGATACGCAATTTCATTTGAGATGATTGAGTTAGAATTAATTGGACTATTATATTTCATATCACATGATGTAACGTTGTTGGTCTTCGAATGGAATTGCGAATGGCATGCTCGTAAATAAAGAATTATATCTTGGCGATATCAAAGCTCGGAGATGCGTGTGTCATTATAACTCTCTTCCTGATATTGAGAGAAAAATCTATTTCTTTCTCAGGAATTTTCGTTATGTAGAATGGAAGAAAATGATCCACGTCGTTGTCTCGATGAGGGAAAAGCCGTGACTGCTTGCGCGTTGAACGTTTTTAAAAACCTGAAGAAACACTGTCTGGAGGATTTTAATGCGTACATGTATTGCCTTGAGAGGTCATCGGGAACATTGGAGTTTTCTCCGTATGTTACTTTATATCTTGCTGATAACAAAAAAAAAGAAATCAATTTTATTACGCTCGCTGTACAATATGATGATACAACATAATCGTTATTTAGATGTCGGAAGACGCAAGCCGCATTGGATGAGTGTGTTCTTAAAAATTTGAACATTGAACGTCCACCTTTTGGATACTTTTGTGAGGCCAAGGTACATGAAACATCCAGACCAAAGCCGATACCGAGAGATAAGTCTATAGATTTCCCAGATCCCGTTCCAGGACTGGCATCTGACGTACCACGTGAGAAATCGAAATATCACAATCGCCTTTGGTATAAAAATTAAACCACTTGGCAAATATTGCTAGTATATTGATCATTCTGTAAATTACCTTCATCGGAAGACGAGATGCACCGAGATAGCCATATATAATTGTGAAAATTGTGTATGCAATTTATGCTCTCGAAACGTTGCTTTCCTGTGAAAGAGTATATAGAATCGCTGTTGTACATGTATCTTGTGCACATAAACTTGTAAGCAGCAAAATAAGTGACAATTCGCTTAATCATTGTTGGTATACCTTACAATTATACAAATATAGTAATATAAAGTACCACAAAATAGATTATACTTTTGCTTATTCGTCTCCATTGTACATGTTGTAAATATTTAACAGTCGGAATTTATATCATCGTATAAGCATCGTATATGCATATGAAATGTGTTAAAATATTAAAAGAGCACTTTTCATTAATTTGGTGGAATTTTCATCCCTATATGCAGACGAAAATGATAAAAACGTTATCGTATGCATGCACTTTGTTAAAAAAAATGACGTGCTTTTAAATATAAGGATTATACCTTTGCCATATTAAGCTTTAAAAATGCATATTATCTTTGAATAACTCCCTTTTTTTGATATCGAGAAAAAAAGAAATATCGAGAGAAATCTGTTCCATGGGAATTTATTATTCCGTTTTAAATTTATTACATTTACGCAGCAGAAATCTTCATCTCATTTCCAAGCATTAGAAGCATCTGAGTAGGATTGAAATAAATTATAGATAAACGTTGTTTAACGGGGCAACGAAACAAATAAAATTTGATTACGCGTTTTCATAATTATATATTTCACTCGTCATATATATTACATGATCTGATAAGAAAACTGATGATCGCCACAAAAGCAGCATGAGCAAAAATAGATCAACATATCCTCATTTCGAATACATGGCAATTAATCAAAGTATTGCTTCGTCAGTGCTATTGCGGCACTTTATGTACACGTATAACGAGAGGATCGATTTTACATTGGCAATCAACTGTATTTGTCATTTGAGCATAAACGAGAAGCATAAACTTTTGAGAAGCACGAGAGAATATTTCTTTATATATAATTCTTTAGATATATCATATGTACAAACTTAGCATAAGCTTATTGGAACATACATCACGCATTCTTGCGAGAAAGATCACATTCAAGACCGATCGCAACGTCGTTCTCAATTCCAAAGAGCATAGCCATTTGCTATAGGCAAAGTTCCCATATCAACTTATCGCGTTCAACGTATTCGTCTAAATCATCGAGTATCAAAGAAGAAATGCGCATAATATTATTATGCAATCTACAAATCTCCGCAGAGCATAATCATGTGTTAGCTCCACGTAATATCATAACCGCTCCAGTTTGCGCTTGGAGCTAAATGCACGCGTCTTCCATTATAGAAAAACGTTACTACACCACGATATCCAGATCTAGGTACACCACTCTGTAACATAATGTTTATTGAAATTATTTTGTAATCCTCCCGATGGAAGAATCGAAGAGAGACGAATCTGACCGGGGATACATTACCCTGAAATCGTCCATTAAACCAAGCAGTTTGGTAGTATTTTTAAACGATTGACGAGTGTAATAGGGTATCCGCACCGAGCCAGTACCAACTATGTTCCCACTCTTCAATTCCGAGTAGCTAACCACCGTGGATTCATACACTTGGTTGACAAAAGCTATATCATAATTATCCTGTGAAAGTTAAGTTACGCGACAATTAAAAATACACATTTTATATCGCGTGTGCCTGCACTTGTTGCCACATGTTGTAATTAATATTTATGTGTTCGTTTGTGTGCGTACGCGTTGTGTGTGTGTGTGTTTCCTTACTTTTAGCAAATAGGAAAGATTCATCTTGGTGAAAGGCACAAATTTTTCATTTAGCTTGATGTATTTCAAATGTTTTTCAAAGAATAAGCCGCTAAAAACGACGAAACGAAGATTAAATGTAAATAAATCGTGCTAAATCACAATATTAAATGAAAAAGAGGTATGGCATAATTCTAAATACTTGCTGACTCCAAGTTTGCCGAATGTCCTGGTTCGCGATATCTCTGGGCGGATGCAAGCTCTATTTTTACGCTGTTCTGGCTGTCTTATCCAATCGTCCCAATATCTGCACGAGTAAACGACCAGTATTACCGGAAAACTATCAGAGCGTTGTCGCTTACGTCGAGCCGTCAAGTCGAATAGCCCGATAATTTACGCGTGAGATAAAATTATACTTGCGATTTGGGCCATTTTGGTGCAAGTTCCAGCCATAAATCACGGGTGAGCATCCAACCTAAGCCAGGAAAGAAATCTGTCCTATAAAGTAAAAATGGCGCACTCTCGTCCACCAAACCGGCTTTACCATTATCATTCCATGCTGACACGCACCATAGAGAGCTATCGTTCATTAATACGGGATAAGTTCCCAGGAAGTACTCGTAAAAATCTGGGGCAACGTCCAGATCATCTGGGAAACGATAAGCGATTTAATCCAGATAATCGTTAATCGAATAAACAGCTATTACATTTCTTATATAAGAGGTTCTTATATAAGAACAATTACACTCGCGGATAATTTATTGGTCATACCTTCGACTATAATTGCAATGCCGTATCCAAGTTTTATAAATACTTGATTTAACGCCCATTTGTAGTGACGTGCAATTTTGAAATATCCTCTGAATTTCTTTTCCTTCGGTGGTATTTCAATGTCCGATTGATCAGGTTGCTGAAAAAATCCGGAAGATTAGAACTTTGTCATCGGGCTACTACTTTATATGCTTTAATCCAAAAAGGGATGCACCTTTATGTGCAGTAATTCGTTTCCATATCTTGCTATAACATCGGCAGTTTGCCGGTGATCGCAGTCTTGCGATACAACTATTGGAAATTGTTCCTTATCCGGTCGTAATTTTATTAATTGGTCTAAACATCGCTCTACCGTAATACGATTACAGGAAATAACCAAAATTGGTATTATCGGATTTCCGTTGGGTAACTTTTGTCTCGAAGGAATACCGTGTACTGCTTCAGTCTATCGAGAGATATTAGACAAAATTAAACTTGTTGCGGATAAACGATAATAAGACAAGACAATAAGATTAAACGATGATCGTATGCAACGGATTACGATTATCTTTGGCAAATAGATAAAATTAGGAAATTATACGATAAGTTTGTTTTAATTAATTGTTATTACAGATGAGACGATATCCTGTGTCGATATCGGTTCGTTTTTCGACTTTTCTCGATCATCTTTATCCATGAGTTTTTGTAACAGGATACTATCAGGCTTTTTGACTTCATGCTTCTCGTTTTCGTTCTTCTTTGTGTCGTCTATCGGTGATTGGACAGCGTTTAATCTATCATATTCCTCTAAAACAACAATCACAATCTTTGATCCATTCGTTCTTTCGACTCGATATATAATGTAAATCCTTCTTTTAGCAGATCTTACTCTGCTGTAAACGACGTTTACTCTCATTAATTCCTTCAAGAAGCTTCTGATTTATAATTATCTGTTGTTTCACTTGTTTCTCCAATTTGTTAATTTGATCCGATAGCTTATCCTGAGAGGAGCAAAAACAGTGATTCTTTAATTCTAAACTTACTCGGGACGAGTTAGACTAATACGGTACTATACTGATTTGATATGTATATTTAATAATTTCTTCCTTTCTACCTTATTCAAATCCTTGCCGACTGACTGTTGATCCAAAAATAAAAAGTATGTAGCTACAGCCCATAAGACAAGGGACCCAAAGACGATACTGACTGATCTGTTCCGCATGACAAAATGTCAAAAACCAGATGTCACCTTAACTACAACGTACAAAGTTTCATTAGAAGACGGAACGGGACTAAACGTGACACAAATGTAGATACTAACGAGGATTTCGCAGGTTGTAGTACACGTCAGTAGGTATTTGTTATACATGGAGTCCCGATATCCTCAAGATTCTGCTTTGCATCTGCAAAACTACAGCGACTGTTGTGACGCAGCAATGTATGACAATTAGCATCGACTAGCAGAGCCTGGTAGTACTTACATGCGTCAATCATGTCGTATCCGTCAATCGGGATACCCGTAATCATAAATCACACGGAAACCTCGTAAAGAGCAGTATGGAATGCATTATTCGCGTAGCTCGTCAACAGGGATCGTGTCACACGAGCGGGAAGCGTTTCTCTTAACATATGTGCGCATGGAACTGTTGGCAATCGATTCGGCGGAATAGGGATATCACTGTGGGATTAGCATGTTCGTTAATCGCACCGCAGATCGACCCCGATTGTTGGATGACACCAACAATCTCGCGAGACGAGTGTCCCAAGAGCGGTTGATGACATTTGCGAGAGTGCCGCGAAAACGCAGGCCACTTACCATTATGACAGACGAAGCGATACGAAACGCTTTTAAAGTACTGACGCTGCCGACCGAATCCGTTAATTAAGTTATCGCGTGATCGTCCCGACTTACATCGGTCATGCCAGCCGGGGAGAATCTCGACCACCGAGCTCGTACCGCGGCTCGTACGTAACGCGAGTTTCACAATTCGTGTGCTACGCTCTACTGTAACGGCGGTGCTCGCGAGCATACCGACGAAACGTAATCGAGATAACGCCGTGATGGCCGCGTCGCGCGAAATAACATTCTTTATCATTGTTCGTTGTTCTATTATTCCTGATCCAATTTCATTCGGTTTTACTGACACGATAAGCCTCGTTACATGTTCGCATCGAGCGCGCGCTACCGATATCGAACGATAATTATACCAACAACACCCGCAACTGGTGATAACGAGCAAGAATGCTCCTTGCTCTTTTATTTTGCCTCTAATCGGAACGCAAGCGAGTGTTTTCCACTTTGGACGGACTTGATTGTTCAGTCCGGACTATTTTATCGCTCGCTTTGCTTTACCGATCGTGAGGCAAAAGCGAGACGGAACAAAGCGAGACGCAGCTTTAACGCCTTTAATGATGCTTGCTAATTGATTTAATTTAATCTTCAAGTCTTGTTAGTTTTACCTGGAGATTTTCGGAAGATCGTCGTATCTTGATCATCATATTCCCGGCTTCGAATTTTACTTGAAATCTTGAAGCCTCCTACTTTTACCATATTTCATCTTTACAGTTCGCAGTTCGGTAAAGAAAAAAAAAGAACTAGAGGGAATACCCTCTCTAACCCTGAGAAAGAAAAAGAGAGAGATGAGACATGAGAAGATTTCAGAGTCATATGAATAATTATCATCACGTTTGAATAATCATTTCACGTTTCATCGTTTTATACGTCAACTGTCGGTAAGTTACCTACAGTGGCTGCGTCACGCGATTGCGTTGTAATAATGTCTCACGTTCACTGAGGGCGTTGCTCCCTAAATGAATCCGCTGTGCGCATTGTTTTGTATATTATCAGTGATGATCGTGATGCGTCGCGTAATGCGTGTTGAGTCTGCGTATCGGAGCGTGTCACGGTAGTCATTCCGCCAAACTGCACGCGATGCGTAGCTCTTTTGAATTGCTCGTGGCAACTGGGTATCTGGAGAAGGAAAGATAAAACGTTAAAGACGCGATATCGTATGTCCGAAGAGGGATATCCGTAAAAGTTGCAAGATCTCTGCTACGTGACGATCGTCTCGTATGCTATGCGATCGGCTGTGTGACATGAAAACAGCAACGACCGAGTCGTGACAGTGACACGAAGGTGGCAAAATGTACTGCGGTACGCTGGGAAGATGGTAATGAAACCATAGTCGATATCTCGAAGCTCGACTTTTGCTAGAGTAGCGGTTAATCGCCTCTTAACAGCCTTGTCTGATAGTTTCTGCAGGAACGATGCGGTCAGAGCGCTGAGCACCGGCGAAGTATCCACGGCGCTGAGACCGTTCTACTTCACCGTTCATCCGGATCTCTTTGGCCAGTATCCCACGCAGAGGGTAAGTATCGCGAAGTATCTTGCGGCGAGTGCTTCCGAGTGCTTCGTCAAGCGTGTCATCCGTGTTTGTCAAACGGATCTCATCTCGAGACTTTCGACCGCGTAAAGCGGTCCGAGCGCAGCAGTTGTGCAGTTGTGCAGTTCTGCTTGCGTTTTTCATCACTTCTCTTCCTTCCTTCGAGAGTTCATTGCGCCTGCGGCTGCATCTCTCTTGCAGAGAGAATGCATGAGAACGCGCAGTTAACGCGATAATCATCTCCGAAGTTTCCTCATATCTGAGATACGATACGAGCCATAAGTGCGCTTGTATCTCGAGATAAAGAAAGAGAGATGAGCAAACAAACAATCGGAAGTGAAGCAACACTGCGATCGCGTCCGATTTTAGAGCGTAAAATGCAGTAAAGCGCTCCCGCGCTATCGTCATATGAGAGTGAAGTAATCGGCAGTCGAGTTCGCGCGCGATGCGGTATGATACGAGCGATATTATTTTTAGATACGAGGGAACGTGGGGCGACGCAGCGCGAACTGCACACGAGCGCGCGTGCACAAGGTTGTCGAATCGGAATAAATTTTCCGCTGACAGAATATATTTTCGTATTGTTTTCGCATAAATTATGAGATAATTATTCAGTATACGATATGCAGGACTGCTCTTAAAGACTGCGTCTTCTCGCTCGCGAGAATGACGATGATGCCTGGAAAGTATTTTCGGTATTTTCTGTATGTATCAATCGGAGAGATAACGTTATCTCTCGATCTCGTTAAATATCGTGATGCGAGATTTATTTAATTTGTTTGATTATCCGTATTGTACGTGGCACGGAAGTATTCATTAAAAGATCGCGCGTACTATCCGCGTCCCCTCACTGCAATCCCCTGTTGATCGACGTGACATCGACGCTGTTTGCAGACGGTGAATGAGAATTCTCTGAAACAGCTGAGTTCGATCTTGGAGACTCTGCAACAGAAGCAGCCGATACGACCTACCATTTTGCCCTTTTACTTACGCTCGAAAGATGAAAAGGAGGTGAAAGCCGGCAAATTCACGCTCGTGAATATACAGTTGAAGGAAAAGGATCTGAGGCAAGCGATACTTTCCATTTTGAAAACGTGCGATCTGCCGACGACGTTCGTCGACAAGATCGAAGATCGGAAGCCTCCAGCTGCGCAATACAAATCGAGGTTCTGGCAACATGCGAATTCTAGGGAGAAATTAGATTTTTCAGAATTGGAAGATGATCCCATTTACGCGTCAATTATTATGAGACGGAGGATTAACGTGGAACCGGATACGTTGAAGTAAATATAACTTTGAGACGATGCTGCGAATATCCAATGTTTCACTATATTTATTCACTAGCTTTATTCTTTCTCTCGCTTTCTTTTTTTCTTTTGTTAGGGCTTATCTGGATAAACATGTAAACGAGGTGCACATTAAATTAGAGGCATGCAGACCGGTTAGGGAAGAAGTAGAGAAACTAGAGAAAGTACTATGCGACAATTTAGGACTGAAAGACATAATATGGGATTGCGGATGGAACATTGCTCATTATCGTGGTTGTTTGTTGGCTTTCCGAGCCTTAGCCGAGCATCATCCGGAATCGATGGAAGTATTGAGAAATCGGACCCTCGTGTTCGCAAATGACACCGGTATCAGTTTAGAAGGAAATGTTATGCTGAATTCTGGCGAAGTACGGCACAATTGGCTTGACGTGAGTGGCTTGAGAGTTGTCTATATTTTTATCAGTTGCAGCTGCATCAGTTACAATTTACTCCATTATATATATATACATATATATATATATATATATATATATATATCATACAATAACACATATATTACAACGTTAAATATTTTCGTTTTTCGCAGCTAATAAAGAACGTAAGAAAACACGATGCCGTATTATTAAAATTGCCGACATTTGAGAAGACGGTGTCCCAAGTGCTCCTCGATATTAAAATCGGTCGACGGTGCGTAATACATCATATTATTTGAGTTATGGTAAGGCTCAGGGTCCTCTATATGTGCAGGAAATTCATGCCTAAAGTAATGGTCGGTCAGTATGAGAGACAATTACGACAACTGACGACTACGCTCTCGGATTATCGCGGCAAGAGAAAATATCCGAATTCTTGGCCGGCCAGTTTGTCCGCTTACGAGATCGTCATTGAAGCGTTAGTATTACTGCACAAATATCTTTGCCGCGCAGTGCCATTTTTAAATTCAAGTATTTATAATTTCTAGATATTTATTCTAGATATTTTAGATGTCATTGTCAAACGCATCTCTGCACATACGCATTCAATGATTTGATTGTAGCGAAGCAGGTCCTCTAATGCTATCGCCGACTGGACAATTCATCGTGCCGTCATCATGTCCAAGCTTCCTACTGGTGAATTTTATTACTGAAAATTTACAAGAAGCTACAAAGAGATTACATCATTATAATAAGTAAGAGACATCTCATAAAGATATGAGGATATTTGCAATTAATCCGGATTGATATGTTATTATAATAATAATCGCTATAACGACTGATGTGTATACTTGTTGCAGCATAAAGCATGTGGAACGAGAACTTCATTCTAAAACCATCAAAGAATTAGGTTTATCAGCTCTCAACAAAGATGACAGCATTACACCGGATCTAATGATACAGTGTTGCGAACGGCTGCTTCTACATAAGAAACAGCTATCACCGTCTCTTGAGGGCATTATGTTATGGGTTACTCATTATTATTCTGTTATGAGCGATGGTGTTCTTTGTGTGCCATGGGATTGGAAGTTATAGCTTATAATAGAAAGAAATACGTGTTAACAAATTATTAAAATATTAATCTAATCGCAGTACCGTTAATCGTAACAATATTCTGTAAGATTGTAACTTGCAAAATACATGATAAATAATGTAATCGAATGATTATAGCAATTTAGGACAAGTAATTATTTGAACTTTACATAAAATGTATCAGTATATTACATAATCGATTATTACGCTACATCGATATAATATTGACATGCCTCATGTTTAAGTATTAATAGTTCATTGAAATTATTATGTTATTGTTATCGTTTTCAGTTTTATAAGGATAGGCAGAATAAATTTTTGCGAGGACGATTTCCTCATTTTATACATTTGTGTTTGTTTGTGTTTACTTGGTTGTGTTGATACGAGCGCGCGCGTGTGTAATGCGCACATGTGTGTGTGTGTGTGTGCAAGAGATTACAGAAAATAAAGTTAATTATTATTAAATGTAGAAAATCGAATAGAATATGAATATCTGTTTTGAAATTATATATATATATATATATATATATATATATAATGATATTATGATGAAAAAGATATTGTATACTTTTCTATGTTTTATATTCCTACATATTCGTTATATAAAGAATTATTATATGCATTTTTTGAAGAAATTCTTTATTTTGCAAACATAAGTCGATACATTTATAAATAACACAATATTTTATAAACATTTATAAAACTGATTGAGCTTAATAACTGAAATTATTTGCAAGTTCTTATCAGATTTCCATACATTCTATACACTTCTATAATTATAGCTTCTATAATTTTAATCTATTTATGGATTTCAGTTGCTTCTACTGTTGCTAAGAAACGGCTGGGCGAAAGCGTCATCGATTGAATTCAAATACAAATATACAGTACATTAAGATCTCGATGCTCTTCATTTTCATACATATATACATATATCTTTTTAATTTAAGCATTTAGGAATTTAACGTATCATCCAGATATTTGTACGTTATGATTTGGAGTTGTCATCTATCGCTATGTGATAATGTGATAAATATAAACTATAAAGGAATAAATGACATTAGGCAAATTCATAATACGTAAACATTTAGACACTATCTTCCTACTTATATGTTGATCAACATTGGATCTTTGTTGAGTGTAACAAGTCAGTTAATAGAAGAAGGCATAACTAGAATCATAAAATTTTTAATCAGTGTGTATTGGATAAACTTATTGTTTAACTTATTGTTGAATATAATGAATTTTAATTTTAAGATATTTGTGGAAAGATATGTGGATCGGAGACTCAAAGCTAGTAATTAATACTAATAATGTGTTTATGATGTAATATGAAGCAGTATTCGCGGAATAATCTTTTAAATGTTAATTCTTTAGGGAACACCGCGAGATTAGGGGCACTCACTTTGAGCGATCGACCATCGATCCAAATGGACATTAATGAGGACTGTAAAGAAATTTTAAAAACTTCGACCGAAGCAGCAAAGTTGTCCAAAACATATAGTTCTGCTGAATTATTCGAAATATGCGAACTATTAAAAAATACTCTGGCTATATTGGTTTGTAAAGTAACAAACGATAGTAAGTTTGATGAGATCTTGACGATCGCGATAGTTCACTTTAATATAGGTCAAATGCTTATGGAAAAGAACGATGCAGACAACTTGTTAACAGCTGCAGAATATTTCAGGCTATCTTTAGACCTCCTACATCAAAATGAATTGAATCGAAAGGCTATTTTAATAATTTTAACAGCATATGACGCGTTAAACATTATATGGCAGAAACTAGGAAATACAGAACATTCTGTGGCAGATTTAAATAAAGCATTGGAATTGTATATGGAATATACAAAAATGGGAGATAATTATCCCGAACCTATTGATGTCATAGGTAGCATCATTGAAGATGAAGAAAGATCAAAAATTAGCCCATTAAATATCTTGCACCAACTTCATGTAACAAATGTTGAACATTTATTGAAAATATATGTCCTTGATGATAAAAGCATGCATACATTTGTGATATACATGCATAATTTGTTGAAAATAGAAATGATTTATAGAGAAACATTTTTACCTGAAGAGTATGTTGATTGGGTTTTAGTTGCGTTTCATTTAAGCTATTATTTTATATATCATACACGCTTCGCCGAAGCTAAAAATCATATCACTACTGCATTCTATATGTTGGAAAAATTTCGAAATTCAGAGTGCAGTGGCGGAACTATGGTACAAAGATATTTTGATCGCTTAATTATTAGTGGTAAGAGGGCATGGGTGAACTATGGACTTGATCTTTTACGTTTATCGCACGAAAAATTTCGACAAAATAAACTGGGAAGTAAGGAACCCACGAATGAACCATCGGAAACTGTCGCAAAAACTGAAGTGCAACAAGGAACTTTAGTGTTCTCTGGCTTGAAAAAAGATCCGGAACGTGTTATCATTCATATTACAGATAAATATGTAACAAAGTATAGCGAAGTTAACACAATTTTTATAAATCTCAAGAAATGGTTAGAAGAGATACAGAAATACTTTGAGAAAAATAATGACTTAGCAAATCAAGCAATAACTGTACTAGCTCTTTCAAAAGCATACAAATATCTAGGACTTTTTGAGCAAAATAAAGATAAGTTGAATAAGATATATAAAACACGAGTCGAAATTTTAGACTGCATGAATAATAAACTTGACAAAAAGTCATTAGCAACAAAGCCTCTTTATCAACGTATTTGTCTTGAGTTGGGAGTTGTTAATGCTCTTCGTATAAGTATGTTTGATGAAGAGATAAGAATTACAAATAAAGTAATATTGAAAGACTTTGAAGACGATGTGAAAGAAATAGCATGTGCTAGCATGAACCATTACACGGCATATATAAAATCGTTAGCGACAGATATTGAGTGATTATATTTTTGACCTTCATTTAAAGATAAGATGACAAGTTAACATTCTTGTTTACGATTATATATGGAGATTATATATGCAGGGAAAAATTCTCAATCCAATATTACAAATTGAAAATATTTGGGGATGTCAATGCGTATAATTTGATTTAGTTTAGAAAAAGGAAATCAATTTTTTAATCTTTAATTTTTTCATGTTTATTTGTATTTATTTATATATTTCAATAAAAGATATTCTTAATAAAGATATTATTTTAATAAAATGCGCAATCCGTGTGATGTCACTCTAGTATAAAAAATAAAACAGAAGTGTTTAAAAATATAATTGCTACTTAATGAATATAATAAGATATTAATCAATTCTATCAATAAAGAGATGCTTTATTTCATTCCTTAACTAATTTCTTAACTTACGATACACGAAAAATCCGGTGCTTTCGAAACTATTTAGTAACTGATATAACATGTATTATCTATAATATATAAGATCGACGATAAAAGATAAGAAAGAATAGGAATACTTAACCTTTTTTTTTATCTATCTTACTTGGAATAGACCACAGTTGAATAGAAAAGATGTAAAGTCGGTCATACGGTCTAAAATATCTTCTAACATAAAATTACGAATACACTTGCGGATAACATAAATCGATAATCGAATACAAATAGAGTGATCCCATCACAGTTAAGTATACCTCACATAAAACAATTATTATTTCATATTTTCATCCGGCATAAGCATGTTCTACTCTATAGTAGAATAATCAATGACTCGCAAACAAGTTGGATTATTTTTCACACGTTGATATACATACGTTTTACATTTCATGGTGCATAATGGCAGCATCGCGGTATATTGTCACGTACGATGGTATGCACGTATAATGCAAAACCTCCAAATAAAAGGCACAGAGAACACCATTCATGTTCTCTGTGAGTACAATGAACAGATAAATTTCATGAGATTTAAAAATAGCTCGATCCGTACGAAATGAATAAAATTTAAAATCGAACAATCGCGTTTACCGGTCAAATGTCGACTATGGTCAAATTCAGTCAACTTCTCGAAAATGAATAATATATGTGGTGTATAAGAACTCCGTTTTGTTATCAAGCCGAGCACTACATTATTCTGTATGCAACAGTGGTGACTTGCAGTCCGACGAATTTTCCTCGATTCGTTAAAAAAATTGAATCGTCTCGCTAGCTATTGTGCGCAGAGATCAGTCGACTCTCGTCGCCCGCATCTTTGGTAAGTCACGCATGAATGTGATGTCTTTAATTTAGTTCTTGTCGGTGAAGTTACACATGATGCGCTCATTATGCATCATTGAATCATATCTACAATAATTAATATTTATGCAGGATATTCAATGGGTTGCTTAATTAAAATTAATTAACGAATTCCCGCAAGAATGGCGTTTGAATTAATTAAATACTTGAAGGATCCGCAATTAGTTGCATCAATACAGCAATTTTTTGGTGTCAAGATACATTATCATCAACATTTTGAACAATTCAAGTCCAATAAAACTTGGCAAAATAAACAAGATGGATACACTTGCACAAAAACCGATTGTAACAAAAAAAATTACATTCCGGCTTGTCATCAAGACATAAATGGCTGTGATACAAAAAATAAAGACTTCAATGGATGCATAAAGAAGACAGAGTCTGTAGAACAACAAAGAAATGATGTGACAAACAATCGCGAAGAAACTACAATGGTCTCGAATAATTCACATTATACAATCACCAATTCATTTTGGTATTATTTATTTTTGTTTGGAACTGAGCTAGGAGATGAACTCTTCTACACAACTTTTATACCCTTTTTATTTTGGAATGTCGATGGAGCAATTGGACGAAGGGTGGTGCTAGTATGGGCCATTGTTATGAGCATTGGTAAAATCGTTTGATAATCAAAGGTTATAATACATATATATATATAATTGACACATAGTATATCCTGTTACCCTATATCGTGTATTTTCAGGACAAGCATTGAAGGATATAATTTGTTGGCCTAGACCAGCGTGTCCACCAACTGTTAGATTACAAAATAAATGGTCAGAAGAATACGGAATGCCATCTACTCATGCCATGATTAGTGTCTCAATCCCGTTTAGCATAGTGCTATTCACGACGAAGAAGTATATTTATCCGCCTCTCATCGGTTATCTCATCGCTTTCCTTTGGTAAATTGGCAAATATTTTTTACAATAATTATTTGTTTTATGCTATTGCTGTTACTCATATCAAAGATGAAATAAAAATTCATCTTGTGATGCTTTTTTAGGTGTACACTTGTTAGTATGAGTAGACTTTATCTGGGTATGCATACTGTATTGGATATCATAGCCGGTTTAACATTGGCGGCTACATTGATAATTCCATTGGTACCTCTAGTTGATGTAACAAATTTTTATATCATCACACATTTTTGGCTAGTAGCAATATTGATTGCGATTAGTATCGCCATTATAGTTTATTATCCATGCAGTGACAAATGGACACCCACCAGGTAAGGATTAATCATAAGGCTACTGAGTATTAATCTTACAGTTCTAATTTTATAAGTGTATATTTTATGTAATATACACTTGTATATATGTAATTTTTTTTTTTTTTTTAGAGGCGATACTGCCATGGTTGTGTCAGTCACAGCAGGAATTCATTTAGGAACATGGCTTGGTTATTATACCGGTATATTAAATGCGTCGTCGTATTCACCGCCATTTCATATAACTTGGCCAACATATACTATGTTTGGTTATTTAATTTTGAGAACTGTATTTGGCTTCATCAGTGTAATCGCGACGAAAATATTATGTAAAATTTTTAGTTACGTTATATTATGCGCCATATTACGAATTGATTGGAAGCAACTTATGAAATGTCAAGATTACAATAGAAATCAAAATAAGGTGTTGGTTGATCTAGTCTACAAATATGTAGCTTGTTTTATGATAGGTATAAATACAGTTTATTTCTTGCCTCAAGGTTTTAGTATGATAGGTATCGAACGATCAGCATTTTTTACAGAGGTATAAAGAACTTAATGTATTTGTTGTTCAATTTACATTATTCTATGAAATATATTTTATATTTTGTTTGTTTACTGAGCTTCCATAATTTCTATAAGAGATCATATGTTTCTATTTTTTTACATTTATCTTGATAGAAACATATAACTATATATAATATATTTTTTTCAAAAGAAAAAAGAAGTAGAAGATATGAAAAAATTGATAGGCATTTTAAGATTAAATAATATAAAAAAATTAACGAAATTTTAATCATTTTAATAAAATGAAATTTATTGGAAACGAATCCTTAAGAATTGGGAAAATAATAAATGTAAAAATAGAATTATTTCGTATCTATTTCTCTATCTCTATTTCTCTTTGATCCTATTAATATATCTAGTCGTAATACCTAAAAAACAAGAAAATGTATGTATTCTAAATCTTTCGGTGCAATATAAAAAAAAATGAAAATATTCTCACCCCGATATTGAAATCGAAAAAAGCCTCTGCTCTACTTGCATCGAGTGTATAAGGAAGAAAAACATCGTACGAACAAGAAGCTTTTTCATCTGTTATGTTTATGCGATCAGAGTTAATTAATACTACTATGTTCTCAATTGTAATCTGCAAATGATGATGTTTTACTATTATTACTTATTCAATTGCAACCAGTAGACTATATAATCTATTTGAAAATTTTAACTCACACTTGTAGACATATCAAATAAGGCAATTAAACGCCTAACTGGACCGTTGACTGGTTCCCTTAAAATTATCATTTTTGTATTATTATTTAACAGATTCCTATTGTTAGATATCGTAGAAATTTCCTCGATAAGTGGTTTATTGTTTTGTGGTTTTTTGATCTCACGATTTTCTATTCTATGCTGTTGTAATTTACCAAGTACCTATAATATTTGTCGATATTAATACGTTTTCTTTTTGTACAAGAAGATAAATACTTACTGTTCGATTTTTGAGAATGACATAATTTTCTGTATTAAAATTTTTGTTAAACTTATTTTCTACCCCACTCAATATGATTAATATTGTAAATGCCATGAATTGCTTTTTCTCTTGACATTTTTTCAAGTATTTTGAATTTATCATAACATCGTATGTCGCACTAGCTATACCGGCTATAAAGAGATGACATGTATAATTAAATTATAATTAGCCCAACATGAAGCTAAATAATCAAAAGATTCTTATTACATTTATCTGCTTCCATTCTTTCAGAACCAATACTCATTGGTATAATGTAAGTCGTTAGTTCATCTTCTATAATTTTGAATAATTCACTATCAGATATGTCTTTTGGTGGTGGAATTTTATCAGACACACATACGTTGATAAAAACTTTATCTCCATTAAACGTTTTAGTTTTTACACAAATACCTATGATAAAGTAGTAAGTATATTATTAAGTATAAGTATATTATTAATATAATAACCGTTACAAAATGAAATGTTATGTTATAAACAATATACATAAAACAGTACAAACCAGGAGTAGGTTGTACAAGGATGGATGGTTTGGAATCAAGTTGTTTCATCAATTCATCCATTCGTTCATTTAAAGTTTCTTTGTTTCCATCCTGTTAAAAATATTGAAAAAAATATATATATACTATTAGATTCTATTATTAATCATATTTTATATTAATTTATTACATACTTTATATGTACATTTTACATACATTTTTACATAGATATATATATATACATATACTTACAAGCAATAAATTTTTTATCCTTAGAGAATTATCAACATCGAGAAAAGTAGCATCATCCATAATTGGCAAATGTGCGATTTTTATTTCTCTTATGTAGTTTTTATCAAATAAAATATATTTGAACAATTTAAATATATTTCAAAATAATGACTCAGCAATAACAAACATCAGATTAGGTTATAAGTTATAAGTTTGCCGTCATATTCGTTGACATGTGTTGAACTTATTCAATCGATAAATCTATTGTCGATAATATAAAAATTGAAGTTATCATGCGCTGAATTCCATTTAATGCTTTTATTTTTCGAGAGAGGACTCTTCGTTCGACATTCTTACTTTCAGTTTGGCGGTCAACAACGATCGGATGAATAAACGATAATTCTCGATAATGGCATCGTGGAATCGAATACAATCGGGTTTCGATGCCGATGATGAAACTGTTAACTTCGGCACGCGAATAATCGCAGAAAACAATGGTTCATTGTATGAAACGCGCACCGTAGCGACGATTGAATCTTTTGATAAGGTACTTTTCTATCATATTATTCCGTCGACTCCAGCACATTGATTTTTGACGGTTACACGATAGCTTTGACGTTTCATTTTAATATTTTTATTAGCAAAACGTAAAACAATTATTGATTGGAAATAAAAAAGTTAAAAATTAAAAACATCCTATAATAAATGAATTATCAAGTTTCTTTTAACTGATTAATTATATTTATGTTGTTAATTGTTTCTGCATAATATTCAAATCTGTTTAAAATGCGCATGCGTAAACTTGTACGATTTTCGCGCCATTTTTAATTTAATTTGTCGATTCATGGATGTTTGTCAGATATTACATATGAAATACACACAAATTGTATTTATCATAATAAAATATTATAGTATTAAAAGATGTTATTAATATCAAAAAATTTTTTGTTTATTAATGTGTATTTTCTTGATAAGGTGAATCAAGAGCCAAGTGTTCTAGCATCCCTTCAATATTCCAAACTGTGTGTAGCCATTGACAAATCTATCACAGTTTTTGAAGATGAAACATGCGATGAAGTATTATGTAATATCAGTTTCTCTTCCACAATAGCATGTTATTGCATTTCCAAAAATGGTTTCTTCTTATTTGTTATGCTTACAACCCGAGTTCTATATTGTTTGCATTTATCAGATGGAAAGATTATTTTTACAAAGTATATATTGAATCTATAATAAATAAATATTGGAAATAAATATCTAATTTTTAAATTAATTATATAAAAATGTATTGATTATATATAGATCTGTACCAGATAATCAAAATAATGTAATGGAAATATTTTTAAAAGAACAAGATGAAGAAACGTTTATAATCCTTATTTTGGAGACTGGAGCTATTTACAAGTATATACTTGCTTATGTTATATGTATATGATATCTCATCATATTTGAATTCAGACATTTTAACTGTCTAAGAATTTCAGATTCTACAATATTTGTCTGAAAACTTTGGAAATGGCATTTATCAATGATGACAAAGATACTATTATGGAACATATGGCAGATATCCAATGTTCTGAGTTGTTTGAAGGCTTTACGTCTTTAAAGGTCTTACGTCTTTACTTCTTATAATATATTTCCTGGAAAGTTTATTTAACAATCAATATTTATATATAATTTATATTTAAAATAAAATTACATTATTCTATAATTGTTAATAAAATTATATTATTCTATAATTGCTTTTATATAGTTTCTTAATGTTACGGTAAATACGTCATCAGAACAGCTTTTGATAGCTATGATTGGAACAAATTCTATATTTACTTGGCCCGATAAACAACACAATAATTTAAGTGCACTTCCTTTTAGTTATAAAAAAATTAAGTTCCTAAACAATAGTAGGTAAGTACTTCAAGCTTTATTGAAATAATACAATTTATATCGTGTTGTTTTCATTAAATTTTTCATTAAATTAAATAATAAATAAGAAATATTTTTATTTCAGTATACTTTGTTTGCGTACAGATAATGTTTTAAATGTTTTATGTTCAAATACATTGCTTGGATTGAAAATACATGAAGGCCCAGTGTTTGATTTTACTATAATAAGACATGATGACTATTGTGACATTTTATTTTTAACAGAATCCAAGCATAATAACAGCATGTATGAATTATGTCTTATTTCATATCCAGGTAAATAAATTTATTAATATTCTCTATCTTTTATATAAATATAAGATAATTTATACTTATATTATTATTGTATCTTTTTTCTTTTTTATATTTTTTCTTTTTTAGATTTTGAACGGAAGTTAGTGATTGATGTTTCTGTTACTATACATTTGTTCAAAGTTTTGCATGCACCTAGTAATATATTTTATGTAGAAGGTATTATTACTGAGAACAAAATTATCGATGTATTTCGAGTAAAAGCTATATCGGAAAGCATTCCTGAAATGCGTTTAGCCAGATTATTAAGAAAGAGACAGTTTGACGCAGCTGAAATTTTTGCAGAAAGATTAGGTCTTTCCATGGAATCTATTTATTATTCTAAAGCAGCATTATTCATAGAACAACTTAGTCCTTGGACAAAATCTGCCCCTGATTCAGTCAACGTAGATGCATTAATAGATGTTTTAGATAAAATACAAAATGTGCAATATATAACTGAATGTTGCAGCAAAGCGCTTATTTCCGATCACATGCAAATGAAACGGATATATTTATATGGGCGCGAGAGAATAATGCAAAATATAGAAAAAAAGAATATTAATGATCGGCTGTATACCAATCTGTCTGTAATAAATGACACGTTACACAGACTCGAGACATTTCAGATGATCCAAAATATAGAAAGTGATACCATACTGGATGATAATGCAGCTATAAAAGAATGGATAAGATTTTCGCAAATCAATTTATTGGAAGAATTCACGAACCATTTGCGCATGAGTCGGTTGACATCCGCTACCTTAATCTGGACGAGACATTTTTCTGATATAATGAAACATGTATCCATACAAAATGTACAAAACATTTTCATTATTTTACCCGAAAATGTGGCGCCATCATGTTTATGGCCATGGCTTACTCATTTCATACCTATATTGTCATCCTTGCTACCTGACGCAATGGATGAGATTATATTTTGGGGTCTAAAAAAATTAAAATATCTTGAAATATCTCATCGTACATCGTGGCCACAAATTGGTACAGATTTTGCGAAAAAATTTGCGAGATTGCTCAAATTTGGAGATAACCAGCAATCTATATATTTTCATCAAGAATATAAATATCAGAATTCTGCATTAAAACAATTTATGCATCTGCTTCAGGCTTTATCCGATATTCAACAACTAAAGGATGATTACAGATTGAGAATATCTCTTGCTACATATATTGACTCACCTGTAGAAACGATTTATATGTTATTGGATAAGATACAACTTGACGAAATTACAAATTTTGTAAATACATTCTTAAAACAATATATGCTTAACAACAATTTGCAAAATGATACTATCTTTTGTGCATATATACAGAGAATTATAAAGGGTTCGAGCAGCTGGTGGTTTGTTGAAGAGGCTCCTTGGGAAAAAAGAGTTGCTATCATAATAGATCTTATATATAATGTAGAGAATCAACTGGAGCAAATCTTGGCAGTTTTAAGAAAGGCACCAGTGCCATGGAGCTCAACTATAACTACACTAGCAGAAATAGGTAGTAACTTTGACCATGATTTAGTTTTCAAAATAAGAATTGAACGTGATTATGTTCCGATAAAGCTCATCTTGAAAAAATATGGATGCACAACGATCGATGTGAATAACAGATTAATATCACTTATAATAAAAGAAAATCGGGATTCTATGATTAATGATTTAGATGTTTTGACTACAAACAATGGACAATTGAAACAAGATGTATTTTGTCGATGCATAAATGTCCGATTAAATGAAGGGGACACGCAGAAAGCAATGGATATAATACAACATTTAGAAAAGGATGTAACTGATGCTTTATATTGCTATGAAGGAATCGTTAATTTTATTATTGCAGCTATTTCCTTTAGGAATGTCACGACATCCCTTACTTATCACATAGAAATATTAGGTTGTCTAGAGTTTAAAATACATAATTTGCTAACGCAATCGAATGTTTGTTCATTCCGTTGCAACAACATTATTAATACAATAAAGGATTTGAAATCGCTTTACGCATTGAAAAGAGATTATAAGATTGATATTTCATTAAAGGATTATCGCATACAAAAGTCGTTAATATTACATAATTATATCACAAAGTTGCTTCCAGATGTGAAAGAGAACAATTTGTCAGTAATGCATAAGAAAATTGTTAAGGTTGCTGAATTGCTCAAATTAGAAAGATCACATGCAATTTTATCTTTTGCTGAACAAACAGGAAATATCGATATATTGCAACAATTCATATACGATGGTGATCAAAATTTGGACATGATATCAGATAGATGCAAAGATATGAACAAAATATGCTTATCGGCATTGCAACATGCATCACTTACAAACACAGATGTTGTAGAAACTATTAAGAATTTAAATGTCTTGACATTAAATACTTGTAAAGACAGTGATTTACAGTCCACATTGATACTTTACACTTGCGTCAATGCATGTCCAAATCTTTTTATTCAACAATGTTCAGATATAAAGCCAAAGAATATACCACAATCTTGGAAACTATACACGATATATAAAGATCAGACAATATCATTGGATCAATTATCCTCTTTATTCAAAGATGTAATGTCTCTTTATTTATATTATTCAAATCAGATTAACAGTGATAACATTACATGTTGTAATGACGAAGTAAATAAACTGTTGAATAACTTTCTAGAATGCGTAAAGAAAATGCAACTTCAACATAATGATTATTCTTTATTGCAAATTTTCAAGATGTTTTATTTTATGTATCACAGCATATTCGTAAGGGATGAAGCAATACTGACAGAAATGGATTCTATATTATCGCAACTCTTGACAAATTTATTAAAAAAATTATGTACTGGACGATCGTTCGATTTGCATTTAGGATTATCGTGCCTTTTTATGTTAACCAAACAGAAAGCGTGTAACTGGCTCTCTACAGCATGTGTATCGCTTCAAACTGATTATAATCGACATTCCATAATTTCGGCTCTAGGATACGAATATTCACGCTTGGAAAGGAATCGATCATTGATGCAAATGTTTGAGGGTTACAAATTATTACATATCTGGGCACAGCGATTATCATATTATTCGATAGCTTATAAAGAAATCTTTATAAATAGTTCTTCGAGCAAAAGAGAAATATTGCAACAGATCGTGAATAGTAATAAAGAGAATGTGATTCCTTTACTAAAGGACTATTGCTGTGGCTTTGGATTTAATTTTAACGATTGTCTTTTGCTTTATCTGCAAACATTATTAAAATCATGGAAACCAACTATAACCGTCTTGAATACAAACGTAAATAAAGAATTGATCATTTCTGATGATGAAATAAATGAATTACGAGAAAAATGTAATGCAATTGTGGAAAAACTGGAAGATAAATCTATGTTAAAGAAAAACATTTCCACATTATGGGAACAGATTACTTTTTATCATTATGAAGTGTTTCTTATATTATTAGATCTCGTGGGAGAGAAAGATATGGAAAAGAGAGATTATCTGTGTTTTTTGCAGAACTATACTCGAAACGGGTCTCCTACATCAATGGAACTTGATGAATGGATACATCTTAATCCAGGACACAGCTCATTACCGCCAATAGCTCAATGGAGACTTCCGTTCTTGTTTAAAGTCGATATTTGGAAAATTATTACTCCTGAGTTAAATTTAAAAACATATAAAAAATGGCTCGATATTGCGTCCGTGCTTAAGTTAGAGACACACCTCATATGTACATTAGCTATCAAAGGTGAAGTGACTCGCGTATGGGAAAATAATTCTATGAAATGGAAGGATGCTATATGGTCGCTTTATCCAAAGAATACCACGTTGTTGAAAAATATAAAGGAATGTATACAACACATCACCGGTTCTGATGGATCCTATTATGGCACCGCGGCATTATATTACGTTATGAATCATACGCCTTCGGGTGCGGATCGCGTCGCTGTCGCGAAAGAATGCTATGAATACGCTCAATTGGCAGCGCGAAATTCTAGCAAATTCGAAGAAGGAATGTTAGAAAAGATTAGATCGAAATATTTGAGATTTACTGCCGAACATATCCTACGTACGCATGGATTGGAGAAGGAGAATTATATTAGTTTAATCGAAAATGCACACAAACTGGTATACGAATTATATAATGACGAAAGCATACCGTTACGTTATCGAATTGCAACTAATTACAGACCAGACATTAATCTTGCTGTTAACGAACTTGGTGAATTATTCTCACTGAATATAATAAAATTGCGTCTGGATTTATTGCACGAATGGTTACAATCCAACGTTAAATGCATGGAATTATATCAAAGTTTTACAGAAACCTTAACAACACTGAAAGGAACCGATCAATGCACGGACCATGAAGATAATTTGCTCAGAGCATGCTACATGCTTGAACATGACAATACGGACTTATTTCCGCAATTTCTCATAAATATTGGCTTCGGTCATCTTTGCGGCGAGACAGAATATAATTACAACGTACGATATCGAGCACTTCGGGTATTACAGACTATCGTTGATACCGCTACTTTAGAGGAATTAACGAAACGAGATATATGTACATTTAGAAGATACATAAAATCATTACAGTATGTCAGCAAATTAGAATCATTAGGATTGTATTATAGCATCAATGCGTTTGAGACATGTTCTAAACGCGAACTTATTCAAATATTATGGAAGAATCAACGTCATTTACCGTATGCTGTCTCCGTTGTAGCTCAAATTTGCATTGAATTTGAGATATGCGATATTTTATTGTGGGATGGCATTTTGAGCCAATTGATGAAATTACGAATGGTACGAAGATTAACTTACCAGATACTTTCTAGAATCGTGTATTTTGTGGAAAATTATATATGTCAATTGCATATTTTCAGATAAAAGAATTAAAAAAAATTTTATTACAAATGCGAAATGAAAGTGCTATTATAAATTGTAATGGTTACAAAATAGGATGGCAATTGATTGTTTCCGAGCCGTTCAGAGAGATGGATATGAATCTGAATGAGGAGCAAATTGACAATTGCATAGAAGCAATCTGTTTGTTGTATTCATGTCCTGTGGTACATGAATTAGATTTTACTGTTATTATAAAATATTGTTTCCAATGTAAACAGGTGTATTTGGCCGCCGCACTTCTGCCATTTTTAAATGAGTCTGAGACAAAATCCGTTTTAGAGGTAATTAAATTAATTATTTAAAGTTTTTCGTATGATATAAGAAACGATGATGACGGAATTATCTGTATTATTAAATGTATTATTATTTATAATAATAATTCTTTTCAGGCAATTAATCAAACTTGTCAAATAACAGAAATTATAGAGAATTTAAATCATTTATCTTCTAAAGGAGTGCTTACGGTTGCACATGTAAGTTATATTTCTCTTTCTTTTTCTCTTTTGCTTTTTCTTTATTTATAAGATATATATCGTTGATAAAAATGTACAAAAGAAAAAAGAATTAGTATTCTTATATTTTCAGAGTATCGCTATTGTGCAAAAATCTATGTTGTAAAGATAAAAGCGAGGAAGAAATCTTTTATATTAAGAGATGTGTTGATTAAATGTTATTTATTAAATTATTCTGTACTATAATCTGCGAAATTATTATAAATAAATTCCCTTTTTATATTATTGATATAAAAGTGTAGCACAAGGTTTTTATTCGCACAAGACTATATTCGCATAAAATATGTAACTTATATGTGTGCACATATACACGCAGAAATATATGCGATGTTTATATGACATTTCATATCATCGTTACGTTCAGCGTTTGATCGATGAAACATCGCAATCATTTTTACTACTACTACTTTTCGCACTTTTATTGTATTTTTATTGTAATCATGGTGAAATTAACGACAGATATTATCGAGAGAAAATATTCTCAAATATTGACTAGGAAGTCACTTAGCAAAACAATAAATAAGGAAGAATTATGGAAATTGACGCATTTACATATGAACGATATGTTTATCAACGATATTGTAAGTCATATTAGTTTAATAAATCGTCTATATATATATGTATTCTGTATAAAATTTTGTTTGCATAGGGCGATCTCGCTATCTATAAAAGCTTGAAAGTGATATATCTTCAGAACAATAATATATCAAAGATAAAAAATCTACATTTTGCATGCTATTTGACACATTTATATCTACAACACAACGCTATAACGAAAATAGAAAATCTGGAAGCTCTACAAAATCTTCAAAAGCTTTATTTAGGATACAATAATATTATTGTAGTTGAAGGATTGGAGAATATGAAAAAATTACAGGAATTGCACATTGAAAATCAAAAAATATCTGGTGAAGCCTTATGTTTTGAGCCACGTACTGCTTTTACTTTATCCGTAAATACAATTTGGATCTTAAAAACTTTTTTAGATTATGCGTGTTGAAAGTTATATATATTATGAACATATTTTTTTCATGTAGACGTGTCTGAAAGTTCTTGATATTTCTGATAATAAGATGACATCTTTGAAAGATATAATAGGATTTCGTGAATTAAATATATTGGAAGCCAAGAATAATCTCATCGATAACATGAATGATCTGATTATGACGATAGATACATTAACTTCTTTAAAAGATTTGTCTCTGCAGGGCAATCCTGTTGTACGATCCTACAGATACAGGGAAAATCTAATTGCCAACAGTACCACGTTAGGTAAAATTATATGAATCATTTTTTATTATCACTTTTATTATTCGATTATCAATTTGCTTCGTGAATAGTTAATCTCGATGGAAAAGTTGTGTCTGATATTTGTCGAAGTTTCATGACAAGGTTTAAAATGGAGAAACACAATCGACGTATGAGAAAAACGAGTAAACTTCCATTGGAAGACGATATAACAAGTATATCAAATGCGATATAACAAGTGCGATTATTTATTTATAAAACTAGTTACAAATTAAAAATTTCTTATAGCTTCTTTAAACTTACCACCAGCTTTCAAGAGATCTATTTCGAGAGCAATTTTTCAGCATCCTGGATCACAATTATTTATAACAGATATACCAGAAAATCAACGGATATTTCCATCCTGGAAATTAGGTAAAAGAAAGATGAAAGATATCGTTCGATATCACACAATTAATAAAATATTTTTTAAGATATTTTTCTTGTTTTAGCATCTGGCGTCAAAAGTACTCGAAATAATCATACAATACCAAGGCCATTCTGGAGTAACGTAACTAAAAACGAAAAAATCCAATGCCCTCTTGTTAATAACAAAATAATTACATTACCATCCATTTAACTGCTTTCATCAGTATAGTATTGATGGCAACATGGATATTACAGTTAAAGCTATTTTATGATATAATTAGATAATTAATATACTTGCAAATATTATCTCGATACAAATCGTGGGAGGATGTAAATAAATTATGATTATAAAGCATTAAAATTTATATACTTACATTATGATATAAAATAATGCGTTATGTAATAAACATGATTGGAATTGTACAATATAATGTCCATAAAAATCTAACAATAAGGCTATATGCGCATTACTTTAGATGTAATCTCTTTTGAATATTTTCATAAATATTTCTTAAATGATTGCGATATATATATACACACACATATGCATTGACTTATGATAATTAGGTTTGCAAATATTAGTATAAATTTTCGTTTTGTAGGAGTTTTGTAAAATAAAAATGCAATTAAAGCAATATAAAAACGTAATTAATTTTGAAGTTAGGTAACTTTAATTTTATATATTGATTATGCAATATAATATATCTAATGAATTGAATACAATACAGAAATGCTAAAATAAAAACTTATGAATTTTATTTGTAGATTGTCTTTAATGATTCATACATTGATTGGAGTCTATTTGTTTGTCTACTGAGTCTACTTAATCTGTTTTAAGTCAGTATACTAAATTGATTTATAAAATTAACAAAAAAGGTTTGTACTTGAAATCATCTGCATTATTTTCCTAATTTTGAATTGTATTATATTGCATAAATATATGCGTTTTTTTAAAAATAAACTTAACGTATAAAAATATAATAATTTTAAAGAGATAAAATAAATAACGAAAAATATATATATATATATGTATATCTTAATGTATATCTTAATCACTTTGTGTGTTTGTGTATATGGAATGTTAAACATAAAATATAAAACATAAAATATCTCATTAATTTACATTCTAAAAAAAAAGATATAAACCAAGGCCAACTTATTGCAATATTGTTTACTTACGTAATCTTGATAATATTGATTTTGTATGTATATAAAACAAAGATAATAAAGATAAAAATATACTATCGTTTCATTAGCAGAAATTAGATATTACAAATGCATATTTAAAAATATAATCTAACATATACCGTAATGTAATTGATGAGATTTAATAAATTCATGTATGGTATGTTGTGGCACATAGATAACTCATAGCAGTATATAACAAAACAGACGATATATTATAAAATCTCTTACATAAATAGGGGCTGCGATTATTTTTTCCTAGAGTGTTCTTAGAGAATAAAATACAATGTTATTCTCCAAATAAAATACAGATATATTTTAAATAAAGAGAAACAATAATCTAATATTCGTAAACGCAAAAATATTTTCCCAAACTCTTAAAAATATTGGAAAATAGTGTGTAATTCGCATTTTATAAAAACATAAATATATAAAAATTAGAAAAAAATGTGCATAATATACGAAATACATTTATATATTTCATTATTAAACGAAATATATTTAATATATATTAAAGCAATGAATGAAATCTAACGTACACGTATAACTTATAAGTGATAAAAATGAGTGACAAAGAACAAAAATATAAACTTGTAGATACATGGTAACATGCCATATTGATCTCGCTTAAAATCACTTACACAAATTAAAATGCACACATTCAAAATTGTAAAATTTAAATATATAATTATTTCTGTAAAAATCTGTAAGACTCATTTTATCTTTTTTTTTTATTTTTTATTCAGATCGCACTTGTGAGCTGTAGCGGAACGTAAATCGCTAAATTAATGAAAGTTTATGTAAAATAGTTCATTAAAACTATATAAGCTATATAGCTAAATTTAGACATATACGCTGACCAATGCATCATTGCTCTTGGTATAAAGTTATATATATTATATATATAATTTATAAGCTTATTAGTATTAATTATAATATAAACGAAACGTAATGAAATCTACATAGTTTCCATCAATAATGTACCTCTTATAATTATTATATAGCTGCAACATATGGGAAATCATACAATGTCATTGCGATAAGTTCTGAATCTTCCTTATAGTATACTGCTAACATTAACAATTTTTAGATATAAGAAACTATGACGATTTCAAATATCTCTCGGAAATATATATATATTAATATATATATATATATATATTAATATTTAATATCTAGACGATTCTCACACAATATTATGTAATAATCATTTGGAAAGCCGATATCTTCAGTTTCACGTATATTTAAATTTTTCATATCTATATTGCGTATATGTATGTGTGTATATGTGCGCTCGTGCGCGTGTATGTAACACTTTTGCCGAAAAGCTTATATTATTGCATTTAAGCATTACAACAGACATTACGTAGTTATTTTTTATTCAATTATTATATAAATCTTATAAAACTTTACCTTCTATCCAATTCATCTTTGAGTTTTTTAACGTATCGATAAAATTACATTATATATATATTATAATCCATGTGTAACATACTCTATCTGTTTTCTTTTCTTTATATGAACATTATGAAGCAGAATATCTCAATTATTGTTAACAACTTGTGATATAGTACACTCAAAGATGAAAGAGAGAAAGTAATGCATTTTTATTAGAGACGACAGCGAATTCAAATAAAAAGAAAAAAAGAGACATGTTCTTTAACTATCCGGACATTATCAATATTAATATCTGAATATTTCAACCTGAAATATTTCAACGATTATTTTACTGCAAAACTTGAGATAATTTTGCGTCGTAAAGAGTACTATGTATGTATTATCTATGTATTATTGTAATAATCTTCTTTTAGCGTTATGAAATGCTCCTTATCGAAACTTTAAATTATAGGGCACCCCGTCTTTTATATCTATAGTTATCGCCGGAGCTATAAATAGATTATCCACATTTTTTTACATACATACATACATAGCTATGTATACATCATATGTATAATATTTTTTCATTCTCTCGTGCATATAAACACTTTCTTAGTCATTTTAATATGAACACTGTAGTTTATAGAGTACAAGGTACTATTCTCTTCATTAAAAAGACTTTACTTTAATATTTCATTTTTTCAACTATTTGAAACTCGATTTTGAATCGAGTTTAAGCTCGAATCGTTGGGCAAGCCATAAGCAAGAAATATTCCTTGACCTTTTTTATATAAGAGAAAAGATATAAAGCTTAATATTTTTTGTTCCTTGTTTTATATTAATTTGATAAAATATTTGAAGATTTATCGATGTTAGTATATTTCAGTCTGATTTTTCATCATGCATTCAATAATGCGTATAAATATGCAACATGTAATATATATTGTAAATACCAATTCTTTTCTCTAGTCTCTAAAATTGCGAATCTTTCGTGCTGTATGTAGAACAAGAGTGCCCTCTTATGTAAATGTTCATATAATTACTGCGTTGTCTGCTGTTGTATTTCTATTTTTTCTACTGTCATATCTGGATTCATAGCTGTGGCTTCCTGTATCGCTTCCGCTAAAGCTCGATCGTGATCAATTGGATCACCGTCCGATTGTATCGTTATTTTTTGTTCTACTCGTGTCTCAACTACACCGTCTTTCTCAGTTTTGTACTGTAACAAACAATAACAGCAATTAGTATAATGGCAAATAATATATAAATGTATCGATTTTCCATAATATACATAATATACCAACCGTGATAGTTTCAACAGTACGAGTTTTGCTAGATATGGTTTGTGTACTGACTATTTCCCCTGTGGCGCTATAATTGCCGTCTTCGCTTTCGAGAGCTACTTTCCTTGTTTCAGTCGCCACCAGAGGTACGGTAGTTGTCGTCGTTACGTTACTATCCGGTTCCCCAGTATAAACATGTTTTTCAGTTGCAATCACGGCTGGGTCTCCCTAGATCAAAATTGTTCGAGAATTCTTTTACTAAAACTTCATTGAAAAATTCAAACTTATTCATAACAAGAATAAGTATAAAATTAATAAACTTATTATAGAGATTTCTTAAAAATTGATAAGAAAAATATTAAGAATAGACAATCCAGAAGATAGATCAATCTTACAATTTGACGTATTAAGTTATCGTTCACATTTACGATACTATTTAAATCTGTACCCTTAAATTTCTACATATTTAATAAAATGCTCTAAGTTATAGATTTTTGCCACCTCTGAATGATGCAAACATTTCCTATTGTTTAATACAGAGATATGAGAGAAAATACCTTAAAATAGATGGATTGCATGACGTCACAGCTAGATGAAATATATAAATACAACGTATTCGCCATATACAAAATACCTGTCTCATACCCGTTGTTCCAAATATGTGCAATCTTCTGTTCCATATTACAAACGAAAAGTTTTCAACAGTTATTTATGATTGAATTACCTGATAATATTGATTGTAGAAAGCTTGCTGGTCATCATCAAGATCAATCGGAGTGCCTGAATCACCGCTGCTCGAGCTTGACGTACTTAGCCTTCGCAAGAACAGCTACGCCATGCAACGTGTTAACCAAGCCGCCAAAATTATTTACAAGAAACAAAAATAAAAAAAATAGACAATTTCGAATAAACAATTATAAATAATAAATAATGCTGATTATATTAAACTGTTATACGGACATCACAGTACGCTTAGAATTAATTTTTATATATAAAATGATAATAAAATTTCATGTAAATATAATTTATAATGAACATGAGTGATAAGCGTTAAAATAATATGCTTTGAAAAAATATTTAACTAAAAATTTTTAGATATATATTAATAATTATAAATGTAATAAATGATTTTTTTATGTATGTATTACAATATGTATACATATATATATATATATATATATATATATACATATATATATATATATATATATATATGTATATGTAAAATGATCATATGTAAATGATACAGTCACATTAAATGGAAGAAAAAATATAAAATGATGAGTCGAATCAAAATTCAAATAACATATAGTAATTTATATATATGCTTACGTGCTTCGCTTATATTAATTTCAAGCGTATTTGTCTAAAAAGGAATGTCCAGCAATTACCTGCTCGCCAGAAAGCACATGACTCGTAGTTCGAACCTCTTGTGTTACTACTCGTTGCTCTTGTCTTGTCGCACTAGTGGCAGTTGTATGTGCTACAGTCTTTTCTTCTACCTAATATGAAAAATAAATTGTAACAAATAATAAGAAAATTAGGCAAAAATTAAAAGAATAAGGATCTAATTCAATAACAAAACTTGTAACAAATTTCAAGTATATAAATCGATGTTATATACTACAATAGTACTAAAAATACAGAATACAAACCTGACTTGTCTTCTGATTCTTTTCAAGATCCTCGTGCATCGTAGCAGTGCGGGTGGTGACAGCTGTCGCTGTCATGTATGGAGTTCTACCATCATCCGGTGCCTCTGCCTAAATACAACTACCATGTGACTAACATCTCAAGACAAACAGATTATTGAAGAGAAAAGTGTAGCAAAAGTTTAAATTATGAATATACAATTAATAAATAATTTCTGTGTGTTATATCTTATTATGTTAGAAAAATTTCATTGTGAAGGAAGAGAGAGAGAGAGAGAGAGAAAGAGAGAGAGAGAGAGAGAGAGAGAGAGAGAGAGAGAGAGAGAGAGAGAGAGAGAGAGAGAGAGAAAACATGAATGAATATGAACATTTATAATTACATGAGAAAGCTTGTGATAATATTTACAAAATAGCTCAAGTTCATTGTTTCGCGAAGAATATTTAATATAGACTTTTCTTCATTAAAAAATTGTCACGAGATTTATGAGATTTCAACTATGTGTATTTATTCAATGTTCAATCATGCAATGTACTTAAGTCAAATATATAAATATATAAAGAAATATTTTATATAATAGGGAAAAAGCAAAATATCATTACATTTAATTACCTTAATCATTGCATTTAATTATATGAATAATAAGCATGCAAGGTTTGTTGATTTTTTATTTGATGATGCTATTTTAGTATTCTAAAATGAATCGTGATTTAAATTAGTTTCTTATTCTTTCCAATTATATCACCTTGTTGACGTGAGTTGAGACAGTAACTTGGCCTGTACCACCTGGTGTAAGATCCTCAATTTTTTCTTGAATATTTTGTGTCACACCTTCCTGATCTTTGACCACCGATTGTTTAGTTGTAGTTTTTACAATTGTCGGTATCGTAGCTGGTGGTATTGCGGGTCTCTTTAGCTTTGTTGAAATAGATTTTGATATTTCGTTTTGCAAGTGAAGGATCGTTGTATTATCCAAAGGCTGGTTGTTATTTCCGTATATTACACCATTTTTCACGTATGATCCATGTTCATCAAATAGCTCCTGATTATACAACTTCCCAAATTTATCGTATATTTTACCATCTTTAACAAAATTACCGTCAGTTCCGAACAGTGTTCGCGCAATAGGTTTCCCATTTTTGTCGCACACTAATCCTTTATGCACCATAGTGATTATGACAGTGAAGTGCTTGTCGAGTGGTTTACCAGTAGGTGCGCAAATAATTCCATCTTTGACGACGTTTCCTTCTGCATCAAAATTCGCTTGTTTCACTGGCTTGCCAGTTTTATCCACCACAAGTCCCTGTATGATTTTCAAGCCTTCTGGTCCGAATGCTTCCTGAGTTAGCGGTTGACCATTCGCATCGTAAACCTTCCCGTTTTTGATAAAACTACTTTCCGGTTGCAAAGTTCCTTGTGAGAGAGGCTTTCCGTTGCGTCCATAAATCAAACCATCTTTAATAAAGCTACCATCTTGATCATAGACATCCTGATTAAGATATCCTCCTGCATGGTCGTAAATTCTACCGTTCCTAATCACACTACCCTCGTTGTCGAAATTACCAAACTTGAGTGGTTTTCCATCATCAGCACAAACTAAGCCATAACGAACGAACGTGACAGTGATTATGGATTGCTTTTTATTCAAAGGTTTCCCATTCGGCCCATAGAGTAAACCATTCTGTATGTAACTTCCATCATTGCCGAACGTACCGTGACCGAGTGGTTTCCTATCTTTTCCGTAAATAATGCCATTCTCGATGAAATTGCCCTCAATACCAAATGCAGCGTGATTCAAGAGCTTTCCATCTTTGCCGTGTATTTTACCTTCTTCGATGTAGCTACCACCAGGTAATTCAGATCCTGCATTTAATAATTGGCCTCCCCAACCGTATATAAGACCGTCTCGAATATAACACCCATCTGGCTTGAAAGCGCCTTGCTTCAACAGTTGTCCGTTTTTATCATAGACCACTCCGTCTTGAATGTAACATCCATCAGGTACTAACGAAGACTGATTCTTTGGATTTCCGTGATTATCCACAATTTTTCCGTTGTTAACCGCTATATTGTCCGGACCTTTGTCATCCTGAGTCAAAGATTTACCATCTCTTCCTATGATAATACCGTTTCGAATTGTATTACCATCGGGACCAAATACACCTTGCAACACGATTCTACCGTCTTTTCCGTGAACCAATCCACCTGCAATATATGAGCCATCGGATCCAAAGGACCCTTTGTTCAAGGGTCTTCCCGAATGATCGAATATCACGCCATTAGCGATGAAGCTGTCTTCCGATAAAGCCGCGTTCAAGTTCAATGGTCTATTGTCGCTACCATAAATAACACCATCTTTCACGTAACTACCGTCTGGTTTGAAAAACGAGAACTTTAACAATTTACCATCTCTGCTATATATTTTGCCATCTTTAATAGCTGCACCTTCAGGCATCAATGAGTTCTGATTAAGCAATTTTCCATTTTTTGCATAAATAATACCTTTCTTTATATGATTTCCATTCGAACCGAATGATTCTTGTTTTACTGATTTGCCATCTTTACCTAGAATCGTACCGTCCTTCACTATCAATCCATCAGAGCCGAGAATCGCATTCGATAGGACTGTACCGTCTGCATTGTGCAATATTCCCTCTTTGATCACCAGATCGTCAGGTTTAAAGAGGCCTTGACACAGTGGCTTATTGTTTCTATCGTACACTAATCCGTCTTTAATATAATTACCGTCGGCCATTAATGGGATCTGACTTATGAGTCTACTATCCCTTCCATATATCATGCCGTCTTTTACGAAACTACCATCAGATTTATAAAATGCGTGTTTGATAGGTTTGCCATCTTTTCCGACTATCTTTCCATCCTTCAAGTGAGCACCAGTTGGTAAGAGAGAGCCTTGAGTCAAGAATTTTCCATCTTTCGAATAGATTATACCATCTTTCACGACGGACCCATCGGAACTGAAGGACTCGTGCTTGATTGGCTTACCGTCCTTCGAATAAACTTTTCCCTCCGCGATGTAATGACCTTCGGAACCTAACTTCCCGGCGTTAAGCGGTTTTCCGTCTTGTCCATTAATTAAACCATCGCAAACAAACGTGTCGTCAGGTACAACCGCGATTCGATTCAAAGGCTTGCCTTCTTCGTTGCACACTATACCGACAATTATGTAATCTCCGTCGGTACCGTATGATCCCTGAGTCATAGGTTTGAAACTTGGCGTGAATATAAGACCTTCTTTCACGTATGTACCGTTCGCACCTAATTGACAATATTGCACTGGCTTGCCATTTTTCAATACTTTTCCTTCTTTGACTACGGCATGATCTGGCCCCAGGAAAGATTGCTTTACCATTTCACCATCAGAAGAATATATAATTCCATTTTTTATGGAATTTCCATCCGTACCCAGTATTTCCTGATGGAAAGGTTTGTTGTCTTTCCCAGTAATTATACCATTGTTGATGTGAATTCCGTGTGGTCCCAATTCAGCCTTCCTCAACGGTTTGTCGTCCTTTCCACAGATTTTGCCATCTATTACTTTGCTACTATCCGGTCCAAGATGGTTTTGATCCAAGGGTTTACCTTCCTTGCTATAAATCACACCTCCAATGATCCTCGAGCCATCCGGAAGAGGCAAAATGTGATAATCCGATTTGGATTCCATTGGTACCGGTGATACTACCGCAGATTGACTTGCAGCATCTTCGTGTTGCTGACATTCAGTAGTAATGAAAGCTGCTGTTAGATCCTTAACGACGTCTTTCGCAGGAGTCTTTTGTTGTTCTTTAAGAACAGCGGATTCTACGTAATTGAGTCCTAAAGCCCTCCTTAAGCCTGGTGCTTGTTTGTCCGCTTCTTTAGTTTTTCTCTTTTCCGCAGATTCTGCTACTTTCTTTTCTTCTCCCGGTGCATAGTTAAATGCCAATCCTGTGGCCTTCCGACTAGCCGAAGTAGGTGACGGTTGATCTTGTATTCCCGGCGATGCCGGTCTGTCTTCATAAGTAAAACCATATGGAGTGAACGGTTTTTTGGTGGGTGAAGTTTCCATCTCCTCATAATCGTAAGGTTTCGTATAACCAGGAAGCTGAGAAGATTTCGTAGGATCTTGAATTTTTTCAGTGTCTACTTTTTTATCGATTCCCTTTTCTTGTTTTCCCAACGTGGAAAGATTCGATTCAATGTCATTTTTGTCCACGGACTCGTCGAGCTCTTTATTCTTTTTCTGTTTCTTATCCTTATCCTTTTTGGTAAACAGGAAACCGCCGACAGGACTCTTGGATAATATATAAAAATACATGCAGTACAAAATACATGCTATATATATGACAAAGAATTTAAATAAACTTAAAACTTATAATATGTCTACTGATATCTATTAAACAAATCTATCTATTTCTGCAGAGATTTTGCAAAACATTATTCATGCATATATCTATCTGTATTATATAAGTACACTTAATCGAAACATAACTATGCATTCGTTAAAATAATTTTTCAATATTATTTAATCTCTAGTAGAGATCATTTAAAAGATCATTCAGTTTGAAGAATGATGATAAATCCTAATCACTTTCCTTCTCATCCACAGCTACTACTTGTTACTGAAAGATACTTGGCAAAGATACGCGTGTACTCTTTCTTATCTAATTATATACATATACATATTATATCTCATAATATCATAAAAAGCAGCACGCGTACAACACAATATAAGCTTACCTTTATTTTTTCCTTTTTTTCTTTATCCATTTTTTCGGGAGTTTCCTTTTCCTTTTTTTTCAATTCTTTTTTAGACAATGATCTTTCATCAATGTTGTCAAGATGAGCATTGTCATTAATCAGATCAGTATTGTTCAGATCATTATGATTTTCCTTTTCGTTCTCGTTCTGTTTATCCTTTTTCTTCTTTGATAGACCACCGGGCGGTAGGACAGCGATTCCTCCGACCGGTTTCTATAAGTAAATTTCATCCAGTCACACGTCGCTTCATGCAACAAGCATAATGCCGCTACGTTGCTAAAATAATACTAAAAGCTATACTATATAATAAAAAAACTACATTTTAAGATGCAGCACATGCTGTATAAATTACGGTCTGCGCTCTCAGTATATTATATTCGATCGGTATATTTCTTCGACAATTCTTCTACATTTTATTATTTAACATTAAATTTCTATCTAATATGTAATAGTTTATACATTATATGTATTATACAAATATTATTTTCGTCGAGTAACGATTACTTTAATGATATAATAATAAAATATTTTTATCCAGGTGATGATTATAATTCTAATCATCAAAAACAAACTGATTCTCTAGATCTTCTATTTATATACTTGCATCCTTAAGATTGTTATTGTAATATTAAATAGATAACTAACATCCCAACATTGAGGCGATGGCCGTATACGTATTACAAACGCAAATAAAAAAAAAATGTATAGCAACATGCATCGGAAGAAGGAAACATCAAATGATCACATATAAAGAACAACGGGTAGACAACAGGTGTATAGGTGTTAAGCGATAGTATCGTTCATGTAAAATTTTGTTATACCTTTCTTCCACGATCTGCATCGTATTCTCCCTCCAGACTACTGGTACTGCTAGCAGATGTTGTTCCGGCGCTTGTTTTTCGTGTGAGCTATCGGCGTTAGTTATGTGTCAGTTAATAATCAATCAGCCTATCAATATTTTCAAGAAAAAAATGCTTTTTTGCTCGAAACTTGGATTTCTTCATTCTGACCGTTTTATTAATCTAATTCCGTTTATATCTAATTCCGTATATCAGCATACAAATTAATCGAGCTTCGATTTCTTCTGGTGATAATTTTTACAAAGATATTTGACGTATATTATTAATTGCATTTTAACATATCACAGAATTTATGTTACAACGCACACACAAATCTTCATTACGTATTAATCTTGTAATTTTTTTTGCAATTAAATAATTAGTTTGAAAGCGTAGACCGCAAATGGATAATTAAAAACTACGACGCACATCGTTCATAAATCGTGTCAGTAAAGAATCCGTTTCACATTTACATAACGACGAATTTACATGCATAATCTATAATCTAGTGAATTCTTTTAAATATAGAAGCAATGTTCTCTTTAACAAACGCAGAAAATATTACCTTCTCTTTCTGTTTCTTGATTGGACTAGGCCGTCGATCTATATGTTCTATATCATCAGGAAGCATTTCAGGCTCATAGCTCATGGTATGCCGTTTACTCGGTTCGGAACCGTACGTTTCAACTGGTTTAGGCCCACCTAATGCTGTACAAAGCAGTCACACTACTTCAACATCTTAGTAGAACACAGACTTGAAGGTACAATCGTAAAAAGGCACTTGTGGTTTATGTAACGGATGTCCCGTAATTCTTGCAGAGGCCAATGTTTTGAAAAATTAATAAACATCAATCGAGAATAATGCCACTCTAATATCGAGAACTCATGCTTGCGTAAGAGTCAACATCAACGAGAAAATTTTAAACCAGACGTATCTCCGAGTACATAGCATTAATCGTATAAATTAAAGTTTCTAAAGATATGATCATTATATCATACATCCATATTCGAATAATTCATTCGCAATGATCTTATTTACCATCCATGCTTCTGGACGCGAGTCGTCGACCACTCAGAGACCTCTCGAACTGCGGAGGTTGTCTATCGATAGGAATCTTTTTGGTCTCGTAATGAGTTCTCCCGGAATATCGAAAACGAGAGCCCAAATGTGGGATTATTCCCACTTTCTTCACAGGCTCCGGACTCATGAGTCTGAAATAGTATAAAATAATAATTGTCGCCTTCTTGAAACATATGAGAAATAAGAAAAGATGTTAATCGTCATTTACCTAAAGAAGGTATGATGTTCCACGCACACCTTCCATAATTTTTTCGCAGCTCTGTGATTAGCTAATTTGAATCCGATTGTAGACTCGAACTGTTCAAAATCGCCCGGTCTGATCTTGATATAGAAATTATGTCTCTTGTAAGATATTTTCAATATCTTTGGCCAGGCGAACCTATTAATTCTTAAACGATCTCTATAAACAAGAAGGCCCGAAGCACACACGCCCAACATTATATCAACGCCCTCCGAGTCTTTTGCAGGATGAAGATCCACGCCGTACATGGCTAATTTTTTCGCGTTCTCGAGATAATGCAGTTCCGCCTCGGCGGGCGTTTGACCCCTGAAAGACGGCGAGAAAGTCAAACTTGTTATCAATCAATCGAATCAATCGACCGCAATTTCGAATAAAACAATAATCGTTCGTGTGAAACTAACTCAATGTAAAACTAACTTGTGCGTTTTATGAAGGTCCATCACTTTCTCGACCAATTCGGGCGTTTGGTTAGGCGCAAATTTAAAGTCCTTCAAATACGTTCTCCCATGTTCCTCAGGATCATAGTCCCCGACCTCTGATTGGACTAAATAAGAACCCAAGAGAGCATGCGTTACAAAAGAGCAAAGCAAGCGCCCCGTAATAATATCGTTTCTGATCTGTAGACACAGCTGATAACGCGTTATGTCTTCCTGCAACTGTGCTGGATCCGGCGGGTAAAACTTTACTTCGAAATTAAATTTCCACGGCTCGTCTAAAAGCAAACATCAACTTTAGAAGTAATACGATATTTTTAATTGAACGTGATCGTGATCTTGTTGCGATTGTCGTACTTTTGACGAATTTCGTGATCCTTTTATGAAGATCCAACCAATTACGCGGATCGTGTCTATCCTCGTAAATGAGGCCAAAGTAATCTTTCTCCAGCAGATTCATACTCTGACAAATCATATCGAGAAGTTCCTGGCCTTTTGCTTTCCTCTGTAACATGAGATTGGATATTCGGATCGGAAATCGTGGAACACTAACGTAAATCAAAGGTAACTTTTTTTCTTGACAACTCACATCGATGTAGAAGTCCTTAACAGTACCATCGAGAAGGGTAACTTTGGCGAGGGCCATCTTTCCTTTGCTAACCGGACTCTTGGTGGGTGAGTTTGTCCCGGTTCCATTTTCAGCGGTCGTTTCTGCCGGGGCACTGATGGTTTTCTGTTCTTCCGGCATGTTTCCTCCCTATTTCGATCTGAAATCAGAAAGACACATTTCTACATCGAGATAGAAGCTGAAGGATTCACGTGTCACGATTTATCTCTGTCGACCGAGGAAATATCACTCGGATCAGCAAAACGATGATTTCCTGCTAATGAGAAGCAACGATCGCTGCTTCAGCTCCAAAATAGCGAGATAGTAACCGCACGCACCGTGTGTAACCTGATCGCAATAAGATTGTTGAGAACGCCTTCTAATGCGCGATTACTTTTCCACAATCTCGATGGAGTGTCGACGGAGCAGAGAAGGTCGCGTGTCGACGCAGCGTATCTGGCTATAGATCCCGTCTAGACTTGAGGGTGCCATGCGGAGAAATAATCAATATTTTGCGAGGGTTCCATATTGTGCGCGCGTGGCTCGCGATGCACGCGTCGATTACAATTTCGTTATTAATGAAGAATGAAGGTGCACAGTCGTTGCTCGAGGGTTCGATGTACCTCGAGTATGTAGGGAGCGTATCCTTGAACTTCGCTATGGATAGACGAGGCTACATCTCGATCGCATGTTTTCTCTCGCAAAAATAGCCGCCTGCTTTATATACATCCTGTTTTACACTTTAAATACCGTATTGAAGCTAAAGTAACGACACAGAGCTAGTTGTCACGGTAGACACTTGTCGCGTGAACCTGTTATCCTATGCAGAAAGTATTTAGAAGACTTTTAGGGAGATAAGAGCGGGAAATTTTGGCGGGAAGAGAACGTTTTGATGAAATCTCATGTTGTCGCAACGTTGGCACTTCTCAAAAGTATCACGATTGTTTTATTACGAGCCATCCGCGCGGCCTCTTATACGGACCCGCGCATCGCTCATCGTGATAAAAGAATGTATTACATAGCACCGATTCCGTAATGTTTCGCAAGTAAATTGCGTAACGACACCGTACGCCGTACGTACGTGCATTTTACTACGGGTCGTTCACTTTCGTCGAGAGGAACGAGAGAGGATGCGCATACGAGGTATGCATCGCACGTTGAATGTATCTACCCTTTGAAAATAATAAGAGGATTTGGAAATAATAAGAGCGACTTCGTACGAGCGGAAACTCATCGGCATGCAAAGTACGTGATAACGTTTGTACCTGATAACAAATGACGGGCACGCCCGTAAATACAATCGTAGAGGAAAGCGCAACGCGAATATCCCGCGCGAGAGACAGTTCTAAAGCAACGACCCTGACCGACACGGTCCGCAGAATGCAGAATTTGCCTGCAACTCGAGCGTGATCGTAGCCTCGTCCAACGGCATTGGACAAATAGTAATTCAGCCTCAATTGCGCGGAATCAGTGCCGCACAAAACGATCGTCGTTAACATTCTGGAGCACCTAGAGAGCGCCTTCGAGCGCTGGGAACTCGCGGAATTATGCGCGCTCTTGACGATCAGCAGCTGTGTCGTGAGATCCGCTTGTCCGTTCTCGGACAAGCGGATTCAAAGAGAAACCAAAGAGGATGTCCGAATCATCCGATATGACTTCTGATCGAACTGATGTTACGTTTTCTATTTCTCCACTGTGCAATGAGTGCAATTAGCAAACTGATAAGCGAACAAATAGACAATAAAAACTACTCGAATAAAAGTATAACGCGACTGATGCGACGTGAAAGAAAAAAAAAAGGCCGTAACATCTTCATTAGCAATTTTAAACAGGTTTATGATTCGCTCTGATGGACGTACACGGCGATAAGTCTGCCGCCGTGCATGCGCCGTATTTATAGAGCGCATTTTACGGCAGCTCGACGAGTGCAATTGCTCGGAGCTACTTCGCGGTTTATCGCTCTATTATCGTTTTGCGCGTCGCGATTCTCCCGGGCTATAGTCTTCTCGATAGAGCAATCTGTCCGCTGTGTGTCATCCGCTGTGCGCGTTTTGTTGAGATTTACGCAACGGAATGCAGGGATGCAGCTTCGTACAATTGCACGGATGCGCTCCCTTCCGCGTGATTTGGCTCTCGATTTTCAATGGGGATTGCGCAACTGAATCGTAAAATAATCGATCGGATCGAGAACGATCCAAGCGACCGACGTGAGAATTCGGCGGGAGAAGAGAGTGCCGTCATCGCTAGAAGCGGGCGGCCTTTACGCGTGATCTTTACTAGACTGATGAGGTAATACCAGCTATTACAGTAGCGATGATGACGCGACGACGACCACGACGACGACCACGACAACGACGATCTCTCCCAACTATAATGATTTATTAATTTATTTCCTAATGCTCGAGCACGATCTAGATTATTTTCCCATCGATAGGTAGTGCGCGATACAATCTCAACTAAACTGAACACGTAGTTTACAGATATAAAATACAGTCGCGAAATAAATTGTTCGATCCAGTCGGATGTTTCCTTGAAAAAAAAAATAAATAAATAAATAAAAAAAAAAGTATGATTGAATTTTTCGTATACGGCGTTGCCTCAATCTCGATATTAAATATGTCGGTGTTGTCGTCACCGGAATAAAACGCAGAATCCTGGAGAGAACGCTGTTGGGAGGCTCTATCGAAAATAAGAAAAGGCAGGTCTCTCTCGTCCGAAGTGCTCGAAAAGAAGCTCGACAATTCGCATGTCTGGTAAGACGTAAATTCCTTCGTTAAGACGATGTCGCCGAGAGAAGTGCACGGAAGCAAAGGAGACTGGATTGAGAGACAGGGAGAGAGGGAGAGAGAAAGAGAGAGAGAGAGAGAGAGAAACTCTGTGAGCGTAGGCGTGTGCCAGGGATCACGCGACCGACCCCTCCTTCACAATCAGCCCTTTGACACACACGTCCGAAGCTGAGGCCCACGCGACGACTCTCAAAGGAGGAGGCTGGGGACAGACGGGACGAAAAGGCGATTTCGCCGCCGCCTTTCATGGAGCCCTTTAAAGTTTAAAGGGCAAAACGAGAGCCGACCGGCTTACCGACGCGACACGGAAACGACGAATTCATCTCCATCCTCCACTGCAGAGCCCCCTTTTCGTGGAAAGTCTTTCGAGAGTCGTTATCCGGCAGTATCCGGATCTTAGTTGCCACGAATGGATTCGCGATGATTATCCTTGCAACTCCATTGTCAACACACGTTTGACGACACGTTTGACGCGCGAGGAAGGATCACAGTTGCGGGAGGGTGATGCGGGAGGATTTCATAGAAGGGTGAAATTGCCCGAGGGTGCCAGCAATGACGACTTCCACGAAGCGTGCTTGGCAACCGTTTGCACGAGCCTGCCGATTGATAAGTATGGAAAGATAAGAATGCTCGCATAATCGCAATGCAGCTAGCGTGCCTTCTTTCCTCGTAGAGAAAACTAAGAGAAAGATATACACCGTGATAGTGACTTGTAAGACCATCGAGAAAAGGAGGACAAAAAATTTAAAAGAGTTGAAAGAGTTACAAGATGAAGAGAAGAGAATAGCAGGAATGACATAGGATGTGGACGAGAAAATCATGACGAACGTAATCCAGAGATGCTCGCGTCTCGCAAATACTGTCGTATAAATCAATATGAAGGCTATCAAGAATAGGGAACCACACGCAAAATACGAGGAGCGTATTGTCCCGCGACATTAACCCAGTTTTGCCATGGAAATAAAAAGTATCCTGCTGAATGAGTGTCTCGTCGTACCGAACGGAGACTTCCCTTTGGAGAATTCGTGTGCGCATCGCGATTGCTTGCACGATTTGTCCGATCGATATGGGTATTTTGGTCGAAGCAATCGTCGAAATTAGAAAAAGAGGAGGAATTCGAAGAAGGCTGATTATACGTATTTAACAGCGTATCTAATCGCTTATGCGTTCTTAAGAAAATTGCAAGAGATCAGAACGGCAAAAGACGAAGGATTTCTCTAAACTTGTAGAATTTTAGCGTATCCAAATGTGTCTGTCGTTCGAAGTAGAAGTGTAGGAAACTCAAGCTTGCTCGATCTTTGCTCTCTAAATCCCTTTTTGAGGCACATCCTTCTGACATTGACGGCGACATTGATGCATCAATCTTCGTGTGCTTCAATCTCGGATACCGATGACTGCTTTTCTCGCGGGCATCGCAGCAAAGTATACACCTTGGTATATACTTTTGCTAAGCTTTCGTAAATGGATGCGCGAACTAGAAAGTGAAGAATTCGAAAGCCAGGAAAAATGAGCGATATGTAACATAGTTTCGATCGCGTCATGCCCAAGCACGCGTGACTCACGTTGAGGAGACACATGCGTGCGTGCAATACGTAATTTATGATAATTACATAAAGACCATTCTCATATTGTATCGACGTTCAATGAGAGACGATAGCGTTATGCTGATGATGGCGATGCTTGATTCTTCATCGCAGCGGCAGCCGCAGCGCAATTTCGAGGAATATCCTGCAAATCGTTGCAAGATTAGTTACCGTCCATGTAATCTGCGCGTTTATAAAAAGATATCGTTTCGAATTATCGCTTTAAATTCTTTTTAGATACTTGTGATAAAATTAATCTAAAGTAAATTTTATTTACCTTTACGTTTATCGTTTCGCAGCATATATATATATATATATATATATATATATATATATATACATACACATTTCTTTTTCTATTTCATTCAAAGAGATAAGATACTCTATTAGCTCGTATCTAAAACCTTATTGAATACGAAGAAAAGAACGAGCGAGCAGAAATATTAGACTCTCACGCAATCATCGCATAACGTTGCGGTTCTTTTTAGTGCGATGATGTCACTTTGTTTTGACATGTATTTATTTCTGTTTTGTCTCGTTATGGAAACGTGGGCACTCGTGGAAACTAGCAAGCAGCAAAAGAAACGTTTCGCGTCCCTGATTTTACGCTTTTTCTCGCTTTTCAGTGGAAACGAAAGTGCAAGATCAGCACACCGTGAAAACACGATGTCACGCCAGGAATCCTGTAAAAAGACAAAAGAGAAAAGAGAATCGTAGAAGAAGCGCACGCCGGAAGAACCGGCTGCGGAACGCAGCGGGGTTTCGTAGCTGAAGTGCGTAAGGCACGGATTAAACGTGCCACGAATCCGTGACAGAGAAGTAAAGATAAGAACAAGATAAGAAGATACATTCGCGAACAAGTCTGTTCCGTGCCTTTTGTTTTTCTTCCTCGTCGCACGTCGCAGCCACCTTCCTCGAGTTATTATCGAATTCGACTCGAGCAAGGATAACTCCGACATGTTAGAAATCTCGAAGCAAAATGGAGCTGAAATGCGATTAATAGAGGTTAATACACGATAGATACACGAGAGACATGTTGACGACTGAGAAGGAAAGCCGGCTACGCAGTGCGAAACGATCAACGTCCAATGCGTTCAAGTTCATCGCGAATCGTGACATGCCGATCATGGCTTGGCGCGTTGTCAGCTAATGCACGTGACCACGCCTCATCTTCGTTCACCTTCCACGTATCATTGGATGTCTCATCAGCGGTGCTTCCGCCGGAAGCATTGATCGCGCGACTACACGATTAATTAAATTCAATGGGGCATCGGCTACCAGTCAAATAAAACCGCCATTTCGGCGATCTTTGCATCGTAGGGGTGGAATAGAAGCATCCCAAGTCGAAGGCAAGTCGAAGGAAATCTAACGCGTCGAGTCGCAGACTGCGATTCCGAGATCGGCTGAAAGCAGTAAGCGAGGAGTAATCTTTACGATCAAAACTGCCGGAACGAAATGTAAAATTAAATCGCTCTCTAATTAAAGGAAACAAAAAAGAAACAACAACGATCGCGTCTAATGCCGGTGAATCGTAGCGAACCGTGTCAAGTTCCCGTTCCGGCAGGCTCGGATTCCTCTTCAAAATCGTGCGAGAGTTCGATGAACTACGCTAATCGCGATGCTCAATTACGATTCGTACGATGCGAAAGTCACGCAAGTTGACGAAACGGGAAACTCTTACTTCCGAGTAGAAGTAAAACGGCATTTTCGTTTTACTGCGAACACCCTGTCACCTTGTGACCGCTTTGCATCACGGAGATACAGAAAGTTGCGATATCATGATATCGACGATGACCGTATCGACAAGGAACGCTATTGCAATTTAGCTAGCGATACGGATGATAATTATCGCATCGGTAATTCAATAATATGCGCTGGCGATAGTGGTCTTATTACATCGAGTGGTCTAAGCACACATCTAGCTAGAGCGACGTTATCTACCTGTACTCGCTGGCGGAACTGTAGCAAACAATTTACAAAGTATCGCTTACGCTAAGAAAAACAATTGCTCGATTAAATGACACCCTTGTATTCTCTCTCTCTCTCTCTCTCTCTCTCTCTCTCTCTCTCTCTCTCTCTCTCTCTCTCTCTCTCGAGTACATCGAGTCATCTATCACGTAATATGTAATCAGTACAACAAATATTAAACGATTCCATGATCGACGGCGCAATTGCACCGGTTGATGGCTCAACGTACGATCAACACGGGAACGTAGATAATCGTCGGTCTCATCGGAGTGTCGCTTCGCGTTGATCAGAAATATTCTCGCAACGTGTAATGGACGCGCCGATTTATGAATCACCTCGACGATAAGGCGCGCGTTATCAGCGCGTACTATCGCGTCGATAAGTGTAAACGAATAATTACGGTGTGTCCACATTATACACGAGCATCCACGCCCACCACGACGGATCACGGTGTCGCGGAGCACCGTAAACGATATTACTGGGGCATTCACGCGACAATTGCATTCAATGCCATCCCGTGCGATATTGGCGGGCGRACGGCGCCGCGCCCGATTCCACGTCCTCCTCCTCCTCCTCCCCCTCCCTCCTCCTCCTCTTCCTCCTCCTCTACCGTAATATCAGATTCCTTTCAATTCAAATGACGTCACCGTGCTCGCGCACATTCGCGCGGGGAATCACCGCGAGTCGGCGATGCCGATTATCGGAGGTGCAGGGGAAGCTGCGATGTTCGCGTCTATATAGCGCGAACGTTTATCTTGATCCTGAGGATACAAGAGCGCAGGAGCAGCGTAGGCGCTCGTCTACGCGCGAGATGCGCCTCGATAACGACTCGAGAAGAGCGCAAAACGCGCTTGCCTGCGCTACTCCGACGATCACGACTACGCCAAGCACGAGCAAACGAGCAAAGTCGACGAGACGCGACAACGTCGAGAGAGAAACGTCGCTCTTCTAGATGCGCCCTTGGGGAATACGCGACGGCGAAAACGATAGTGATCTCTTTGACGGGCGAATTAGAAAGTCCCTCCATTTGGAAGCGCCTTTCGAATGACGAGGGAACTATCGAGTCACGTTTCCCCCGCTGGAGGGAATCGAGGAGCGCGTTAATTACGAGCGCGATCAGGCCCGTCCTAATTGTGAAATCGCGGTTGCAGCAGCAACCGATTCTGGAAAAGTCAATGTCTCCACATTTTCCTCGGAGCGAAACACCTGTGCGCGCGTCAACGCTCGCGTGCGCGCACGCGCGCGCGCGTATTTTACGAACTATGACACGAGTACCGGTAGCCAGCCGACAGATCCCGGTACAGTTGTAACGGCAATCGCGTTACAATCGCGTCCTCACAGCGAAAGCTGCGTCGAGATTGACGGCAATGCCGCGTTTCCAACGTATCGAATCCAGTGAGATCGCGACACTTGTCGATAAATCGATAGGAGAGTCCTCGAGAAATCGAAAATAGAAACAAAATTTGGTAAGAGGATTGACGTGCTCGCGGACAGACTGGAGGGCGCCTCCAGCTTTCGCGATCCGAGACTGAGTCGAAGATGCAGCTAAAATGCGCAGTCCGGATTGCTCATCGATTACCGCAGAGAGCTACGAGCGCATCCACAATGACGCGTCTTTCGAAAATAGTGCTCTGCAATGAAACGCAGAATTGACCCAATTGAATCGACACGATAGTGGGCGTTTATAGCCGAATACTCGCCCCCCCCCTCTCTCTCTCTCTCGCTCGCTCGCTCGCGCGCGCGCCAAGGTCAATCGCTGATTCCTGCGATCGGTGAAAATCTCGCAATTAACGCTTCGTATTCCCGTCGTTCCAGCTGCCGGTGGATACCTCGATCTAAAAGTAAATCAAGACAGGATGAGAGTTGCGAATGTTGCGCAACGTTGCCACCACCATGAGAAGCAGCGAAATTGCGAGCGCGCAAGGTTAAAAGTCAAATAAACCGTTGCAATTGCGTCGATTTCCTTCGACAGGCGATAGGCAATTCGCGCAAAACTGCTCGCGCAATGTTTTCCGCAATTTTCCGCAATCGATTATGCAAACATTGCATATCCCATCGATGAATCGAATTGCGCGTTATCAGGGGGTTATTTCATTAGCGACAAACTTCACGGCTCCGCACGCGCCGCGCCTTCGCGTCCTTCCCGTTCTTCCCGTCCTTCCCATCGAGACACCCGGTATGCGCACGCGATATCCCCGTAACCGATCCGTACCATCGGTGCTCGTTCCGGCCATACGACGCCCCCCTCGCGTAACCCGTACTTCCTTTTGTCGCACTACGTGACCATTACGGCTTACTACTACGCGTGCATCGGGCTCGGCGTGGCACGCGGCAGGCGCGAAAACAATACGGCCGATCGATCGACGGGATTCCTCGTGCGGAACAAGCACCGTCGTGATTCGCGCCAAGGTCCAAGATCCGATTAACGAGGCGGCGTACGCGACTACCGGGGCGCGGTGTCGGTTTCGAGTGCCGAATCTCGCCCTCCGAACAGATCGATGCATCCAGACGACCGATGCACCGCCAGCTTGCACGCGTACAATGCTCTCTCCTCTTTTGCACCCCAAGTTTTCGCGCTCCCCTCGTCAATCAGCGCGGCCATCCGAGTCGGAGTTTTATGAAGGATCTCGAACTCGGCTCTCAGAGCTCGTAGAGCTCGAATCGTATTTAGGACCGAGTGGAGAGAGAGAGAGAGAGAGAGAGAGAGAGAGAGAGAGAGAGAGAGAGAGAGAGAGAGAGAGAGAGAGAGAGAGGAAAGAGGAGCTCTCCATCGAGAGCTAGCCATTTGCGCTGGCAACATGTCGACAAGGATAATGTTTACCTTTGGAGACATGCAAATCGATGGAGCGGCGATTGTTAGCGCGCCTCGTTCGTGTTCCAGCTTTCAAATCGCTCATATCGAAACGCGCAACGTGAATTAATCGCACGATTAATCGCATCGCGAGTTATTCCTGTCGCGGCTCATCTTCCGCAAGCGCAATTTTGCGCACTATTCCGCACTGATGCGTGATTCGGCGGCGGCTACGAGCATTCCGCGCGATCGTCCCGATCGCTTCGGCACAATCTCGGCGAGTCATTCGGCAAGGATTGTCCGTTACATCGGTCGAGCATCATCGTACGCAGCGACGGAGGCTCGTTCCCGCGGTGCTCGGGTGATATCGGGAGCTGACACACTTACCTGTGAGACGCGAGACGCACAGCCTCTCCTATGGTCGTCGACACACCGAGGAAGCCACGCGCGGCGAACAATGACACGATCGGAACGCGGGGACGATCAGCGATTGGGAATTGGTCCTTCGCGCACGGCCCGGCGATTCTCGTTGCTCGAAACTGAGCGTAAGATCAACACCAGCGACTACCAACCTGCGTGTCCCTCTCTCGTAAACAACTCGCTCGACTCCGAATTCGGCGCGACACGATCCGGATCCGCGAGCCGGATCACGAGACGACGCCAGAGGCGAGGGCCACGGCCCTTATTATCCGCGCCATTTTCAAATAGTCCCTCGGATGCGCGACGGAGATATCCCGAGATTCGCGCGACGCGGATAACGCCGCAACGGCTGTTCTTTTCTCTCTTCGTTTTCTTGCGCCTCCTTCGCCCTCGTACGTAACGCCGCGCGTAATCGCGAGACAACGACGGATCGCACAAACGGCGTTACCGCACTGAATACCACTTCGGCACTGCCCTGGATGTTCTTACGCACCCGCTGTCATGGCCGACTGCGAGTAGGAAAAGCGAAGTTTCTCTCGTGACGCAATCAGGCGAGTACGCCCTATTTTCGCGCATTTTCCCCGCCAGATGGCAATGTACCATTGGAAGGGCAGCGATCTGCCCATATCGATCCGGTCTTTCTTCCTTATCGACTGTTGGCTCTCATTTAGCTGATTGGTTCTTGGCCGATGGATAATTGGTTTGAAATTTCTTGGTCCTCGTTGATTGTCAAAATTCAAATTTGAAATGTTTGTTTTTGTTCCGCGTTATATCATTATCCCTAACTTTATTTCGATGCAAGACGCACTGCGAAGGAAAGAGACAACCACTGTGATTTCACCTATTTTTATCGTACGCGGACGAAGCCAGATACGTTATCGTTATCGCATACCGAACATAACTCGTGTGCAACTGTTTACGCTGATAAAACGGAACGGATATCAAAGCGATCTATAAAAATATAAATATTACGGTTATTATGGATCATTAGTAAATTGCCGCATTTTCTTCGATTAACAAACATCTCTTGACAAACATTGCGGATCTCTCGTACCTCTCTTTGTATCAATTGTCGATGCAACTGCTCGTGCATGCGCGAATTTGTGTCACACGTGTGCGTGCATACGGGAGGACGTTGTTTACACACTCGTACGTGGCAAAATACTGCACGTAACGGTAGCCTTAGAAAACTCGCGATGTTGTCGCGCTGTGACGTGTCATGCATCTAGGTTATTTAGGCATAAGAAGCGAGATACGAGATTGATGTGGGCGAAGATCGACGAAAACTGATGCCGGATCGACGATCTTGGCATCATCTCCAATCGAGATCATGATAATGCTCGCAAATTCGCACGAAACGGCTAATTTCACCGCTTATTACAGCGTGTCGATGATGTGTCGATGTTATGTAATTTTGTTATAATACATCGTTCTTGGTCTTCCTGCCGCGATAAGGTCAGTACATCCTCCGTTATCGCCAAGCAGGTTAGACGAGCATCTGTCGCGGCTCATTGCTTGGTTTCCATTATTGTGACACTTGGCAGGCACGAGAAACGCTTAGCGAGTTACACACGATTTTGCTCTGTAAATATACTTTCTTTAACTCCTTTAACCGAAAATGCAATTCTTCTTTTCTTTTCTTTTCTTTTTTCTCTTTGTCTATTGTATTTATTAGAATTTCTGGTATTGTACTTCTGGAATTTCTGCTGTGCCGCACAGCAGAATTGCGTTAGAGCTGTGATATCATGTAAAACACTTTCGACGCTTTCCGCATCTTGAGACGAGATGTAATAATAATAATATTTTTCAACTAAAAGATAGATTTATTTTATAAAGTATAATGTTAACGAATAACAGAACTGTACCATATAAGTATTATGACAAGCAAACCGTGGAATGTTCTGGTGACGGGAGGTGCTGGTTATATTGGCTCTCATACGGTCTTGGAATTATTGCAAGCAGATTTTCAGGTGGTGGTAATAGACAACCTTAGTAATGCGCACAAAGGTGAGGCTTGATAAAATGTTTGCAGAATAACGACAGATTGTATATATACACTTTATGTCGTGTTAAATAAGATACTAACATTAGTATAAAACATCACCCGTTCAACGCTGTACTGAATGCCTAATATATTTCTTGCTAAGATTAATGAAATGCGTGTAGAAGATAAGGCTTGTAAGAATTATCTCTAATAAATTAACATTTTTTCTGCGTTACACGATATATTCCTTCTGTTGTAAAACGTAAAAATTCAAATTTATCTTTTTGAGTCGCCAAACCATGTTTCTTCGCAGATTCAAATTCTGAAAAACCGGAATGCCTTCTTAGAGTAGAAAATTTGACAAATAAAAATATCACGTTTCTCAACTGTGATATTACAAATATCAATGATCTAAGAGGCGTGTTTCAACAGGTATATTTCTGATCAAAATGATTGCATATATTAGTTCATGAATTTGTAATGTGCAATATTTATCTCCAAATACTTCAACTTTACTGCAGCATATTTTTCATTGCGTCATACATTTTGCTGCATTGAAAGCAGTCGGCGAATCATGCCAGAAACCACTCGAATATTACAAGGTCAATGTCGGCGGAACAATAAATTTATTACAAGTTATGCAGGAGAACAATGTAAAGTATCTCATTTATTCGAGCAGTGCCACAGTTTATGGTATACCTGAAGAGCTCCCTTTGGTAGAAAACATGAGAACTGGCAATTGCACAAATCCTTATGGAAAAACAAAGTTTATGGTTGAAGAAATATTGAAGGATCTTTGTATATCAGACGCGGTATTATATGATACGTTATAATTATAATATTATAATTTATAATTATAATTTGATTGTCTACAATCTACTTTATAACACAAGGTATCATCTTTAGGAACTTTCTATTATATCTTTGAGATATTTTAATCCGGTTGGCGCGCATTCGTCGGGTCAGATCGGAGAAGACCCCAATGGCGTCCCAAATAACTTGATGCCCTATATTGCACAAGTCTGCATTGGAAAAAGAGACAAGTTGTACGTTTATGGTAATGACTACGATACATCTGATGGCACAGGTAAATAAGAGTTTTATAATTGTATTTTTACAACAGATTATATAGACCTGATAGAAGGATTTTCCGCAATCCTTTTCACGATTGTGTACATTCAGGTGTACGTGATTACATCCACATTATGGATCTGGCAATAGGACATGTAAAAGCTATGATTTATCAAAAAGCTTGTGATCCAAAAGGATTCAAACCAATAAATCTCGGTACTGGAAAGGGCTATTCCGTGCTTGAAGTTATACGTGCATTTGAGAAAGCATGCGGAAAGAAAATTCCCTATAAAATAATCGAACGCCGGCCAGGTGACATATCCGCGAGTTACGCCGATGCTAATGTCGCCAATAAAGAATTGAACTGGATCGCTATAAGAGATATAAGTGATATGTGTAAGTTGTAACAATAATTAAAATAATATATAACAACTTTATTTAATTCTTACAATTTTATAATATTGTATTATGATACGCTCTAATGTTAGAATTATATTTATGTACATGATTAGGTGCAGATACGTGGAAATGGCAACAAAATAATCCAAATGGTTATAAACGTTGATAGAATATCTAAAAATGACTATAAAAAACTGAAAGGTAATAGATTATCATCGAATTAATTAAGAAAACCAAATGGTGGTATATAGTTACCAAAGTTTAGACCAAAGCATAAGAAAAGTATATAGTTACTTATTTATTTTCAGTTATATTAAGTAATTTGATTTTATGACTATATCATAAAACATCATAATATAATTTTTTTTAAATTATTGATATTAGAAATGTGTTTTATTCAAAACAATGATCTTACAGTTGGTAATTGCATTAATTAATTATATGTATTTAAATTATACGTGCCATTTTAAATAATTTGACAATATATTGTACAAAAAAAACTATAGCGATAATCGCCTATATATATACATGTGTGTATATGCCGCGCGTGATGTGTAAAAAAAATATCTTATATATATACATACATATGTTTTATTATCGATAATATAAAATAAATATCATGAATAAAATTCTTTTCTGAAACGTAAAAATTGTGTATTTAAAAAATTGTGTATTTAAAAAAGTTTATCATTCAAAAATTAAGAAAAAAACTTTATTTGATTTGCATTTTTAATACATTATTTACAAAAATTCTCCTACTTATCCCCTACTTCTCTGACTTATATCGTTGAGTCGTATTACTATGTCGGTTTCATATTGCGATAGTGGAGACTCGTAGCGAAATTTCTTGAAACTAATTTTTCAAAGGTTGGAACTCGACGTAGGTTATACGAGCTGACAGGTTCAATGGATTGAATGGTTTAAATATATACGAGATACGTAATCTGTTTTGTAAAACCAGACAGAAGCAAATCTAGCAAAATCAAATCAATTTGATAAATTCGATAGTATCAGAAAAAAGTTTGCAAAATCTAGCTAAATCCTACAAAGTTATCCTGCTTTTTGAAAGAAATTAGTAAATTAATGTAAGAAAGTAAAATTTAACAAAATAATTATACAAATAGAAAGCAAGGATTATAAGAGCGGTGCGTAATAATTTAAAATATATTACAGATTACATAATGAGAGATTAAGTAATTTTTAAAATCAAAATCAAAGCAAGTCACGAGAAAACCGATAATCTATCCGGAAACAGTCTGAACTGCATGAACATTTGGAAAGCAGATTAGAAGTTCATATATAATTCGAATTGTAATGTCAAATATCCGCTTCTAAATGTTCATTTAAGATTCAATTTATTCAACATCCGAAATTTTCCTGTATCATACACATTGTAACGATTGTATCCGTTATGGATCCATCCAAGGAAGAGGCACAATGTGAGCCAGCAATGATCGAAAACCTGTCAGTGGAACAGAATTCGAGATGCGAATCGCCGAAACGTGGCACTACGCTCTCCACCAGTACCAGCAGTTTCGAAGCATTGGATCCGCATGATCCGAATCTGAGTCACTTGGCGAACACAATGTTTCAGAAGACCGGTGAATATCTACAAGAGGAACTAACTGCTACTCATGCGGATTACCGCTTGCTGGAACGTTTGAACAAGGAAACTATTGCCAAGTACACGGAATTGAAAATTATTTCATCAAATGTGGTACAGTCATTGGATTCTTTAAATAACAAATATCAGAAACTACAACCAATTTTGGACAATATCAATCAGATCGAAGATAGCGTCAACAAATTAGAACAGGCTGCGTATAAACTTGCAGCATATTCTAAACGATTGGAAGCAAAATTCAAAGATCTTGAGAAGGATACAAAGAGCAAATAATGATAAACATACATATAAATATTTGTGTGTATATGTATGTATATATATATATTATCTGCATATAGTATAGAAAGTACGGTGTAAATAAAAACGAAAGGTATATCTTGTACAAAATATTTATTAATTAATTCACTAAATCTTTATATCTAATGAATATTTTTAAGAATTTTCGTATTAGAAGTTCTGTATGTCATGTATATTATCTGAATTTGTAATTAATATGTCGTCTAAATATCTGAGATATGTCAATCTTTTTTGCTAATATACTTCACGCATTTGTATGATGCTCTATGATGTTAAAATAATGGAAATGGCAATCAATAAGTCAGGAATAAATTGCATATAATTAAAAACATAAATAATAATGTTTATACGCTTGTGATGCATTCACACGACGATGTATCATATTTGTTTTGCAACAAATAAAGATAATTAAGTACGAAATAGCGGATTTATTTGCCTCCTAATCTTGTTAACAAATTGAACTAAACAAAAATATAATAAATATGATAACAAATAATGTACATATGCAGAATTTATAAATGATATTTGTAAATGTATTATTATATAGTAATTGTTATACACATGCTACACAATATTATATTAAATCTAAATTATTGAATATAAATTATATCGAACATACGGAATATAATATAATACGGGATTTATACTTTAGAACCAAGATTCAGCATTATCCCGTTGCACTAGAATGTTTGATGTGAATTCAAATTATACTATATGCTACATTTAACTATGCTACAAATTATATATGGTATTGCGAAGTATCACAATATATCAATGTGTCTAAATTTCAATAAAGAAAACTTAATGAAGAAAATCATTTTTGTTATTTAATTGTTTTTTAATTTAATTTGTTTAATTTTCAATATATCTTTGTAAATAATATTTAGCAATCCAAGAAATTTCCAGCCATTAACAACTCCAGAGCGATCTCAGGTGCGATAGGAAACTCTGGTATCTCCGTACTGCTGTTTGTGTAACGAACTTTGTAGGTAAAATACATACAGACCTTTTGCAACACGTGAGATCTACAGATAAAAGAAATATATTCATAATTCAGTCAAGATTTAAGAGGTTATCACATAAATGTAAATATAAGAAATAAATTTAGTGTCGTCTTGTAATTCTAGAAAAAGTTGACATGAGTATTATGTACATGCTATTATTTTCCATACTTACGGAATTTCTCGGAAATTAACTTCATTGGCTTCATTTTCCGCAAACTGACCCGGACCACTTAACATTGCCTTGATAGTGCCGCTTGTCAACGCATGTTCTCTCTTGACGATAAATTCGTGTCCGTCGCTGCTGACAAGTTTCACGTACATTGCGTTCGGTCCCTCGCAACCTCCATAAATAGGACCACTTTCTTGCTAAAATTTTCAAAGATTCAATCATATTTTTCATTATTTATACATATATTTAATCTTGTATATCTATATTTTGTTATCATACAACAAATTGAAAATAACGAGTAATAAATAGCAAGATATAGAAAAGAAATGATTGTTAAGCAGACTGAAAGCAGGAAGAACTTGATTTGGCTAAATAGGTACCACATGCGAACTGGTCTCTTCTTCTTCGGTTTTATCGACACTTGCTTCTCCATTGGGCTTGATCCAAAGAAAGATTAATGTTAATCAATATTTTAGTTTATCTTGACACGAGTTTTTAAAGCTTCCCAAAAAGAAATTAATAAAATTTCGATATATAACCACAATCCAGCATGTTCATTTTTATTATGGAAATACACATTGTTACACCAATAATCATGCAAACATGCAAATGAAACTTTTTTTTAACATACCTTTTCAGCTTGCATGTTTACATCGGTTGACATATTTACTGCTGTATAAATATCTTCTTCCTGAACAAGATAAAAATATACGGATAAAAAATGCACATAATACAATGTTAAAAAATAATTTCTACACAGCTTACACTCATTGTTCATGTTAAACTGACATCGTTTATCTTAAACTGACTTGCCATCGTTATTGTTTACGTATATAGTGTTTTCTATTATCATTATTACTTGTTTCTTTGTAATTATTATTTAATTGTAATGCTACTCGTTACACAAAAACAATTACAAGTTACATTCTTTAACGTCTTACGAGATGTCGGGAAGAATTCCACTTACCTTACAAGTAACAAAACTTTAATTAAATCAGACTTTTTAATCACAGTAACGTTTTTGAGCAAGCGTTTCTGCTAATTAGTACAGTCATTGGATATAGTAAGTTATGACAAGCGCAACCAATAATTGAGAAATAAAGCCGATGAATATGTAGAAGCACTTTGATAGTGGGAGGAATTGACCAATCGCGATTGAACGTTTGGACAAGATTTGAACACTGATCATGTACTCACTTGACAGTCGTTGTTTGAATTTTGGCAATATGACAAGAGCTTCATATCGAACTCAAATTAAAGAGGTCTCAAAAGCACAGTATTGCACTTCCAACGGAATAAGTTGTAAGGAGAAGTAAGAAGACAGGGAAAACGAAAAATCTAATGGAGCCTGTCAGTTCATCGCAAATAGAATCCACTGATGCAAAGTGAGCGATGTCATTTAAAAAAAGATTTATTTTAAATTGCTTAATTATATTTTATCATATCGTTTCTTTTCTTTTCTTTTTTTTTTTTTCATTAAGGGATATTCGCACAAAAGAGGATGTGCGTCAAGTCTTGAAGCTAGCTACAATTGAAGAGTCCGATTTAAATCCTGTAACACAGTGTCTGTATTCCATGCAGGATCACAAGATTGATGATATGATATTATTGGAGGTAGATAAGCATATATTGGAAGCACTAAACGAGGACAATACGTATGTTTTTTTCTTGACAGTTTACATTAATATAGCATTAAATACTAGCTTGTAATACATTTTGTAATCTTTCCCAGCTATATAACTTGGATATCTATCGTTGATTCATATTTTAGCCCATTATGGTATGATGAGTTAAGAATGCTAGATAAGTTTGCTAGATTAGATTTCGTTTCTTTAAGCTTAAATATGTAAGAATTGTAAAATTTCATAAAGAATTAACTATATCTTTTTCTTAAACACTAACAATGCGTAATTCCTATTCTCTGCAGAATAAAATGATCAGACAAATGATTTTGTGATAGAGTATCATTCCGTGGCAACAAGCATGATGATGCCGTATTATGCACAAAAGATCGTACCTACGAACTAAAAGAAGCAGAAATATCCAACTCGTGGCTGTTGGTGCCAAATTTGAAATTCAGCAAGATGACAAATACGGAAGAAGCAACTGAGAAAACTATAGAGAAACGAGATATAAAGAAGATATTTAATACGTATTATGAGGTATTCCCAAAAATATTTTGATGATATTCGGATAGCATGTTATATGAGAGATTTATAATTCTTACATGTTTAAGCTAAAAGAAGCCAAACCTAATCTGGCAAACTTATCTAATATTCTTAGCTCATCATCCTTTAATGGGCTAGAATATGAATCTACAATAGATCCAAATACCTTATACAGTTGGGAAAAGTTACAAAATGTATTACAAGCTAGTGATTGCGAATTAAAACAAGCTTTAGCAGATTTTTTAATAGCCGATATAGATGGTAATAATTTTTATTTACTTTTATTGTATCATATCAGATAGCATTTTCGATTAATTTGTGTGTTTAAAATTTTCTACATTAAGGATATTTACGTCTCATATCATTTAATGTCGAAGCAAGAAGCCTGAATTTGATGTTGGATTATTTTGGTGAACAGTCTTGGGAGCTTGACGAAGTAGATAAAGAAAGTACATATAAATGCCTAAATGAGCTCATTCACGAGCCAGTATTTGACGCTATATTTGAAAGCTATACGGAAGTAAGCACAAATGTAAAAGATGATGGTAGCCCATTGTACAAGTATGTATACAATTTGATACATTTTGTGGTATTGTTAAATAAAATTTTGTAATATTAAAGTAGTATTAAGAAATTTGGAGTGAAGATTTATAAAATTGCGTAATGTTTTAGATATGATGAAAAGAAATGTTGCGCAATGATAGCGAAAGTTCTTCTTGCGGCTTCTCCTACCACTGAGTACAAAAAGTTTATGGAAACATGGGACATCGGTACTCCTGACAGTGTGTAATCACAAGCTGGACATCACGATTGTAGAAAATTTTTATCGCGAAACTCATGATTCTTTATAATTTTTTTAGAAATGCAACCAAAAGAGGAGTACTTGCGTGGATTGGCCCTTATAACATTCAACTCAAAAATGCAGAAGGAAGTTGTATCTTGTCCAGAAGTGGATTTACCTAATAACATACATGATAGGCTCACTGAACTTTTTCAAATTAAATCTAAATGGACTACCCAAGAAATTACTCCTTATATCATGTTAGTGAGAAAGAATAAGATATTCTTCTTATTATGAATTATATTTCTTTTCTATGTAATCACGTATGTAACCATGTTTTTAGACGTTTTACGAAAGATACGATGAATGCTAATGCACTCTTGACAAAATATGCCAGATGTTCAACGAAGAATGGAATAAAATACTATGGCTCGAAGCATGGCAAGTGAGTGTTGTACGCATATTCATTGGTACTTCAGTCATCCTATGTAAATGTACAAGTGTGTCAGGACAATATTTTGAAATTATTTGTAATGCTGAAATCATATGCGCAGTTTATTTTGCTTGTGAACATGATACATATAGTGTTACATTTACACAATTTATAAATATTTTTATAAGATCAAATGAGATTACATATGATTTATTTTTACGATCCTTTACTTAACTGACGTAATAGCGATATTGGGGTGGTATATTGTTATCACCACTTTTTTTTTCAAAATGTAGAGGGATTAGGGAATAATTATAATTTTAATGATCATAATTATAACTTTCTTACGTTATTCCTTCATTGCTTACGAAATTGTAATTTTTATATAAAAGCATTTTTATAGTTAAGATTATAAAATGCTCTTATACAAGAATGATATTTCATTTAATTGAGTAAAATCAGATTTTTTGTTAATATTAAATATCATTAATATATACAATGAAATGTAACATCTCTAAAAAATGCAGCGGATTGTATAATAGATAAAAATCGACGATATTACGTGTCAAATAATGAAACTTGTATGAATATACATATGTATAGTCAAAAAACGCTAAGAAATTACAAAAGGATCCAGATATCTATATAAATATATATATTTTTATATAAAAAAGAGATTGAAGCGCAAGATTTATATGTAAAGAAATAAAAAATGTTCTTATCGATTTCTATGTTTCTGACATGATGTAATGTTTCTTTGCTAAAAGAAACATTCAAAATCGTCATGATACAATTTTCTTGGGAAAATCTTTAGAAATAATTTTTAATTTAATATGTGCAAAACAAAAATGCAATAAATGTCTTTTTTTAGAAAAAAGATACATAATTATTGTATTAGAAGATATATTAGTCAAATCGACATTGATTTAATTAACAATATCATTTTTCTTCAAGTATAGTAAGTATCAATTATATGTATAATACATATCGTGAAAATAAGTAAAAAAAATGTCTTGTTTTCAATGCAAAATTTCAATAGCTATAAACATTCTTTATGAGCTCCTGGGATAGCGATTCTATCAGCGATTGTATCAGAAAATTATATAATATGCATACATTTTCTTTATATTTCATTATTTCTTTTCTTTCGAACAGACGAGCATATCTTGGCACATGAATCTTTAAAGCCACTTTAGATATGAAATTGACAGTACACAAATTGCGGAGATGTCATGCCAATTATAACATTACGACAAGTGTCGATACAATAATTAGGATGATTCACAGTATTAAGAATATTCTCCCAGGAACGTAAAAAGAATATGCGCAAAAATGGAAATCCCATTTCTTTTATCTATAGGAAACACGGACTTTGCGGACTTCGTAAATGCACCATACGTATGCACATTACAAACTGCGTTGATGAGCTATTAGTAGTATTCTTATGCAAAGGTGGAATTTCCTAAAAATATTTCGTAGGAACTGACTCGCCGCTGAAAAATGGTTTTTACGTTTTATAAAACATTTCATATATAAATGTCATAAATCGCGGTATGAATCATTAAATAATTATCTAATAGAAATAACATTCAGTCCCTCTTTTTACATTATAATCACTGCCCATAGTACACCTACAGGTAGAGTAATAGACTATGAAATTACGAACTTGCGTTAAAAACAACGTTGTAAGATTATGCTCTAAGAAATTATATTCTCGCGCTGAATATCGATTGAAGAGAGAGAATTACTTGCTTAAATATATATATTTATATGCATACACGCACACACACACGCACGCGCGCGCAGACACATCAAACACAGTTTTGCATGTATGTATACATTGTCGACTGATTACGAGATGACACAAATAAAATTAACGTATTCTTCAAGCGCGAGAGCTTAATTCGCAAGAGCTAGCTTAGACATGAACGATGAATAAACTGAAAAATCTTTTTTTCATTAATGTGGCTATTTCAATGTTAATTTAATACCGCATACTTTGTAACGAAACGTAACTTTGTATCACCTCGTATACGCAGCATCATATAACAAATAGTAACGATAATCCTAAAGCTTTGGAGTTGTGATTTCATTATAGCTGTGACTTATAAATCCTTTAATAATATAAACTTCCTACTACTACAACTAATGAATACTGTCTTATTTATAAGTACGCTTAGATAAAATGCTTGCATATTTGAATGTCAAAAAGAGCTAAAAAGCACAAATACTAGATCTCTCATCGTTAAAGTATTCGTGTAGGTGTGTACACGGGTAACTTGATAGGATGTCGTCTGTTTATATACATACTAAGCAATTATTCGAGATGAAATCCTGAAAACGATAAATTGAAAATATTATGTTTCAACGAGATGCTTTGAATGCATTTTGATTGTGGCTTACCTCAATTCAAGGCACCTCGTTAGCTGTCATTTATCGGAGTCTCATTCGCGATTTTACTGTTGGCTGCGAAGACCGGTTGCTGATTAACACCCGTTGTAACCGATTGGCTCGGATGTATGACGGGACTCACAGTCTGAACTAAATTGCAACTGACTGGCACCATGGGCGGCAAATTAACGGAATTATTCATAGGCCCCGCGTTACACGTCAATGAAGGTCTCTTTCTCTCTAAGCTATTAGTGGCCATTTGTCGTCTCGTCGTTGAATTACGTTCGAGGCTATTCGTTACCATGTTATGTCGTCTTTCTAAGCTACTGGAATTGAGGTCAGACTGACTTCCCTGGAGAACAATAGATTTTGCCTTCATCTTGTGATTCGTTATCTCCTTGAAAATGAGTAATAAATTTGACTTACTGGTGAAGATCGATCCACGGACTGACCCATTCTGTGCAATAAGTCACCACTTTGGCTTTGTCGAAAAGTCGTGCTTTGTCGTTCACTCGATTGACTTCTTCGTAGAAATTGCTCGCCGGACTGACTCGAACGAATACGATTTTCGGGAGTAGACTCTCGTGTTCTGTTAATAACGTCGCATTGCTTTTGACAAATCTGATTGTCCACGTAAGGATAACGAATACGGATAGAGTCAATCACGTCTAAGAGATTCTTTGCGTTCATCGCCAAAATGTGAGCTGCAGAGAGCATTCCTCTGAAAGAAAAATTCCAATATTGATGAATTGTATTTAATCTTTAATCGAAAGTCCATATCTGTAAATAATCGTAGGAAGATAATTACTTTCGGTATTCGGCATCTAATGTAGTGGCACTGTAATTTTGCGCCAGTTTCATAGCAGTCACGAGTTCCGCCATATCTTTGCTTAATACTTTGTGCGCCATTTCTACCTCGCGATGTGCCGATATTGGCAATATTTCTACAAGAGTATCCACAGAAGACAGTAATGCTCTTAATTCGATACCTACTCTACGTACTAATTCTAAATACTGATCAGCCTTGCTCTGTTGAACACCTGTAATCCATGTATTCATGAGTGTATATCATTGGGTTTACAGTGTACCATTTTTTACAATCTTTTAGTAATATTATTCATATGATGTTTATATAATCACATATGTAATCACTTACCTTGTGATAGCGACATAACTGCACGAACGACGCTTGTCGTGCAGTCGTATACTTTATCATTGGTTCTGTCTAAATCTGCAGTGGGTGTCGGTTCCATTTTCTGTACAAGGATTTTATTAATATTTATTAATATTTACGCTATACAGTCTAGCTGTAGACTACTAGACGATCTATTGCAACATGATATTGCAAAATTTACGAAATTCACCTTTACTACGATCACTTTATCGGAACCTTTGTCTGAGCCCAGAGAGCCGGTATTGGTAGAATGGGGTTCGTGACTTGGTGATTGAGTAACGGATCGTGGAACAGGGGGACTAGCGCTTTCATCGCCACTCGTTGCGATCGATAAACGTTTCTGATAGAATAAAAAAAGAAAAGGTTTATAACTTTATACATTTATATGATTTCGATTAATAATTTTTGAACTTGTAAAATGGTGTACCTCTTCTCTAGCGAGCCAACGACTATCCTCCTCAGACTGACGTTGCTGTTCCAATAAGCGTTGTTCCAACAGTTTTTGCTCGTCATCAATACCGCTGTTAAGATTGTCAGTCAGATTGTCGAATAATTGCGAATGCATGTTTCTCTAAAACAGTGGAACCAAAATATCGAATTATTGAAAATCTAATCTGTTCTGTAACCGGCATCGATGCATTATAAACTTATAAGATATGGGATGACCTTGTAACAATTCATGTTACAGTCGTCTCTCGATAATATACAGGTATGTACAGTAAAAATTAAAGAGATGCATATTTCTCGAGATGCAAAATAAATGTAAAACAAAAGTAGTGCATTCGTACTCGCTGCATGCAGTTTAAGTGATCACTACAGCAATTCATCAGTGATATCCATTCTTCATGCAGAAATTATTAGCCTACTGAGAAAAACGGTGAGTCAAGTTTTCCGCGCTAGAAATAAGAGTCTTCTCGATCGCAACAAAATAGAAAATCCATTTATGAGTCAATGCGCGCATATACCAGAAGCACATAATGTACATATAGATGTGTATGTCTGTCTAACAGATGTGATAGCATGTTGCGGAAGTATGAACCAGATAAAAAACCAAAACAAGATGTGGCGTTGCAAATACAGAAGATGCGTTTGTCATATTCCTAGGAGGCATGGTCAAACCTGATCTTGTTGTGCCTCCTCTGTCATCGAGCTGCTAGAAGACATGGTACTGTCGCTGACAGCGGACGAGATCAGCGAGCCGGAAAGAGTGCCGTCTGTCGAGCTCGTCAACTGTTCGTCTTGCTTTTGCGACGTGACAAACGTGGTGATTTTGGCGATGCCCGCTGCCATTTGCGGCACGTTTACCGCCTTTGCGAGACCGCTGGCCATTTGAGCCTGCGTTACTTGCTGATGCGCACCGATGCTGACGCTCGTCATTATACCATCGATATTAGCATGCACTTGAGCGTGATCTATTGACCCGAGCGAACTCGGTTGCTCCATCATATAGCTGGATGGCATTGGATGGATATTTTGCTGGATCGCGGCCGATGATGCGATGAAGTGTGATGGAACAGAGGAAGCTTGTATTGCCACACTGGCTGATTGATTCACGCCGATTATCTGAGAAGTTGCCGGTTGATTGCTGATTCCAACAGGCTGCGCTTGCTGAGTGAAATTCGGAACGTGCACTTTCTGCGCCTGAACTATTGACACGGATGTAGCATGAGCCGTATAAATTGGATTGGCGCCGCTCAGTTGAGATTGCTGATTCGTGTGCTGTATCGCTGCGTAGGATACCGCTTGCGGGACTGCGTTCTGCCGCGCTACGTTCTGCACGTGTTGCATTTGTGGCAGATACATGGCCTGCTGTCCCGGCTGAGCGATATTCGAATAGATCTGCTGATGCGGATAGTTTTGCGGATACAATGGTTGCGATTTTAGATTCTGTACTATCAGGTTGGTCCTTCCTTGAGCTTGACCGTAATTTCCAGTTGTCGTCCCAGCAGGTTTCAACTCGGTCGCAGCTGGCTGAAGTTGTACGTTTTGCGCGCGGAACTTGAGAACCGGACCGTATAAACACTCCGCATTCGACGCAGAACTAGCCATATTCGCCGAGCTGATGTTACGAGGATAAATAACGCCGCCGCCACTACCACCACCACCTCCACCACCGCCATTACTACCACTAGTACTCTGCACGCCGCTTGCATTCTGACTGGTAGATTGACCACCACCGAATACCTGGCTCGTATTGTTACCGATCACGAAGTTGCCGTAATTAATTGGCTGGCTTTGAGCATGCGGGCCACTCGTGGCAAACTGTACCTGACTACTACTCGGCATAATAACACTGCTGCCCAAACTACTGGGACCGAAATTTCCCGGATTCTCACCGTAATTACCACCTACACTAGCGCTCTGACTGAGATTACCAACGATAGCTGAGCTCTGAGTGAAACTAGCGACCGGTCCGTATATCTCACCGCAGGTGTTGCCCGCGACCGCGACGGACGCGGTCGCGGGTGGCAGCGGCACGGCGCTGGACGCGGAGAATTTCTGCACGGGGGAGTACAGGTCCCCCGTAATGCTACCGACCACCTTTGAGCTAACTGCATACAAGTTTTGCATCTCTTTAACCTTCTGCTGCTTTCGGTTGGCGGCGGGCGACTGCGTCTGCGCTGCCGTGTCTGAAATGCTCAGGCTCGACATGAGGGGAGGAATATTGTCCGAGGAATCGAGGGAATCGAGATTGGCGTCGGACAAAGTGGAGTCACCGGATTGCGTGGTATCGTGTGTGACGATAGACGGCGGTTCGGAGAGCGCGGGATCGAAGAAGGGCAAGTCGGAAACAAGGGTGGTGGTCAGGATTTGATCCTCGTCCTGAAACTGTACCGCCAGAGTATTGAAGGGGGACGCGGGTGTCGTGTACACGGAGGGACATACCCCTCTGGCTTGGTTGTCCTTGAGAAGTTGCGCGAGAACTTCGGGGCTCTGAGCGACGATATACGTGGACACCGGTGCTGCGGACGCGCTTAACTGTGACTGCTCCGTCGTGTTCTGCGGTTGACGAGACGGTTTCGGTGGCGGGACGTCATCTGCACCTGCTAAGCGAAGCAGCTTTTTTGTAGATCTAATCGATACAACGAAACGACGTAGCTATTACGTAGCTATTATCTCTTTACGTACCCCAGGACATGGCTTGTACTCTTCTGTTCTCTCTTCTCATCGTTTCCTGCTGCTGATGTTTCTCTTCCAGCAAGATCTCGCTGTAACGAGATATTTAGTAAATATAACATTTTTTACAAGAAATATCTTGACTCGGTTAAAGCCTGACAGACATTTAAATACTCACTGCAAAGTTTCTCTAATTTCTTTAAACGTTGGTCTCTTACTGGGTTCGTAGCTCCAACATTGAGACATTAAGGAATACAACCGTGGCGGGCAGTGATTAGGAAGCGCGAGTCTCTCTCCGTTCTCCAACTTACGTATCACTTCGTTATTTTTTACACCTTGGAATGGTTTTACGCCTAACATTAAAATCTCCCACATACATACGCCTGAAACAATAATCAGATCATTTCCCTTGAGTTTCTCTGAAGGGGTCTCTCAATTCTTACAGAGCGCGAGTAATCTCGACTCTAAATGAGGCTTACCAAACATCCATACGTCGGACGAAGTAGTAAATCTTCGAAAGTTTATGCTTTCCGGTGCCATCCATTTAATTGGCAATTTACATTTACTCGCGGTATAATAACTCTGATCCTCCACCCATCTACTAAGGCCGAAGTCTGCTAATTTTACGCAACCATGCGACGAAACTAGCACGTTTCTCGCTGCGATATCTCTGCGGTGGAAAAATGTATAGCGGAATACTGAGACGATCGACATTCGAAGTCACATACGGAATTTGATTTGATTTTCGGTTAATACCTGTGTACGAATTTCTTGCTTTCGAGGTACGACAGGGCAGTGCTCAATTGGAAGGTATACAATAAAAGTGTAGCAAGATCCAGTCGATGTTTATTAGATTGCAGATAGGCACGCATTTCTCCGAGTCTGGCCAATTCCATTACGAGCCAAATTGGCGCTTCCGAGCAAACTCCGATCAGCCTGATAATATGCGGATGCTCAAACTGTTGCATAATATCTGCAATCCGATTATCGGATAAGAAGCTTGTCAATAAAAATAAGAATCTATGCGTGTATCTTTCCTATTAACGACTATACGCGACTTATCACAAGTTTCGTACAGGCTTCCTCGAGAAACTTTTCGGCAGTGGCAAGGTCCGCATCAACCTTGCAAGTTTTCACAGCAACGGCGATGGTTTGACCGTCTCTTCCTTTGTACGATCCCTTATGGACATTACCAAATTGGCCCTCTCCTATGATTTCACCTAGCTCTACTTGATTTCGCACTATCTCGTAGTCTCGAGCTGTGCAAAAAGGTATTGGAACATTTACGGTCAAAATATAAAAATATTCAAATGTAAATTGATGGTCGGCCGAAAGATTATTACAAGCTCCTTTGGTAAACGATATACTTACTAGCCGGTGTCGAGTAATCTCCTTCCTCGTCGACAATTTCTGCGTAATCCTCGGATAAAATAGTTCCAGTTTTACCTGCGCTCTTCTCGGGACTGTTAGTACCATCTTGTCTGGACTTTGGTGGTTGCGCATCTATAATGAAGATCATGTTTTGTGGTAATAATGTGATAACAGATATCGATATAAAATGAGGTAACTTTCGTTCGTTAGTTTACCTCTGCATGGGCAGGGATAATTCTTCCAGGATCCAGCTTGCAAGTACAAAATAAAGCAACACTTTATACATTTCATTAACTTTAAGAAAAGAAATGCTTGTGATTGAATGATTTCAGAAAGATGCGATTTACGGTACCTCTTAATAATGAGTAAATCAAAAATAAGATTGCCAGATTTCTATCTCGTGATAACAATGACAATGTCTTTACCTTTTCTATTCCACAGTGAAGTATTGCTGCCTATAACTAATCTACAGTATCCATCAATCAGATCTGCGAGACTTTCCGCTTGATCTAGACTCGAGCAAGTAATGCTAAGAGTCTCCGCGGCACCGGCGACTCTTAATTTGATACAGGCTTTTGCATGTTCCTTGCAATCCGAGACCAATGTCTGGATGGATTGTATCTGAGAGAATTCCGCCATCCTAGTCGGCTGCAAATCGCAAAATATGTGATAATAATAATAATAATAACAACAATAATAATTTCGAGGAAACTATATCGAGAGATTAAGAGATCTTGATCGCTAGATCAAGAGATTATCATGAAAAAAAGGGCGCATGATTTGGAAACGTACCACTGTCCCGCCTCGATGAGCCATGTAAGATATACCCAAGTCCGGTCCGATGACTAGTTCTACGGGTATTGACCAGCTTGACTGAAAGTTGCACGACAAAGATGATAAGTGCGAGTATAATAAATAAACTATACGAAAACTTATTGCACACACATATACATATACATATATATATATATATCTATCATTGCTTACTCCCAAAGCGCATATGAATCTTTCCTGATCGAATCGATAGTACGCTCGCAACAGGTCGAAGAATTTGAACATGCATTCGAGCTCGGACAGTGCCGCGACTTTTTTAAAGTGCTGCTGTATTAATTTTCGGAGCGCCTTCGGCTTCATCCCGTTCAGCACGGAGCGTGGCAAGAATTTGTGCAGACCGACCTGTGGAGAATACATCATTTTGCTCACGTTTCATTCACGTATACCGCACGACAAAAAGAATGCAGCTGCATCACCATTAAATCCAGGTTATTGTGGATGAGATTTATCGCTTTAAGAAACTTTACCTCACGCTCCAGGTATTCCAGATTGCTCTTCTTGTCGAGAGCAATTTGCGGCATGTCCTTGAAGAAGTAGCGAATCTCCAGGCAGCAGAGCTGAACCGCGACGTCCTGATCCAGAGTGGCATGATTCGCAAGTAAGTAGTCGTTTCGCACCTGAACAGATAGAAATGCTCATTTATTTCCGCGAATCGACAATAGCCCGTCGTTTAAATGTCGCCATGTCGGCATGTCCTCATACCTGATCGTAATAGTAATAAAACGTGACTTTGTCCTTCTCGTAGAGGTCGTTCAAGTTTTGAGGAAGATAACGCACTCGGAGCTCGTACCTCCATTCGCAGTGCGGGTGTTTCCGTTCGTACTTTTCTTGAACCTGCATCAAGCAGATTGTGAGGAATCGCATGCGTCGATATTGGATGCGCTACATATCGGCTTACAGACTGCAGATGGAGCTGATACCTGATACATCGTTGTATCCTGATGCAACCAATAACTCTCTCCGGATCCGGGATGATGCAGCCTCATCGCGTAAAGATTCCGGTAGTGTCTAGTACCAACGGCTAATCGACTAGTTACCAGGGAAATGATACCTCTAACGTCAATCGCATCGCCGAATTTCACGACGTTGAAACCACCTGCGTTTACATAAACGCGCGATTCGTATCAAGAGAGAAACTTAGAAAAGTTAAAACTTAGAAAAGAGAAAATAGACAAAAATAACGACATTTGCTGATTAGTTTTATCTTTATTCGCGTTGCGTCGAGTGCCTCGTCAAGCGGCCCTTCATTTCGTCGCAGCCGAGGCATCCTCGGCGCGCAAAGGTCTCTTTGATGAGCCATCTCGGAATAGGAGAACCGTCGACCCCTGCCTATCCTAGAACGCTCACCGTTAGGAAGATGGACTTTTAAGGTTGCCTTATCCATGGGGGTGGGTGAACCATGCGGCGGGGTGCTCCTACCACCGCCGCTGTTCTGGACACCTCCGACGCTACCTCCACCTCCATCTCCTGCTCCAGTGCTCATCCCCTCATGGCTGTGCGAAAGATAGACAAGAGTAGTTAATAGTTTAGCGGACAAAGCGCGCGTGCTTTGTGCAGCAAGATCAATTAACTCGTGAAAATAATTTCTTACAGCCGACTCGAGCTAGATTCGAAAATACTCTTTGTACTTTCGATCTTTCACAGTCGACAGTAACGATTTCAACTGATCGCCTGACGATGAACTCGAAATGAATGTTTTCTAATGTCGCCAGCTAGAGTACCAGCTAGAAATTGGTCACCTATGTCGGTCCGCGCCTACAAAACGGTTTTTACGGTTTATTCCAAGTTCAGTGCAAGAGTCGTGGAAAGTGTCGTGTTCCGCGACAGGTCGCGACAGTTGCAACAATCGCGAACAATCTGCGATTCACGATTCGCGCGGTCTCTGGGCGATTCGTTTCGCCGAGACACTCGCATTTCGATCTGTCGAACAGGCGGACGCACGTCCCGCGGCCAATGCGAGTTCCATTATCGCGAGTGGTCGCTCCTGCGAGAGCCTTCTCGAAGCAAACGATGTTACCGTGAGCGGGGAATCGCTGCAAGAAGTCACGATCAGCATCAGCGTTAACGCGGCATAACGCAGGCGAGTGGGTCGAATCGTTACGGAACAAACAGGTGAAATGACGATTGCCAGTGATGATGATGCCCGTGATGCGGATCAATGAGCATCGTTGGCGAGATAAGATCGGTCCATTCAGGCGGAGCTATTATCGCGGTGACATCATATCAGGATGATCTAACGATGAGCCTGGAGCGTTACACATTGTCTTGGACGCGAGGACGGTCGCTCGAAAAGAACGAGCATAATTAGAAACCTCAAACCAGTTTTCAGCGTCACCGGTTAAGCGCGATCACTCGATCCGAGTGCTTATTATTTGCTAACCGATCGTTTCCGCAACTCGATCATCGAAGCTGGTCTCTCTGGCTCGAGCCAGGGAGAAATTTCAAGCGCGAAACTTTTCACCGGAAACGGCACGATTCCGACAGATCGTTCGAGCAATGATCGTAAAGTTGATGCGCGGCTGCCTGGGCACGCGGGATACGCGAAGAAAAGATCTCTGCGAAATAGGCGAGTGATGCGAAAAGATTATCGTCCGAGATGATCGTCAGCGAGCAACGCCGGCTGTTAGAGCAAATTGCTTGAAATAACTCGACTTCGCCGTCGACGAGATTCGCGATTCGCGGTTTTCACGCGATCGAGGCGATCGAGGCGGCCGAGTATCGCGCAAGGTGTGTTCGCGGCTATCAATGCAAACGTATAATACGTATACGTAGCGATGTCCGGCCGAGGAATGTCGTCAGTCAGGGACCAAGTGCTTGCCCGGGGAATCATCAGCCACGTCGATCGCCACGCGTTCCTAGAGAACGAGTTTGCGCGCGTGTTTACTCCAGAATTATCGTTTTGTACGAGCGTGGAAAGGAAACGCTCGACGGAAACGTCTCGCGTCGCGGACTCGCGTTTTCGAGATTATCGTGGCTCAAGAGGCAAAGCGTTCTCGGTTCTCGCTTGGGAGTTGGGATTCGCCAGTTGATGCCTGGCGTGAATCGGGGATAAAATTTTCGACTTGCGGGCTCGCGGGTCGTAAAACGGATTTCGCAGCGTATAAAAGTCGCGCTTTCCATAAAAGTCCGAGCCGGCTCTATTCCGCTGGCGATATCAATTTATACGCCGCGCCGCGCCGCGCGAGAGTCCGCCTAACGTTACGTCGACCTGCATCACGACTGCATCGTAACCCGACGCGGTCGTATCCGTAAATCATCGCGTACGCGATTACGCGGATAGAAATATGATGATATTATTGCGTAATTCGATCGTGCCGTGCCGTGCCGAGGGGATCGATAATCGCTGATAATAAAAATTCAAAACGACGCGAGCCGGCGCGAGACGGATCGGACGGTCGGACGTCCACCTGCGGGTTTCTCTTTACGGCTGCCTGAATTTGCGAAATTAAGCGCTCGAGTACAGCTCGAGCCGAGATAAGCGGCTCGTAATTACAAACCGCGGATTGCGACACCGCGAGCGCGCGCGTAACCGAGCGAACTTGTTTGTTTACGATCTTGCGGAGGTGGCGGTGGAATTATCGAAAGGATAACGCGCGCGTACAAACTACGCGCCAGGGAAAGACGTCATCGGATCGCGATTCGCATGGATAATCGTTCACGTGGCGTTCGATCGTATCGATATAATTAATCAATCCGATAAAGCGCGTCTCCGCGCGAGAATCGAAAGCCAGCAAGCCAACGCGCTCCGATCGAGCGCGTTGGTGCATATGCACGACGCACGATTAACACAGTCTTTCCAACTGCCTTCGATCGATGAATCGAGAACGCGGGAACGAGTTGGAGGGCTCGATAAATCGCAAAAAGAAAAAAAAGAAAAAAAAAAAAGAAAAAGAGCGGTCGAAAGGTCGATTCCGACCCGCCTGGTACCTGCACGCACCTGCAATTGTCGCCCACGCGGTTTACCTTTCACTATTACTTTCCCTATCGCGCTTTTGCATCGTCCGGCGAATAGCATCCGCGCGAAAGATCAATGCACCTGTCTCTCTCTCTCTCTCTCTCTCTTTCGCGCGAGCGCGGTGCTCCTCGACCGAGACGCGTCTCGATGCCTTCCGGTTATCTCTCAGAGACAACAATCGGATCATCTCCATCGAGCGGCGATGCGAATTTTCGTATCCGGGATACGATTCCTCGGGATGCCTCGCCTTTACCTCGCGCGAGACACCTTGTGGAACTTCCACGTTCCCAGCGTGTCTGGACTGTAAGAGTCGCTGCAGCCCAGCTGGCCCAGAGAACATAGCAAACCCTTGCTGTCTCTCCTCCATCGTTTCTCCGCGTGCCTCGGCACTCCGTTGGGATTTCTTCCAAAGGTATCGAGATTCTGAACGCGGCACGTGGGCCACGAGATCTCGCCGGCTTTGCGTTCTACGAGCCCCAACATTTTCCGGATACTCGCGTCGCCGCGCGTTCAGTCCAAATTCCTCGTCTTTGGTTGTCTAAAGTTGTCTCTTCGAGTTCCAACTCGGTCCACGTTGGTCCGCGCACACGCGCCGCGCGCTTTCGAGAACCGCGATATCGATAGCGCTCGTTTCATCAGCGCGTTCGCCTCGGTCCGTTCTGCTGGTTGATCACTCGTCTGATGAATTCGGTGATCCAATTTTGGCCAGAGCATCGCCCGCCAGCTGTCGATAAATTATTCTCATCCGCGGGGACGCGCGTGTTCAGCTGAAAGCTGATCTATTTTTCGAAATGTTGCGACGTATCGATCCCTGTCCCTGGTTTGAATGTCCTGCCAATTATACTCGACATTTCTCCCCAACACATTTTCCCCTCCCAGAATGGCTCATAGCGTATATTCGGCTGGCGGATATTCCAGGAGGCGAGACTTTCCAGTAGGGAAATGGGAAAATGTAGGAAAAGAGCCAGGATCGAGCAACTCGGAACGGCGACGTGTCGTTGACCGCAGCGGGGCAAAGATCCGAGACATGTTTCGCGATAACGCTTTATTAAAGCTTATCATGCTGTCCACGTTGTACCGCCTTCACGTCGAGATCCGGGACACGTAAAGATCCATATGAAGAACGAAAAGGTGCAGTTTTGCAGCCTCGAGGCCGATATAAGTCTCTACCAGACCGAATAATCCACTTTGCTCCCGATACTCTCCGGGCGAAGGCACGGCAAGCTTTATGACACCATCTTCTTCTTGGTCTCCCGCACTGGACCAATTACACTGACCCTTTGCGCGACCCGAGTGCGTCGCGGATCAGACGTGACGTCGATTCGCTTCTGGCGCGTCCGGAATCCACTCTTGAAAACGAGATGCGCATCCCTCGATAGCTCGGATTGCCGCAAACACCCCCAACACGGACGTGCGTCACGTCATCCCCCGCTTTCGCGCGCGCGTGCGTGCGTGCGTGCGTGCGTGCGTGCGTGCGTGCGTGCGGTCGAGCGCGAACTGATCGTCTCAGCAGCGAAACGCGGACAATCTGCCATTCGCCAGCTCGGGCCTCTTTTTCCTCGGAGCCGATGTGTATTCGTGCACAACGCGTGGGACGCGTATTGAAAATTCCCGTGGACGTTGCAACGCGCTACGCAATGCGTGTCGATTCTGTCGGTGTCGGCGTCGCGCAGACTGCTCGGTACCTCGGTACCTCGTTCGTCGAATGCCGGTCAAACGAACGAAACCGGCTGAAACCAACTCGCTGTTCCGCGGAGTTGTCTGCGGAGTCTGAGGTTTGCGAGCATCAGCGCGACCAACGTTCGTGCTGGGTCCAACGATGCAAAATCATGCATCATGTTGAGCTTCTCGTCGAGCTTAATGACGATCGGTTCGTTTGCGTTGGAGATTCGCGCTCGCGCAGTCCCGTCCTTTATTATATTCTCTCGGATGGGGAGACGGACGCGAGCAAGAGCGTCTTCTCGTTCAGCAACACGCAGTTTAGATACGCCTCGATCCAAGATACATCTACGTCCGGAATAATAAGTTGCGCTCGCCGGTGTCCGCCTGCGAGGCTCGCTTATATATTGACCGATTATCCGCACGATCCTGGATACGGAGCGTACGAGACGTTGCGCCGTGAGAATTTTTCCATCGATCGCCTACGGTGTTCTCGTGAAATCGCCGGAGGAATCGAGACCACCACCGGTCTCCGCGGCTTTCGGAAGATGAAATCGGAACGGCGCATGCGCGGCGGAATCTCCAGCGGAACGATTTTACGAATAAAGTCTCTCCGCGAGCTGCGTCGCTCTCGAATTAAAAGACGAGCGCCTTCGGGAGAGAATCTTGAGAATCGCGGCGTCGAGAGCGTCGCGCTGAATCGCAGCAGTTCTTCAAGATGACGGGAGCACTCGCGGAGCGGTAGAATTAGCAGAGAGAGAGAGAGAGGGAGAGGGAGAGGGAGAGAGAGAGAGAGAGAGAGAGAGAGGGAGAGGGAGAGTGACACATTTTCCCGAGAAACACGGTGCATCGGTGCGCCGCGATCCCGATTCGAGCTAATCGAGATAATCCCTGAAGCCGAATTTCGATTATCGAGAGATGTTGCCGGCGCGAGGGACCAAGGCGACAATGAAATTTAGATTTCGGATGGAACTCGCGACGAAAGGGATTCGCTTGCGAGACATGTCAACGATCAGCGTGCGCGATCGCTCTGTTGGTTTCACGCGTCGATGAAACAGCAACGCAAATATAATCGGGTGACTCAATTTTCGCGATTCGCTGAAGAGCGATCGAACGCTAGATAGAACACGCCGGGTGTTCTCCCAAGGTATTCGCGATTGCGCAATGCGACGCGTGAAACAATGCATCGCTGGAGCAAGGCGCAGCTGACACGATCGGCTCGCGATTCCTACCGATGCAGGAGAAAATACAGCCGTTATTTTCCCATGGTACTAATATCGTTACGCAAATGCCGAAGAGACAGGAGAGATTGTTTACTAGCTAGCGCTGCAGCTAGCTAGTCATCGGAGAAGGCCTCGGCCACATCCGTGTTTTATCAACGATCAAGTGTCACGATTGCATCGATGGACCAACTCGCGCGTTCCTTCGATAAAAGCTCGATCCGTCATTGGCGACACACGGCCAGGCCTGTCGCGCAGGACGCGACAATGACGCGGATTTCATGGTCTCGCCGATGAAAGATCGGAATTCGCGCTAGGCGCAGCATCCCGTTGGAATGCCGCGGGGGGAGGGGGTTGGAGCGTCTGTATTCGTCGAGGCGAGAGGCGTCAGCCTGACGACGCTGGGATCGTCGCCGATGATGGCAGACGTCGATTCGCGAGATGCACGGGAGATTTAAACAGCAAGAGGAATGCCGGGCCGCCAAGGGGAATGCAGGGGCCACGTTCTCCGTTGGCGGATAAAAGTCGGTGCAGCGGGCGTGAAACGCGCAATTAAGCCTCGAAGAACGTCGTTCCGATCGGACGGTAAGGTCGTTGTTTTTGAAATTAACTCGCAGGGAGATGCGAGTCAATCTATCGTCGCGAGACTGAATCGCGTTTACATCGAAAACGCGAAGGAGAATAATCGATCGATCGCAGCGGCTGTCGGCAGCTATTTGCACTCGCGCAAACGATAAAGTCGACGTTGACGCAAGTAATTCTCCTAATGGCGACGTAGAGCTCTCTCGGTTGCGTTATCATGCTGAAAAGTCTCCAGGTTCGGATGGTAGCGCCGGCAATTGGAAACTAGTCCCGAGCTTGGAGACCGGTGCCGTTCGCAGCGCTTGCTTGCTTGCCAACGCGTCCACTCGCGGCGAATGTCCTTGGAAAGTTCTTCGTCATGTGCCGGCCTATCGAGGTGCCGCCAGGCCAGGAGAATTCCGGCGAAACTTTTCTCATTTCCAGCCAATTCCGCTAGCACGCTCGCGCTCGTAGTTGTCGAGGGACGAGAGAGTAAGATAGGAGAAGTAAAGTGTGCGTTGCACGTAGCACGTTACCGTTATGATTTAATCATCGAGGCTAACGAGGGACGATCCCGAGCGGGACATTCGAAGAAACGAAACCGCGGCGATGCTAATGGCGCCAATTAGCGGCGGTTACGATCGAGCCGTGCTCGATGATGGCGCCAATTTTGCCACGGTTATGCCATTCACGTAACAAGAGGACCGTGGATGGAGAGGCCTTCTTCCTCCTCGCCCTCCACCTCGTCCATCTCGATTCTTCCTACGCACCGGCGAGCCTGCTCCCCGTACCTTCATTCACAGATTAAAGGGAGCCGTCGAAGGCATTGTGCACGTGTGGCGAACCACCACGGGCACGCTCTCCTCGAAGGAGAGAAAGCTCTCGTCGGAAGGGCCGTCCGACCCCGCTCGGAGGCCAGTTCCGGACGTTATTTCACGCTACTCGATTCGCCACGAGTCGGTGATTCCGCGAGCGCGGGACGCGCTTCGAGATTCATTCTCGCCGTTCTCGCCGCTAATCTCCTTACTTATCTCCCTGCGAGAGGCTTCAGCAACGGAGAGCAACGGAAGGCAACGGAGAATCGAACCACCCGCGAATCGGGCGATCGGCGTCTCTCTTCGTCATCCGCGTGCAAGCGTGCGAGCGACAAGGCAACGACACGGTCGCGAGGTATACTTACTCGGTGGTTTCGAGGTACTGGAAGACGCGGTAGACGGGGCGTCGATACATGAAGAGGTGATCCTCGACACGCTCCACCATCATCCTAAAACCACTTCATTCGAGACGGTGGGTCACTTGTCATCACCCACCACTTGTCACTGGACCGCACTCGACGCGAAGATCAAATAGCCGAGGCTGCTGGACACCTTGCTCTTCCCCGTTCTTTGCGTTCGCGTTCGAGAGATCGAGAAAAGTCTGGTCACTCGCGCTTGCCGGCGACGATGCCGGAATCGATGATCAAACGAACGATCGAACCAACATCCGGGCCGATCCGTTCCCGACAGTTGTTTCGCCTCTTCTCGCTCACTGCATCTCGCCGGCGAATCGATACCTTTGGCGCAAACAGTTGGCCGACAGGTGCAACAAAGAACCGCGTAGCCTCTGACTTTCCTCGAGCAACGATCCCCGCTATCCCCACCGCGACTTGCTCCTTCCGCCGATTATCGCGATACCGCGATCGTAATCACATTTCGAGATACGACCATCGAAGTCTGCCCGTACGCGGTATCGAGATAAATTAACAGCGATAACGACGTCCTGTAATAATGTAGCGGCTGAATGTGAAGAAACACATTGGCGTTACACATCGAAGCTCGCGTTGTACGTGACTTGTATATAATTTCGAGGCTCGGGTACGAGGGTCGTTACTTTTACTCCTTCGCGCAAAGTATGATCGACGCAGAGAGAGAGAGAGAGAGAGAGAGGGGGGGGGGGAGTCACGAGCAGTTTGAACAAACCGAGCCGAATCGATAAACTCTTTACGTTCTTCCTTCAAATCGATGGCGCATCATCATCATCTAGATTTCTAGTTGCAGCTTCGCGAGCGACGCGAGTTCGTTCTCGGCGAGGTCATTTCTCCCATTTTACGATAGAACGCGAACCCGCTCCAACCAACATCGCGAGCCCGCTCGCGCTGGTATTCATTCGGTGCCCCGACTGGCAAACGTCTGGCTGTCTTTGCCAGGGAACTTTGCGACTGATAAGAGCGTCGCGTGCGGATATGTACCCAACCTACCCCAAACTGCGGACGCCGCCTAAACCTGCCTGCCTGCAGTCACTGCAGCCCGACCACCGCAACGCAACCCCCTGGTACCGGGTCGGCCACATAGGCGAACTTGAGCATCGATATCCGCGAGCACCATCCTTTATTCAGCAGCGCTGCAGCGCTGAAGGCAATTCTATTCCGAGCGGAACATCAGTCTCCATATTATTTCAGCTATTTCAGCTATTACGACCAAGAGGAAGATGAGAAAAGAAAACTTTTGATGACTGTAATTCCTGATTGCGTGCAGATCCGGCAGATGCCGGAACTGGACCCTCGAGTAGTCTGAGATACCGCCTTGCGCTAAGAACTCTAAATCGGACTCGTGAGACGAATATCGAAAATCGCTGATATCGTCGAAAGATTCAACGTATACCTCCGAGAAGCTATTACGCGGATAAGCTCGGCTACTCGAGCTACACAAGCTTCTCGGAGCAACTCGATGCACCTCGATGCACAAGAGGGATGGTTTTCGATGACACACCAAGGGTCCGCTCGCTGATCGAACACACGCTACAGCTGCGATCGTAGAAATCCCGGGGAAGCAAAGTGTCATCTCCGCGTGTAAAATCGTTCTCGCGTGTAAAATCTCCGTAAAGTCTCCAAAAAATCCGGAGGAAGCTTCGAGAGATTTTATCGAAAAAGAGACATGCGCGGTGATAGAAAGGAAAAGAACCGCGAGAGGCAGCATGTCCGATTTTGCAGAATTTCTGCCGGCCGTGTCACCAACCGAATCAAGGTCGTAAAACCTTGACACCGCATTTACGAAACTTTCACCTCTCCATCGTCGGGTCATCCACCGACCCCGAGCTTTATCTCCAAATACTTCCGGTCGTATCGCGAAACGATCCCTCGAGATTTTCCGGCTCGTCGAGCGGAATTATTCAATCAGTCGTTCAAAATTTCGAGACTTCAAGGCCAAGGGTTTGAACAAAAAGATCATCATCTTGTTTGTCATTTGATCAACGATCCGCGAGATTGGCGATTTCTTCCTTGTCCAAAATTACGATAAACTTTTCGGAAAGTTCGCTCGAGAGAAGGAAAGTCATTCGGCGCAACTCGGAGATCCGTTGAAAGCATTTTGACACTTTGTCTCACCTTTCCATCCGATGAAACAATCATCACCATCAGGAGATGCACTTTATAAAAAGAAAAAAAAAGAAAAAAGAAAAGAAAAGAAAAGAAAAGAAAAGAAAAAGCGTACTATTCCGAAAAACTCCTCTTTACTTCCCTTCACTCCCTCCCGGATATCCTCCCCATCTCACGGGCACCTTTCGTTTTCGCAACCATCAGCTCAATTAGCTTCCGTCAGTGCTTCGGCCGCGCTCGAGAAATCATCGACGATCCCTCCCGATCACTCTTGCGCCTCCTTCCGGCTTCATTGGTCGACGTAGCGTTCGACGTAGCGGTATCTCGCGATACCGTCGAAACTCGCGTCGGTTTTAGCAAGGGCGTACGCGAGGGCCACACGAGATCCCCGCGGATCGGGCGTCGCGGCGCACGGCGACCTTGACTCGCGCGAAGGTCCCGGACGCGCCTGGCGGACGCGCGGCGTCGCTAGGCGGACGAATGGACGGACGGAGGGACGGAGGGACGGACGGACGGACGGACGGACGGACGGACGGACGGACGGACGGTCGGTCGGTCCAGCGGCGTCGTCGCACGTCGGTGGGCGTCGGTGCGGATGATCAACGGGGACGGAGGACGGAGCGGTAGCGCGCCTAGCAACAGCGTGCAGGACGACGCGCGTCTACGACGGCGGCGGCGCCGTCGTCGTCGACGTCAGGTATACGTTCCGCCGGTTCAAGGGGAGCAGGCGCTTTGCTGGGTGCGGCAGCCTGCGCCGCGACGCCCGGCGTCCTCCCCCCACCCCCGCGGCTCCCACCAAATCCTACCCCCCCCCCCGCCGCCGCCGCCGCTGTACCAACCCCTTCCGTTTCCCCTGCCGTGCGTTTCGTGCCGACAGCAGCGGTGGCCTGCAACCCCCTCGGCAGGGCCGAGGCCTCGTGGACGGCGACGCGGTGCGTCGCGACGCGCCACGGCGGGGCGAACGGCCGCGTTGGAATCCGCTGCGCGTAATAACGCGCAGGCGGAATGCAACGTCCGTCTGCCGCTGTTATCTCGCGCACGTTCGCAGCGAACCGCACACGCACGAAGCCAAGGAAACTGGCAAGTTGGAAAGTAAAAGGGAAAGAAAAGGAAAGGAAAGGAAAGAAGAAAAGTAAAATCGTACATGCGCGGCAATCTTTCGTCTTCGTGTGAAAAAGACACGAAGAGCAAAGCGCACGCATCAATCTAGACGCGCGAATTCCGCGATGCGACTCACGTCGCGATATAGTTCAAGGCTTTCGCGAGTGAGTTCACAGTACTCGAGACACGAATCTGGCTGCGACCCTGCTAATGCAGCGTCTGGTTGCGGGATCCTGCCAAGCGATTCCCACAGGTACACTCTAGGCACGCGAGGTTATGCCTCAATTAATTTAATTAACTCGCTAAAAAGCAGAAGCCTCGAGCCCGCAGAAAGAGCCCGCAAACATCACGCACAAACATCTCGCGATGATTATTTATTCGAATCCTTTTGCAAGCGCGCTTCAATATTCACGACTCGCTATTTAGCGCTATTTCTCTGTTAAAAAATCGCCGAAAGCTCGCGATAAGCGAGCTTTCATCGAGATTTAATTTTTCATTTAAGGTACAACAAGGTACAACAAAGACGATCTCTTCGTAACGATCTTCAGTAACCGCGAACACGCGAGCAAGAAAAGTTCCATCCTGAAAAATGATTCAAACTTGCGGGAAGGGTGACTTGCGAGATAACTTTGGCGTAAATTCAACCCTGAAGGCGAAGGCGAGCGCGTTCGGTAATCTGCTAAAAATCGACTCGGTAAATTAATCGGGAGCAAGGGACGAGTTAATTAGCATCTCGATGAAATATGATGCGCAGCCCGCATTTACACGCATTTACACGCATTTACACGCATTTACACGCATTTACACGTATCCTCGAATATCCTAAGCCAAAAACATGCACGCGTTTCAGGACCTTGTCTGGTCTCCTCTTGAAGATCTATCTCGAAGAGCCCGGGAGTTATTGCTCCGCTAGAGTCCATTTGATTTTACGAGGAGCGATTCGTTAGGGTCGTTCGAGATGCTTTACGCTAGATGCGGCCCTGAGAGTCGTCGGTCAGCGCGAGCAACCCCTCCGACTGGCGGGCGGTCGCAACCCCATTCGAACACGCGCGCGTGCGTGCACTCGCCGCTCGTAAGTGCGGCCGGAATATTCAGCGCGTATCTCAGCGTTTCGGGACATTTGCATGTAGCTGTCGACCATCGGTCGTCGCCCAAGTGTCATTTGTAACGACGCGATTGCAAATTAGGATCCGCACGCAGGGGCGGACCAATGCGCGTTTAGAACGCTGGCTTTCATCCTATCGGAAAACGTGCTGGATGGGTCGCGTCCGAAAATAACGCCGGTCAGAGTTCATCGCACCGGCACGTATCTCGGCAGCTCGGATGATTTTTGACGTTGCTCCGCTCCTCTCGCGAGAATAATTAATGCGCGCTTCGATTAAGGTCGCCAAGGTATTGGCCCGTTCCGCCAAATGTGGCGACTTTAGCTTTGGATAAATTAGCATCGCTCGACGATAATCGCTTATCGATTCCCACATTACGACGCGATTAATGTTTCCGTTGGTATCTCGAAGAGATTAGAGGAGACAGCGACAAGAGGACAGGACAAGCGTCCAGCTAATTCGATAAATGTCATTAGATCCTAATGGCCCTCGAGAATGATTCACACTTGTTTCTTCACAATCTAACGGTTCTCGGGAGGGCGGAATGTCGCGGCGCTAAGTGGGACGAAGAAGAGATGAAACGCGCGCGAGGTTCCGGAAAAGACGTACGCTTCTGTACGGCTAGCTCGATAAATCAAATCGGATTACGATGATCCAGTTGCATGATTCACGCGAGTTTCCTCGCGACGACGTAACGGTCCCCGAGATGACGAAATCGTGAAAGGCCATCGTGAAAGAATGACGTGGAAAGCTGGCAGGAAGGGCGGAAAGGGCGATGCTTCGTTCCGAGAAAAGCCATCTTCTGGATCAGCCTATCAGGCTTCACGTACGGCTAATTCGATGACAGAGCCGATAAACTTCCGCCATTGGACTTTTCGTTGGACCGGCGGTCAGATGGCGCGCGATTCGACTTTCCGGAATTCTCGGCACGTGAGTAATCTTCGAATCGCTGCAGTGGGGATCCGAGACAACATCGTAAGGGGAAATGATAATAGTACGCGATTACCGCGTACTTTGACCTTTGGCCGGCGAGTTTCCAGCATCCAATCGCACAGAAATTTCGAGAGCGAACCCTTGCTTTTTAGCTTCGTTTCTTCCCACGATGAGATTATTCAATCCGAAGAGAATTCTCAACAGCTTCCGCGCGCGCGCGCGCGAGAGAGAGAGAGAGAGAGGATATTATAGCTGCGACCCTCGAGTTTTCGACTCCCTCGCGAGATATCCCCGCGCGATACGTGCCCCAACGAAAAGAGAATCCTCTCGCGCGAGTAGCTCGTACCCTCGCATGCAAATCGGCACGAGGATCCTCCCCTTCGTGCGACTGCCCGCGCCTATTTATCTCCTCTCCCGTCTCGCTCGCCCCTGCTGCAAGGGGGCTGCGCGAATATCGAGTTATCGATCTGCGGTCCACCCTCGGCATCACCGACGAGCACCGCGTCCGGGGATGCTGCGGATTCTTCGCAAAGGAGAGGAAAATAGCCGCGCGCGGTCAACGACATCGTCAGGATTGAATTACGCGATTGAATCACGATTGACCGAGCAAAAGCGACGTTCTTTAATTCGCCGATCATACGCACGCGTCGGAAGCAATAGCTCGTCAGCCAAAAATGCATGCCGAATGAGAGAGAGAACGCGTGAGAATTCAAGCCGGAAGCTTTCGGCCGGTTCTTCCACGAAATCGATCTTTAACCTCTCAAACTAACAGTTGGCCAAATCGAATCTCCAATGGCTGCGTTTCTATGCTTTCACAGCGCGATGTGACAACGCTGTTTGGCGTTGGTGGTTTGCACGATTTTTCGCATTTTTCTAACACGCGTGAGATCTCTCCCGCGATCCCTCGCGATTTCTTGCGCGCCACGACGTCCTTGAACTTTGAACCACCGGCGAATGGACGAGCCATCGTTGCGCGCGCGCCATCCGGTCTGCCATCGCGACAATGTCTTCGTTCGTGCCGCTTGACGATTTATCGCGCGACTTATCGCTAAAGCCCTTCCTGCCAGCCGCTGTTCCGCTGATTATCGCCTCGCGGACCTTATTAGTGTCCTCCACGGCGAATCGTACAGTCGAGAAACGTTCCATCGGTTCCACTCGCCGAGTAATAAACGCTAAACGATAAATTTCAGCGGGAGATCGAACATCACGCCCGAAACATCAAAAGAGATGAGAGACACTGCGCGCTGGCCGGCGGAGAGGGGATTCACGCGATAGGAATATCAAGTCCTGGGAAAATTCAGCGGCGTTGCGCCGCCAGCGTCGCGTCGCAGCGGGTGTTTAATATAAATTGCTAATTGGCGAATGAATTCCTGCAGATGGCTCGTTTGAATCGCGTGCGCGCGCTGCCGCGCGCCGCCGATTCCTCGTCCATCTCGGAAGTTTAGAGCGCGATAAATCAAGTTCGCTCGATTCGAGTAATTAACGTTCGCGATAATGCTGATGAGCGCGTATGAAGAATTTACGAGCAACGCGCGCCAACATTTATTTCATCCTTGATAAAGTCGCGTCGTCTATGTCGAGCGATCCGGTAACGCGTGTCCTTTTTGCGCGTGTCCGCCATCGCGTTAACGCGATGATCGATATCGCCGGATCGATGGTGCCCAACTCGCGCCAACTGTCGCGCGCGGCTTGTCTCGAGCAAGAGAGTTACGACAAAGTTACGTCGTCGTGAGTTAATGCTCTCTCGCGTGGTATTTACGACGTGTCCCGCGGCGGAAAAACGCGAGTCGGGAGATCCGTGTAGAAAGACTCGCACGACTGAATAAACAGTCACAAGCACAATCTCTCGTACGATGTACAGTTAATCGAAACGCGCTCCTGGTCGTAACGAGCAAGAAAACAGCGACGATAAGCGAGACGCATGATCGGATCACACTCGCGCGACATGAATGAGGACGAGAGCGTTGACGACGAGCGTTAACGCGCCGGACCTTCACGGAAGAGTGGTCGAGTTTCGCAGGCGTAAAGCGCGGAGGGAACACGCCTGTGCGCGCGTAACGATAAGGCTTCCGCAGCGCGTTGGCAGAAGCGGCTCGTTGTTCTCCGTTCTCCCTGTGGCCGAAAAATAAGATGAAGCGGAGCGCGCGAGCGATAAATGAACGCGCGAGGCGTTCCGCGGACAAAAGTATCTCCGTGGTTCATCGAACCACGCTTAACGCACGCCCGAAGATACGCGCGGCTAACAATGAGCTCGCTCGCTCGCGTTTAAGATGCGCGATGCACGCCACGCAGCGACGAGCGCGACTTTCACGCGTGCGTGTCACGCGGCACGAATTTTCGTCGAGCATCGCCGCTAAATTACGTGCCGCCTACGCGCTATAACGTAATCCCCGCCAGGCGACACCGCCAGTACTTTCCGCGTGGATGTACGTGGCGTGACGTAACGACGTACCGTCGAATCCGCATAACGGAAGTTGCGATCGATTCGCGAAACCGAATTCCAGCGGAGTCCGCGCACGTACGCGCGCGCGAAGCAGCGGCGCTTCTCCTCTACGTGATTCTCGCCTCGCCATTTTCGAATCAGCACGAATCGAATGATGGACGACTGGGGGATATTTCCAGCTTTTAGCAGCTTTTCGAATTCATCTCCGAGCAGCAGCGGGCATGCGCGCATGCGCGCGCCAAGAATCGACCGCTCGCTATCGAGCGACGATGAATTGGATCCGCGCTCAATCGCGCGTGAGCTCTCGCGAGCGATTCACGCTGGCCCGAGGAAGCTCCCCGACTCTTCATCCGAAATGATTAACGAAATAATTAAACGCGACGCGGCTTCGTCGATCATTCGACTCTCGGAGCCCGTCCCCCCCTCCCCCCATCGTCCCCCTTCTAATTGGCGGTTCGGACGGTCGACCCGCTCCGCGCCGGAAGATTGCGTCGGCCTGATATTTTATTTATCCGCCAGTTGAAACAATTACGAATACGCGAGCGCGCTCTTCCCGCTCGTCGCGGTAACTTGATTAGAGCTGCCGTAGCTGCCGTCTCTCGTCGTTCATTCGCTAGACAGAAGACAGAAGACGGAACGGAGCGGAACGGAGCGGAGCGCGAGCGTAGAAAAGACGGAGGCGAGGGTCTGATGCGTGAGCTGAAACGAATTTCATGCTCTCGCATCTTGCCTACCTCCGCGCGGATAGACGCGCCGGTTAACGGGGGAATTATCTCGCGACGTTGCGCCAGTCCACACCGAAATAACCAACATCAAAGAAGGAACGGAGCGAGGTCGCGAGTCGTCTCTCGCGCTGGAAGCCGCCGGAGTCGTTTCCCCGCGATGCTGCAATCCACGAGAATAATATATCCGCGTTCCAAGCCGGAACGATCGATCAACGGGGGCCATAATTTTTGGCTCGCCGTTTCCCGCTTCGTGCGCGCGAGCGCTTTTTTAGCAGACGAATTTAGAAGCGGAGGCAGACGGACAGAAATCACGTTCGAGTCGGCGGCGACGTGCCGCGCGAGGATGCGTTATGCATTCCGCGGTTTTTGCGTTCGCTCAAGAGTCAGGTGCCGGATCGGCGAGCGGCGCGCGCGCGCGCGCGCGCGAGCGCGAGCGCGAGAGAGAGAGAGAGAGAGAGGGAAAATCGATGATCTCCGCGGGCGGACCGTCGATGCACATGCAATCTCGCATTTACGGCGGTGGCTTCGCGCCAAATCCACGGACTCGCCGATCCTTTTTGCTACGAATATAGAACACGGCCAGAGTCGGCGCTCTCCCATATTTCGTGTCGAGCCGCGCGATTCGCGACGCTGTCTCGCAGGCACGCCTGGTCCTCCTCTCGATGCGTCGATGCGTATGATCGATCGGCGCTTTCAGGCCGCAACCGCGAGTCGACGCGTCGCCGAGTTGGCCGATTCCCGGATTTCTGAACTTGGAGAGACAGTTTACCGGCCACTCGTCGATGCGAGCCGGGTTTCACGGGTTGCGTCACCGGCAGCGTGTGACGCACGCTGTGTACGATATCCCGTGCACAATATCGATAATATCAGTGCGGCGTCCCCCGCTGCGCACTCCGCGGAAGTCTCCCATCGCGTGTCCGAACGCGAAGCCAGGATGCGGGCTTCGCGCAGGGAAGAAGCGAGTAACGTAACGACGAGTAACGAACGCAGCCAGGCATCGTTCCTATTTCCGTTCCGCATTCATTGTCCACACAGGCCAAGGGTCAACGATGCTCGCGTCAAGCGGGGAGGGAAGGGGCGGCGCCGCGGGCTTCCGATTCAATCTCGCGAAGCTGCGAGTCTGTCATCTCGTCGGCGCGAGCGTAATTCGCAGTAATTTGCGTCCCGCGCATTACGCTCGATGCACAAGTCGATAAATCGCGAATGCCGCGGAGCAACATATACATATTTTCACGTCATTCCCGTGTCTTCGGTAAACACGTCGGCGGTCGCCAAAAGCGACAACGAAAACGACAGAGAGCGATGCGTTCGTATTCACGTTCTCTCTCTCTCTCTCTCTCTCTCTCTTCCTCGGGCGCGTATTGATATCTAGAATGCTCATAATTGGGCGCATACCCGCGCGAAGCGAGAGAGAGAGAGAGAGAGAGAGAGAGAGAGAGAGAGAGAGGAAGAGGAAGAGAGGGAGAGAGAACGACTCGTGCAGCGATGCGCGCCGCAACACACACATGTGCATACGAGCGCGGATACCGCGCCGCTGGCACGACCACAGAGACAGCCGCCTCGCCTGTGTATAAATAGCTAGTTAGGGTCGATGGACAGACGAAAGAGGCGAGCGTGAAGCGTGAGAGTCGGAATTCATTCACCTGCGAGTGGCGATCGAGCGCGGCTATCGAACGGCGCGATTGGCCCGCTCGCGGATCGATTCGTGGATCCGATCATCTCGATCATCAGGCTCGATCATCGCCGAGGAAGAATTCTGCGGAGAGAGCGGACCGGAAGTGTTCTCCTCTGCTCGCGAGACAACTCGTTTCCCGTTCCGACTGCTTCGGTGCGCGTCGACGAACCTCTGCTTCGAGCTCGATGGCGAACGAGTGCCGTCGTTGCCGACAAAGGAACCGATTTGGGAAGCGATGCTGCTCGCGTTATCTCGCGAAACGTCCAGAGCGCGGATATCTCGGCGGATTGATGGAAACGCAAGAGAGTGCGAACTCGAGACGGGACGTCGAGAGACGATAAATCGTTCGGTCGTTTCATTCAGTCGGAGTCGAATCGATTGAATGGCCGCGCTACCTTGAATTCCCGGCCGTGACTTGAATTCCCGTTAGCCTCTTAAAAGTCGCGGCTACGCTGACGAGGTCAGACGGGAATTAAGACGGGAATTGAGATCCCGCCTCTCCCGCGGGAACCCGCGGACGGTGTCGGCCATGCGAGTGCGAGCGATCGGGAATGGAGCGAGTGGAAAATGTAATTAGAAGCGATCGCGGTGCTGGCTTGAGCGGTTTCCTTCGTCTCCTTTCGAACGCGGTTCCTTTCGAAGCGAAAGTTCGCTTTGAATTCGCAGCGGCGACGATTCTCGATTACACGTAGGAGAGCGGTTGTCCCAATGTTTGCGATTCTACCGATCTCCTTACCGATCTCTATCCCCGATCGATCGACGTAATTTCCGCACTTTTCCGCATTTAAATTGTTTATATCCACGCGTTGCTCGCCTCGAGCGAGCATCCGCGTGATTCATCGCGGGAATAAAAGCGCGAGCACCATTATCGGACAGAACCGGTATCGAGATCGGCGATCGAGCCGATCGAGCCTTTCCCTCGGCGTTGCTCATCGGGATTGACGGTTTCGCGTGATGATGCTACTCGCTGCCGAATTAGCGGCACTTTTGCCGCTCGCTCGCTCGCTCGCGGCAAGAAGCGAGCATAAAGCGATGGTAAAAATACTGTGATTATTTTCGGAGCGAGAACTCGCGGAGAACAGCGCCAGCACGTTGCAGCGATCGCGCGACTCCCGCCATGCGAGACATCCGTGGAGCCTCGGGCGTCTCTCTCTCTCTCTCTCTCTCTCTCTCTCTCTCTCTCTCTCTCGCGCGCGCGCGCAGCCCTACGAAATTTACGCACCGCTCTCGGAACTTTAATCGCGGCGATTAGAAGCTCGGACTGACTTGAGAGTCGCTCGAGTGTGCTCCGTTGATCCGCGGGGATCAACGTGTTGCACGTGTTGGACGTTTACGTCGCTCGATCGATGATCGATTCGAGAAATCTAGAACACGCCGATCACCTCTTGGAGTGCATGCGAGCATGTGGCGAGCGGCCTGACCATTCACATGGAATTGTACTTGTTCACAGAGCACAACCAGAGAGCACCAACCTTCCCATTTCACGCGGAACAGACAGAGGCAGGGCACACATTCGCGCGCTTTCGACCTCGATGAAGGGTCGGGAAAACGCGGAAGGGCCAGATACAACGACCGCGATGCAAAATGAGGGAGCGAGCGCGGGGACGGGGACGGGGGGCGGCGGAGCGGGGCAGCGGGGGGGAGGTGGAGGCGGGCGGGAAGGGCACACGCACGGAGGGAAAGTGCGGGCGAACTCCTCTTCCGGCACGATGCGAACAGCCTTGCGGCGGGACAGCGACTGTCTTCGCTATGAGAAGCTACCGTGTATCCCTCGCATATGCGCTTCTCGCTCGCGCTCGCTTCATCTGCCTCTGCACTCTCCATCGCACTCGCTTCACCGTAATCATCGCCTTCCCTCCCTCTCTCTCTCTCTCTCTCGCTTCACGTTGCCTTAACCGCCGTCCTTTCGCCTTGCCGTCTTTGTCGCTCTATCAGCGCATTCTTATCGGTCTCTCCCTTCTCCTTTAAATGATTAAGTGAACCCCCTCTCTCTTTCCCTCTCTTTCTCTTTCGCTCGTTTTCTTGTCTCTCCTTGTCTCTCCTCTGTCCTTCCGAATCTTTCTTAGGTTCCTCCTTGGTGTATCTTTTCGCCTTGCACCCTCTCGTCGCGATGGAACAACTTCCTGCCCGATTATTCGTCTTGCTTCAACTTCGGCCTCGTCACGCGTCGGTTCGTCACCACTTGGACGTAACGAGAGATTTTTTTCTTTCGGTTGCTCGCACGCGCCATTCGAGCAACGAGAGTTCGGGATTCTCCGGAGGAGATCCGCGAGATAAGACTGGAGGAGCGAGAATCGATTGGCGACTGCCAAAGTTTTTTTCAGTTTTCACGAGAGACACAGTGGCGCGCGATCGTAGCCTGATGAAGGAAGACGTGGCGATGATTCACCCCGGCGCGTTTCAGGCACGGACGTTGGGGCGCGACCGTGAATGAATGTAGGTCACGTGCGTCGTCGAGCTGTAGCCGCAAAAATCGTTAAAGGTGATTGATCGCGTCACCGGCAGACGCAAGAGAAAAATGTCGAGCTGGTCGAGTGCCGTTCGATTCGTAGGAACGATGATGACGGAAACTATCGCGGCGCTGATGCGCGAGGGATCATCGAAGAATACGCGAGAAGCGTTGACGACAAAGTCGCCCATCGAGTTGCTCCCGTTGAAAACTTGTTGCCACTGACGGGTGCTCGGCATTTTTCCTCTCGCGATGCGCGCGAAAAGTCAGCAAGCGGACGAAGCCGACCGAAAAAAGCGGCTCCAAGGGAAATGAAGCCGCAACGTGGCGTCTCCCTCTTCTCGTCTCGTTCCGATCGCTCGTGCCTCTCGCGAGGGACGAGCCGTCACGATTCGGTGGCTGGCGCGATCAGCAATGTAAATGAGCGACTTGATGATCTATTATTCCGTCATGATCACGGGGAAACTCTGTTGTACAGCTGGATCGAGTTTAAGCGCGAAGCATTATTTTCGTCCGCAGCTCTCTCTCTCTCTCTCTCTCTCTCTCTCTCTCTTGTCTCATCGGAGAGAGGAAATTCTAGAAATGCCTGATGCACGACTCCTGGTGTTTATTAAAGTCCTCTTTCGAAGCTCTTTGGCGAGTCCTTGTCCCCAGCGACGAAGCTCTTCTCGTTTCGCGATGAGCCTGCGACGAGTGACTCGACATGGTCGGATCGAGGGATGATGCGAGAGCGGAATCAATGAGCTCGGATCAATGATCTTGCAGAGTGCCGATAAGCTGGCTCGACCCCGTTCTCGCGCATGTTCTCGCGGCGTTATTTGTCGCCACTCCGCTTCGTCTATTTCAAGTCTCACGGAAGCACGTGCGCGCGGGAAAGGTCAATACCATAAGAGAGGGCTGGAATCTGATACGCTCTTGACATGGTTACGTAATCGTAGCGTCATACATCATCGTCGACAGGCTTGAAACGAGACGGGAAGCGTTAATTAATTATCGACGATAAAGTGCTCACGTGTATCGCGAGATGATTAAACGCATATCGATAATATCAGACGGTGGATGGCGAATTGAAAAGTCCGCCAGAAGCATACGCCTGTCCTCTCCGACCATTGGCAGCAAGTTTCGAGGTCCTCGGGCGAGTTCTTCAGGCACGATCGCCTGCAACCCCCCGCAACAGCGCCAAGCGTCGTAGACTACGCGGAGAACAAAGCGTCGTTCTTCATAGGACGTAACAGTACTCGCGGTTGAATCATTCACCACCCACGGCGGGTTGAGCCGCGACCAGACGAGAAGAGATTGAGGAAGACGAGCAACAGCGAGGACAAGGGGGAGAGAGAGAGAGAGATGAAACCAAGAAGGAGGACGTTATTGTCACTCGAGCACTTTACGCCAATTTGCAGGCGCGACGTTTTGAAAAGGATGTTCCTGATATTATGGAAAACGTTGAACCCAGCAGATAAGAGGTCAAGTGGGTTAGCGCGCTGCTCGCGCTAGTTACGACAGCTAATGAGTCGCGAGAGAAGAGGAGAGAGGCCAACGGAGCTCGCTAGAGACGGAAGATGAACGAGCGGACGTCTCTCCATCAGCGGATTCATCTGTCGCGTTCCTTGTCCACGATCAAAGCGGATCCGCTTCGGCTCGAGACTGGCCGGCTGGCTAGCTCCGAAAGATCATTGACAAACGGGATGATTGCGGCAACTGTTGGAGCACTTAATCCTGCGCCGTTACGGACAAAGTACGGGATAGTCTGGCCGTTAACCGGCCAGGTTTCGGAAAGTTGTTTCGCGTAAACGCCCTTCGAGCCGCGATTCGCCCTGAGATACGATCTGGGCGATCCTGAGCGCGGGGGAGAGGAAAAAAAGGCGAGGTTCCTGCAGGTTCCTCGCTGCTCCAAGTTTCCTTTCCACGATTGCACGCTGCGCAAGTAAAGTACTCGAATACGCGAGCAGCGGCTAGAGCAGCGATCGTGGGAGAGATGAAAAGGGACATAAGGAGTGGAGCGGAGGTGGAAGCAAGAGACAAGAGAAAGACGAAGGAGGAGCAAGAGGAGGAGATCTTCCCCGCTGAGGAACGAGGGAGCGCGCGTAATAAGTGACTCCGAAGAGGAGAGAGGGCCAACGATACTCGCCTCGTTGCACTCTCGTTTTTTTCTTTCTTTCGCCCTTTCCACGTTGGCTCGCAGAAGCGCGAGCAACAAACGACGCGCAGCAAGAAACGACAGAGAGGAAAAGACGCGGCGCGTCGAGGAAGCACGCGTTCCGGACGATAAGCTTCCGTTCAGGTCGGAACAAGGTCGCTCGCAGTCGCGATACTCCGCGTGACAAAAGTTTCGATGAAAGCAGGCACGGCTGCTTTCATCCTGCAACTCCCGAAAGTGATTAACAAATGGTGCGGAACTCGCATTCTCGCGTCATCCTGTCGTGTCTTCTCTCCGCGGCAGGAAAGGAAGAGGAGAAAGGGGAACGGTGTTCTTTGGAAGGATGACGATCGAATGGACGTTGAGTGGTAGATTCGCGTAGGCTCAGCCGGAGCCAATTTATACGCGGGCGCTTGTTATCGGTCGCGGAGAAGGCTGGGAATTCTCTCGCATGTTACATCGAGATTGTTAAACGAACGGTACTGCTCGTAAAATTGTCTTCTCGCTCGCGAGATTCGCGATTTAATCGGAAACGTTCGACCGAACGGAGAAACGCGATTATCCTGCGACAATCGCGAGAGAGCGGTGCAGGAAATCGAATGGATCGAAGAGGCTTCGCCAAAATTATTCCCATCTCGTAAATCTCGCCTCTCTCTCTCTCTCTCTCTCTCTCTCTCTCTCTCTCTCTCTCTCTCTTCTCGATCAACGTTCACGGCCGCAGTTGGCGCGAAACTAGGCGCGCGCGATTAAATACTGCAGCTTTCGAGATTGCTTACACGTCCGTGGCGAATGGCGTAAATGACCGTGGCAAAATGAGCGATATCATCTTGGTAATCCGGGCCGGAGTCGCCGCGGCAAATTGTCTCTACCGGAAATAGCAGCGGTCTTCGTCGTTCCTCTCGCGTGATCGCGCGATCGTGGATGGAAATTTCGCCAAATTGCCTGCATCGCGTTTGGCGAGTCGTCGCGAAGCGAACGAGCGCTTCGCGTCATCGAATCATCCAAAGTCAGAAGCGTAAGAGGCGTAAGGTGCTCCGAGGAGGAAATCGATCGCGCTCGAGCGATCGGACAATCGTACGAGGAGAATCGATTCGATATCTGGCGATGCTGATTCCCGGCGAGACTCGAGAATTTATTGAGAATCAAGATCGTGTCCCCGTTGAGTTATCGATGGTCGGTCTGACCTGATCAAACGGCGGTGAGATGAAAGAAATAATAAATGACGAAATAAACGTAACAAAACGTAGCAAAACGGAAAGGAACGTTCGAGATTGCCTTATCATATCCGCGATAGGCACGAAGAGCTGCTCGATAAGATTGCGATCTTTATCGCGCAAAGCGAGCGATAAACGGCGAGCCGTGAGAAACAAACGACACTCTGCGCAACTTCCGGTTTCCCGGCGCGAAAGCGTACGAGATGCGTGTCGTATCCGCGTTATCTCCCGCGTTATCCGCACTCGGAAGCTCGGAAACGGAAGCCTGAGGCAGCGGACGAATTTCCTGCAGGCTATCTTGATTTGGCGAGCCGCCGATCGAGCGATCGATCGATCGCTCGATCGAGTCCCCGGACAATCGCGCGAGCGGAAACGCAGCGGGAGTGAAACACTGCGCGCGTGGGCGCGCGGTCCAGCCGGCTGGAAATTAACCGATTATCGCCGATTAACGATCGCGCGCTGTTCTCAGACATTATCGCCGATAATCGCCCAACACCGGCACCTGCAGCGGTACCTGCAGAAATGCCGCCCTCGCGATTCGGCGCGAGCGCGCCAGTCCTTCTTCTCCTCGCGGAGGATCGCCTGTAGCTCGAACCGGGCCGCGTCCCGGACAGGATGCGACAACAGCATCCACATCTCGCCGCCGCGGCAAGAAGCGTGAGAGAGCGGCGAACGCGGCTTTCGATTATACGCGCTATAAATTCCCGGACCGCACGCGCCATTAACTCGCCGATAGCTGAAAATCCGGCTGGATCGGCGAATCCCGGCGCGGCGGAGGGCGGACGGATGTCTGAATTATTTCGCGGACCGCGCCGGGACCCTCGAAGCCGATGAGCTGAATAATTAGCCAGGGAGGGGAGGGGGGAGGGGCGACCGGTTGATCGATTCTGGGGTAAAGGTAAAGTTCCCCGCGCGAGGCGACGATAACGCGAAATGCGATTCGCGATCGGCGAAGATCGGTGGAATCGTCGATTCGATTAAACAATCGAATCCCCCGCGAAAGAAGGAATTCCGAAGCCCTCGACCTTCGGCAATCGTGATCAGGCGGCTCTGGATGGTTTTCGTACAGACAATGCGTCGTAAATGGACGAGATTACACGCGACGCGCCATTAAAACCGGGACTGAATAGAAAAGCGTGGCTGCGGAGAGAAAAGCGAGTCGCTTCTCGGGGTACATAAAGAAATCGCGGCCCGAGAATTAGCATCGACGAACGTTCTTCCGGCCTCTTGATAGAATCGAGATGGGTGCTCTGAGTTTCGCTCTCCCCTTCTCGGGTTTCCTCTATATGCTGAGCAAACCTACGGTACTGGTGAGTTTTCTTCCCATTAGCCCCGCGCTGGGATTATTCTCGCGATAAAAGCCCGATTGTACCGCGAACCTCGCGTATTTCTGCCAGGAAATAGCCGACCCGGGAAAAGTGAGGAGCGTAGCCGAACAATTGAGCGATCTTCTCTTGGACGCCCCGGCGGAGGCTCGCAGGAAAAGCGACGAGAAGGAAGCCGAGCCGCGATCCCTGCTCCGCTCCTTGAACCCGATGACGAAGGCGAGCTCGGCAGATCGCGAAGCGATCGCTTCCAACTCGAGCAAAGCGGAGTTGGAGTACTCGCCGGATCCCAGCGGAGATCGGAGTATTCGGCCCGACGCGAAGCGGCCGCCAGGATCGAGCGAGCACGAGACCTTGAAGGAACCAGCGGCCGAGGAACGGCCAGTCAAAGCTCCGAAGCCAGTCTCCGAAAACGGAGAGGACGGGACCGCTCGCGCGCGTGACGTCTCGTCGGAAAAATCCGCGAGCGGAGAGAACAAGGCTGATGCGGACAAGGCTGATGCGTCGACGCTCGATAATCGCGCCAAGAGGAAGAGAAGCTACATCCGGCCGTGCAAGAGATCCACCGGATCGGCGAGTCCACAGAAGCCACGTGGCAAGGACTGCGGCAAGCTTCCGAGGAGCGAATCTCGCGTGAACCCAAGGGCAAAGGGACAGAATCGGAAAGTCGTAGGCAGGACGGAGGCTAATGACGGCAAGAATCATAAGAAGAATTCCGAGAATGGAAATCACAAGCAACGGAACGGAGCCCGAGGTCCTTTCGGACCGATCTCGACGTGATTCGGCCGATCGACAAACTCCAGCATCCACGTGGGTTAAAACCGACGAGGCGATCATCATGCTCGATCGACTACTTAAACTCATCTCTGCGTCCATCCGACGTGAGAAGATTCCGTTAGAACGCCTCTAGTTTTCGTACAAGCACGGATAAAATGTATGAGAAACGAATAAACGATTTGCACGAAATTACGTGCACGAAACTGCAATCAGATTACGAGCCTGTCGAATAGAATACTCTGGCCGCAGACTCGGCCAGACAGCTGGTTCAAACCTGAAGCATGGGACTTTTAGCATGACATGCAAGACCTACTACCCTTTTATAATTCCATATTACCCTTGCCCGAACAAAAAGAATTCCAGATCCGGTTCGAGGTCAATTCCCCCTTGCACTTGCACTCAAGGTTGGAGCGTTGTGTGACACGACCGTTGGCACGCGATAGATCGTACTTTTGCGAATAATTTATCTCCGGCCAACATTCGGATAGCGGTCGGTGACGGTTTTACGTGGACTGAGCAACAATCCCAACATTTCAAATGCCTCTCTCTCTTTCTCTCTCTCTCTCTCTTCTCTCTCTCGCGAAATGACGCAACGTTAAATTTACAAGATGAACGCGACACTGACAGAGTATCAGATATGATACACGTTGCTCCACACTGATGCATCCCCTCGCGAGCACGAATGCGCCTGGATCGACCTAGACCGTACATTTGCGCATTACGCAATCATGTATCAGCCAATAATTCGCAATCGAATGAAATATCGCAACGACACACGAGCGAGCCTTTGCGACCATTACGTGATCCATTAAAGCGTGCTACAGGATGTGCGAATTTTATGACGATACGTAGCCATCATACGTAGCCAACAGACTTGTTTCCGTCTCGCGTTCCGAGTCGCGATTGATGCGACTTGCGACTCGCGTGAAACGCATAACGCGCTAAACGATCATAATCATTTGTCCTTGAGCGAGGAAGGATGTCAGCTTGCATGCTCGTATCCGTTTATACCTGCGGATATAAACTTGCTATACGCAATACTCGAGCGTATCACGTGACAAGGGATTCGATATTTCCAAACATTTTCTTCTTGTACATTTTCTATGTACAAGACTACGTACGCGTTTGACGTTGTGGCGGCGCGACTGAGCGCAAAAGTCGTGCGCAAGTGACGATCGGGGCAAAAGCCCAATTTGGGGGTCAATTCGCTCGGAAATTTGTTCGATCGACAGAGTCGATGCGGAGTAAGCGGTGCCTGCTGTTCGAGGCGCGTTCGAGCCTTTTTGGTCATCAAACTTGCTCGGACGAACTCGCGCGAATCGATCATTCGAGTCGAGTTCACGTACGGGCTAATTCTAATTCTGCGAGTATCAACGAATGGTGTTGGTCCGTTAGGTGTACAAATTAATTTCTTGCTTTACAGCGGGCGCGAGTAAAGGATCAATCGATAAAATAGTCCCCATCCGATCCGATCCGATGGGCAGCGTCCGATCTGAGCGTCGACGAAATCGTAATCGATGGGCTCGGATCGAGAGGCAAGGGATTAATTTGTACGGCGACAAGACGGCGGGGAGACGGCAAAAATTCGGTGCGAGTGGTTTAAACACACTCGCACAATAATCGCGCGATCATGCATTCCGCTCGGCGTGAGAAATGGCATTCCTCCTGCGCTTCTTGACGAACGGCCACGAGAGAGCCAAGAGGAGCTCTTGCTCCTCGCGCGCGCGCGCTTGAACGCCGTCACGACGACGTGTCTCCCCTCCCCTCCCCTCCCCTCCCCTCCCCGCGGCGATCGATAAATTTAATTATGTGCAGCGGAGGAACGACCGTTCCTCCCCGGATGCTAAAAGTATGCCGGAACGGGAGCACTTTGCATGCGCCGCATCGACGATAAATAATGATTTGATATTGTCATCGTCGACTTGAGACAATGAGATAAGATAAGGAGGGGGGAGGGGTTGCGAGGAAGTTTGGAGGGGGGGAAGAGGCAAAAGGCTACTTTTGTTTCACATTGCCCGATAAGCGGTGCCAGCCGCGGCGTGGCGTGGGCTTCCGGCGCAATGGCCGGCGTGAATCGGAATCGGAGTCTCGATCGTCGCTCGGTTGAGCAAAGAGCAAAAATCGGCATATGTCCGGCCGCGAAAGGATAGCGCACGCGGCGCGACCGGTTGCGGCAGAATAGAGCGGAATGCAAACGCGAGATGCCTCGCCGCGAGGTCGATGGAATTTTTATCCACGCGGCCATTAATCGGCGAAGGTTGCGTGCTGTCTGGCGTAAGAAGGGAGCGCCGATTGCCGGATGCCGAACTTGAAACATCGCGCCAAAAAAATCGACGAGCGCTGTCGAGGGAGGTGTTTACGCGCGCGCGCGCGTCTCTCGCTGCACGCGATCGAGTATCGAGATCGCGCCGAGGGGCGCTCGATTAATCGTTATCACTCGATTATGGGGGAAGGAAAATGCGATTCGACCGCAGTCGAAGATCGGTCTGAAGTCGACTGGAGATCGAATTCGGCAAATCCGAGGCAGCCGAGGATCGTTTTCGGGATCGCGGAATGATGATCGCGAGAATCGCGTCCCGCGCGCGTTTCCGCGCAAACGTGGGCAGCCCTTCCGTGAGCCACGCCATTAAGCGCGTAACGATTGTCTGACGCGACACGCGACCCACGGTATTCGCTCGGCCGGCTGCTTTTATGTAACAGGACTCGCGTAATCGCCAGCCTCCTTCGCCGGGAGGCTGACCGATATCGAAGGATGGCCTCAAAGATGGCCTCTCCTCTGGTCGTTGTCAAATTCGCGGCTCCGAGCGCGGCTGCGAGATTACGCTTCCGCTCGCTTCGACCTCGGATCTGAAATTGATCATGCCATTGAACTCACGATTAGGACGAGGTCCGTGTGGCTTGCTGGCAATTCGCGAGCAGCTCGAGGTCCCAGCGAGCGGTCCCACCACCTGATGTCTCCTAGGGCTGCCTAGCGCGCGCAACTTCACGCTGCTCCTCCGTCCGAGGGACCCGCGTTGGCTTCTCAAGCTGCGCTTCTCACGCCAACGAGACTCGCGCGGACACGCGCGTCCTCGCGTTTCCTCGCGGCAAGAACGCGCTCACTACGAGTAAACAAGTGCCGCGTCGAGCGATGCTCACCCGGGATACGGCGCGAACGCGATCGACCGCGATCAGTTGTCGTAAACACTGGTCGCCATGCTGCCGAGGCACCTGTCAATACGACTGCGCAGTGGCGCCATCTCGCGCCCCCCGAGCCGCCCGGTGATTGGTGGCGCCGACAGGTAGCCGCCGATAGCACTACTGGCCAACTCTTTAGCTCGTCGACGCGATTACCAGCGGTCGCCGTCTTCGATCGTGACGAATTGCTTTTCGCATCGTGCGACGATCGATGTTGTTTCCTGATCGATATACGTGAGATATCTTGGATCGACTTTGTGGAATTTGCACGCGATGCGAAACCAACATTACGCTACACTTCTCAAGCTTCGCTATTCGACTATTCAGAGTAATTTACAATGAAATTTATAGCGTTTAAGAATAAAAGAATGACCGTAAGAATGAGAGAGGGTTTTGTAAATTTTCATGACTGTGCATTGTTTTCCTTGAAACATCGTATCGCTGATATTTACGCAAATGATGATCAATAATCAAATTTTCCGTTAAGCGGTTAAAGTTGGCACGGCTAAAGTTTTCGAAATTTCTCCATCCGCGACAAGTTGCAGCGAAACGTTGCAGAGCGACAAGTTAGAGCCGTCGTTGCGTTATCCGTCAAGTTGGCATTTCGCTTCGCGAATGTCGAAGCAAGTTTTCGACGCGTTTTGCCCTTCGAAACGACTCGGGAGTGCAAACGAGTGCCAAAAGTGCCGATGACAATGCCGATGGATTGTCCGAATCGGTATCGCGCGAGTTTCCGCTCGTTGATCGCACTTTCGCGATGTTAATGTCATCGTCGGCGAAGCATCGATCCGAAGTTGGCGCGAGTCGAGTGATCGAGCGACTGCAGCGCCACCGTGACCGTTGGTAAGCGAATGCATTCATAATTCAGCAGCGCCGTGGGTGGCGTCGTGATGGCCGCAGAGCCGTGACGACGAGTGTTTGAGGAAAATCGTCGCGGAAAATCTCGTACAAATGGATAAGTACAAATAACACGTCATTCAATTAGCAATTACACATGTTGCACATGTAACGGCTTTATGCGGCTTGTATCTTAAAATATACATATATGATTTATTATTGACATTGGAAGCGTATACAATGTTAGTGTTTGATAGAAAAGTGTGGGTAGGCATACTCGCGTACTCGATAATAAATAATTAAGATTTCGATGATAATCGATGATAATGTAGTATCAATAATATCAATAATAATAATAATAGTAGTAGTAGCAGTAGTATCAATAATAATAATAATAATAATAATAATAAATGAACACACATCACATATCGGAAGGAGATACAAATAGCATACAATATTCCCCCAAGAATAAGAAAATACGCCCCGACGTCGACAGGTCTCTCATAATGCGACAGGTGGGGCGCAGCTATGCGCAGAGAATGCAATGATGTCGCAGAGTATGCAATGATTAATGCTACAATAAATAATAATGAATCTACATCGTCAAGTGTGCGCGAAGCTCTCGATAGGAGTTGCATGCTACTCGATGCATCATGACTGGCGACTCTTTCTCCATTTTGAAGAGGGCGGCGGCGGCGGCGGCGGCGAGGGGGGAGGAAGCGGGGGTAGTTTCTTTTTGCGCTTCGAATCGAGATTACCGATTCGAATTTGGACGTTGGGTGTCGAGTGTCGAGTTGTTCGAATGTTGAATCGTGCGTGTCGCACGATTACGTCGAATTCTCCTCCGCTTCTCGTCCGAGAGAGAGAGAGAGAGAGAGAGAGAGAGAGAGAGAGAGAGAGAGAGAGAGAGAGAGAGAGAGAGAATCGACGATCGCGGCGTGTATAAATCGCGGAGGAAGCGGAATAGCAGCGATAATTCCGGACTGCGAACAAGCCTGGTCGTCTCTCTCTCTCTCTCTCTCTCTCTCTCTCTCTCTCTCTCTCTCTCTCTGTCTCATTCTCCTTCCCGATAAGAATCCCGTTTACCCCCTCCATCGTCGCGTCGCGTTTGTCCGGATGGTGTCTGAAATGATGCGCTGAGATGCGGGCCGATCTCGACTCAAGATCGATCGGCGAATCTGCGGATGCCTTGGTTCATCGAGCGAATAAATAGCGGAAAGACGAGGGAATCGTTTCCCGATTCCGGGAATCGCGAATAAAGTGACGTCTCCTCTCTTTGCAGCCTTCCTTGCCAGATCTAATACAGATAATTCTTGGGCTCCTCCGTCGGCTGTCCGCACACGCCGTGATACTTTTTCGTCACGAGACTCCTGCTGCGGCAATTCTCAATCTCCAGGAAGCACTCGTTGCTGTACGTCATGCCGTCCGTGCCGCAAACGGGGTCGTAATAGGGCGGGCAGATCTTCTGGCAGCCGCGGAACAGGAAACCTTGGACGCACCTCTTCATGGGCACCACGTACACGTGTTTCCTGTCATGGAGAGGCGCGATCGATCAGTCTTTAGTCGATGCTTAGTCGATTCAACGTTCAAGCGAGGCTCGAGTCTATCTCGTCGCTCTCGTTACCGCATTGCGCGCCGTTCGCGCGGGCGTGTTGGAAAGCGCGTTGGTCGAAGAAAATGATCGATTTCCTCGGGGAAAATGGGTCGCGGCGAGGCGCGATAATGATCGCGATAATGTCTACTTTCGAGATTGCGCGCGACTCGTGTTCAATTACGCGCGAGCGCGCGCGCGCGCGCGCTCAAAGTAGGATACTTTCCTCTCGTCGTGTTCCGATGGAAACGTGCCGCCGGTATGCGATCGCCGATTATACAGGCGATTTGTTATTTCCGCGAAAGAGAAAAGAAAAATGAAAGATTAAAAAAAAAAAAAACGAAAGATGAAACGCACGCGCGCGTTCCTTCCGATGTGTTCCAGCGCGCGATCGTGTAACGAAAGTACATTCTGCGCGTAGAAAAGGGCGACGATCAACGACGAATAAATTATCGTTATCGGCGTTATCAGGGAGACGACGCGATTGATTCGCTCGTAGTTTACTAGGGGAGGCTCGCCCTTTGGGAATCGCGACGTGCGATTATCAATTTATCAGAAGCGCTCGTCGTCGAGCAAGAACATGCGCGGTCGGACTGCTTACCCGCAATTGTCCCTCTTCATCTCGCACTCGTTGCGATAGAGCTTGTTGTCGGAGCCGCAGACAAACTGACGCTCCCCGCTGCAGATCTGGTTACAGAGCGCGGTGGTGCGACAGTGTTGCGCCGGGACTTGAACCACCCTCTGGCCGCAAGTCTCACGCTGCAGATGGCAAAGGGACCTAGATGCACACGAGCGCATACATGACGCAAAGATCGGCCAAGTTGAAAGGATCGCGCGTTCCCGGCGAGCACTCTTCGTCGCGACGCGTCCCCGAACGGTTTTACGCCTTCTCGATGTTCTTTGTTCCAATGTTTGACTTTAACGTTTGCAGAGATTGGAATTGGACCCGATACAACCCGGGAGATGCTTTAATCTCGAGTGCCATCGCGAGCAGGGCTCGAACGGATCTGCCGGATGGGAAGAGATCTTGGAATTTAAATGGATCGAATCGATCGCTCTACGCTCGACATTCAGCAGAGCAGAGCGCAGATGAGCCGAATCAAGCCGGTCCAGCGAGTACCAAGTCTCCAACGAGCGCGACCGTTCTGCCGGTGCAGAGATTCGGGAATCCAAATAACACTCTTAATCACCGATAAACGTTGCCGTCGCTCCCGCAAACTGGTTCCTCGGGTATTTCGGTGCAGTCCTCGGGGCACTGTTCGATCTCCTTCAAGGTCGTGCATTCGCCAACGTGAGCCGATTGGATGCCCTTTCTGAAAGAGGAACGGAGGTAGGTCGATCACGGCGCAACGGTCCCGCAAACTCGGCATTGTCGGGATTGATATCGTTCCAAGATCCACGGCATTTTAAGGATAGATTCGTCGATATCGTAAATATGCTAAGTATGCTAAAATATGCAACTTACAGGCAGATCGCTACATTCAGGTGGCACTGGTTCGAGTAGGTATTCGCATCGCTACCGCAAACCGGATCCACTTCGCTCCCGCACCTTTGCTGCTGCTTCGTACATTTGGTCAGCCGGGATCGACACTTTTCAAAGTCCACTACCGTTACCTTCTTTCTCGCATGCCTGTTGATCAATCTTTGCTCAAGACTCCCGACCGACCATCGTCGATTACTCGCGATGGAAAGCTGAAGGAAGCCTCTCTCGGCGAGAGAAGCGCCGCCAGTTTCGCTCGCAAACGTTATCGAACGACAAGTTAGCTCGTTGATGCTTACCCGCAGTTTAGCATTTGCATCTCGCACTCGTTCCTGTATATGTTTCCGTCCGATCCGCAGACCGATATTTCCGGCTCGGTTTTGCAGTCCAGCGGACACGCGTTGCTCCCGGACGTTCGTTCGCGGGATACGCAGAATGACATTGGCACTTCGAACACGTGTTTGCTGAAGAGTACAGTCTAATAAATATCATCGACCATATCGTCGTTGCGATCGATCGGAAGTTCGGAATCGCGAGAGAGAAAGACAGAGAGAGAGAGAGAGAGAGAGAGAGAGAGAGAGAGAAGAGTCACGGAAGAATAATGGAAGCGAATGAAATCGTAATTTGCATTTTCATGGAGACTCCCTGACGGGAGCCCTGACGCGTGACTCCCTCCCTCCCTCTCTCTCTCTCTCTCTCTCTCTCTCTCTCTCTCTCTCTCTCTCTCTCTCTCGCGAACGTACTTGGCGTTCTAACGAATCGCATGTGATATTCGGGCAAAAATCCCGGTGAAAAGAAACGAGGGACGATTAGCATGATTGAGAGGCGAGCGTGGCAGCTCGAGTGTTGTTCAAGCTGCGCGCGGTAACGAGGAGCACGGGGATTTATGAGTGATCAAGCGCGTGGACAGGCGAGTCGAAGGGGAGGCAGGAATAGGATTCTCGAATAGGAGAATCGGAGATTCTTGCCGGGAGGGTTCCGCGGGATTCCGGATGATCCCGGGTGTCTTGCTTACCCGCAGTTCTTCGCTCGCATTTTGCAGGTGTTGGAGTATAAAATGCCATCGCTACCGCAGGCAGGCTTGGCACCACGCCAGCACGATTCGCGACAGTGTCTCGTGGTCTGGCAGTGCTTCTTATTCGTGCGCACGACGCCTTGACTGCGGAGGAGAAAAAAATCAACATCGTTTTGCGGCGAGCGAGCTCCCCTTTCCCGCTCTGCGGGAAGGCACGTTGAGGAGGCATTTGACGAGGAACAGGCGAGTCGAAGGTGGGAACAGGGCGGGCGACTGCACGCGGTGTCGTCTTTCGCCCGTATTGAATATCTCTAGCGTAAATCCGTCAAAGGGACGGCAAGAGTGGCCGAGGTATGAACAAGCGAGGCTAATTGGCGCCAATCTTTCGCGCCAACGAATAGCTCTCCACTCTAGGAAGCAGCACGCACAGGCCGGCACAGAAAGACAGGCACCGGTGAGACTCGCGCGGCCTTCCGCGATCGGAAGATTTATCGGGCAGCGATCGCCGATCGCGCTTCGCGCACTTACCCGCAAGTGAGCAGTTTCATCTGACACGTGGACTTGTAGACGTTTCCATCGCTTCCGCAAACCGGTCCGTCGAGCGGCGCAAAGTCGCACGAGACCGGACAGTTCTCCCTGTGAGCCGAAATGTTGTTGCACGGCCCGAGATGAGACAGCTCGATGCCGACCCGGCAGATCTCCACCCTCAGCATGCACTTGTTCAAGTAGGTACGCCCATCCGTGCCGCATACCGGATCTTGATCGCCCGGGCAGCGATGCTCGCACTTGCTACCGGATGACCTGAGGCAAGCCGTCTTCTCCGTGGCCACGGTAACGCCTAAATGGGCCCACGACGGCGAAATAATGAGACACGCGGATGGATTTCGCGCAGAGTCATCCAGCGAAACGAGATCCTCCGCGTGACCTCCTCGTCGGCCGCGAACGACTCGACCTTACGTTTATCGTTACGTTTCTCCAACGGACGTGCGAAAGATCTCTCGATCGCGCGGCGATCGAGCGGAAACGACGAGTCGGCCGAGTGCGAAGGTCGCGCGATTATTTCCGCGATCGTAATTGAAGCGCTCCCGCCGCCGGGACGGCTTTATTTATATCTCTCGATAAAACGCCGCTGATGGCTCTACGCGCCATTCTTACGGTTTCTAATGCAACCGAACGGGATAACGTACGTACGTACGTGACGAACGTCTCGGAAGCAGGAGACTGCAATCTCCTCGCCGAGGCGAGCGAACCGGAGCGTACGCCGGGCGGCGGTCTACTGTAATAGCTGTTGTAATTAAAAGCGGCTTACCCTTTCCGCACATCTTCTTCCGCATCTCACACTGCGACGCGTATATGACACCGTCGCTGCCGCAAACGGGTTCGCCGCTCGGCGGGCATATCCTGGGACACGCGCCGGATACGTAATCTGAAAAATTGCGTCAACGTCAACGGGCATTCGAAATTCGTAAAGTTCTCTTGGCGTTCTCTCTCGCGCCAGGATTTTTTCGCCAACCGATTTTTCCGTCTCCGCTCGCTCGCTTGGCGGAGCCGAGCAGACTGTTGCAGAAGCGAAATTCAAGCGTCAACGTGTGTAGATTCAGACAGAGAGAAAAGAAGATGGATGCAACTTTACTGTTGAGCGCTTGATTTCGTTACGCGCCATCGAGGTGCAACGCACAGCGCGCCTGCTCGAACCGTCCATCATCATTGTAATAATGATGATGGTGTTTTAGGGCTTAGAGTCAACAGCAAAAAATGAATGGCCGCCCGGATGGAGGAAGCGAATCGTTCGTGGGCATCATGATACGGAATACAAAGTTATCTCTCACTGCTACGGGATCTCCTGCGACGAAACGATCGGATGTCCAGGATATCGCGGCCCATTGAGCATGGCAATGGTTTATTAAATCATCGAACGCGCGCTCGCGTGTATCGTGGCAATTTTTAGCGAGCGATACAACCGATAAGATCGAGCTGGCAGCTAATCGCGAGCTCACAGGATGCTCGGAGGGCCGTTCTCGCGCGATTATTAAGCATTCCGGCGAGTAACACTCGCGGGGATTCCCCGGTGATGGCCGTTTCGCGGACCGATGTCAACCGAGGCAGCGTACGAGGAAGCGCCGCAAATATCGGATGCAGAGAGAGAGAGAGAGAGAGACCTTCATCATCGGCTCTCGCGGCGAACGATAACGTGAAATCGTCAACGAGGGAAATGATTCCGCGTGGACAGAAATACGCGCGGCAGGAATAGCTGTCGGCGATATTTAAGGCCTCTCGCGGCAAAGAAACGGTAAGAAGGGACGTAACGCAATCTCCCGGCGCGATCCCTGTCCCTCCTCGCGGGCAGGTTCTCTGTCGAAACCTTAATTACTTCCGGTTGACCGTCCGAGGCAGATATCTGCCGTGTGCATGCCCGCGCGCCGCCGGTCTCGGTCCAGCGCTCGTCGGGTCAACAGCACACGGGATTTACGGCGCTCGTTCCATACCGGATCGCATAATATAGAAGAAATTATAAAATCGGACTGTACAGTTAAGGATGCACGGGCGAGGGCGCGGTCGCCCCATCCGTTTCGGTATCGGAGCTGTATCGGCCGTTGCGAGAGCTCGATCGCGGCGCGATTCGTAATTAGCGCCGAGTCGATCTCTGCTTCGCTGCTGGGTCGAGCTTTCTGGTTCGCTCCCGGCTCGTTAAGAAGGGAGCGTCGAGGATTCATTGGTTCGCCGCCGGCCCGGCTTTCGGTCAAGCGTGTGCGTCGCATGCCGATCGATCGAAGCAGGATTCCCGCGTTTTCTCGGGCATGCGCGGACGCGCATGCGCCAAGTAGCTTTACGAAAAGCTGCGATCGCGATCCATCGATCCGATCGGCGCCGCGTGACGCGGCGAAAATTGAATGTGCATTTCTGAATTCTGAGTCTGCGGATTCATCCAAGAAAACCGGAACCGCCGCGTGCTCTCGACGGATTAAAGGTATTCGGCTCCGCCGATCGAATCTTCATTCGAATCTTAATCGCTGCGGCGTCGTGCGATTGCGCCTGCTGCCTCCCCCGTCATTCCCGCCGTCATTAACGCGGGACAAGCGTTAATAATAATTGTAAATTGCCATCGCGCCTCGTACGCCCCACGCCTTTACGCCTCTAATTGCTCCCGGCTGATTGCTTCGATCGACGCCGAATCTCACGTTCGTCCCCCGTGAAATAATTCGAATAATAATTCGAATTGGAAACAATCGCGAGAGGCAAAATCGCCATTTTCGTCGAGCCGATATTCTAGCGGCTGAAAAATGGGTCAGCGCGTAGCGCGCGTGACGAATTAGCGTGTCATTTCAGGAAACGCAGTGATCGCCAATCGTTAATAGATCGATCGCGTCGAATGGATACCGCGAGAATACCGGAGCGGCATTATCTCTCGGCTCGGACACGCTAGAGCGCACGGGCGCGCTCCACGGTATGCAAACAGGGAGACATAACGGAAATTCGGCGCACGGTCGGTCCCGTGGATGTTCCGTTAAATCGCGCTCGAGACGAACGACGCGATGTCTCTAGGCCGAAAGACTCGATCGCGCGAGCGTTCGAGCTCGAGTTTGCCGGCGTGATGAAACGAATCAATGATGCCAACGAGCGGAGCGACGATAAGGGACGATCGGCGATTGGCGAACAATGCAGATCGAATTATACGAGCACGTAGGAAGCATCGCATGCGCGATGCGCGATGAATGCTCCCGCGCCGGAGAAGGAAAGAGAAGGTTTCCGCCGGGGGGTGGGGAGGGGGGGGGCGGCGGCGGCGGCGGTGTACGCGGGTCGGTGAACCGCGGCGAGGATGCATCGGCAACCGGGTTGATGCTGCTCCTGCTCCCCGGATTTTTGTCCTCGAAACGAAAGCTCGAGGAAGGAAGGATCGCGCGCTCGCTCGCTCGCTCGCTCGCTCGCGCGCCGCCGAGATCGATAACGACTGAAATAAGGATCGGTTTAACGAACCGGAACGATTTTATATACAAGCACCGCGGCTCGTAAATAAAAGGATTAACGTCGAGGAGTGTCGCCTTTTGTTCGTCTTGCCATCGCCGAGCTATTCTCGGCGGAAAAAAGAGCGGCCGATCAGCTGGCCGGATGCTGCGCCGCTCTCGACGGATTCGAGATAGCTCGGCGCGCCGGAGCGCGCCTTTAATCAATTTCACTGGCGAATGCCGGCTTACTTTCCACCTCCGTCTCTCCCTTCGGCTCGCCGTTCCATCTGTTTCCCTCGCGTCGATCTCTTTTCGCTCCCGCCTAACGGCGATGGGCGGAAAATCGGTCGCCTCGCGTGATGGATGGACCTCGTCGGCGCTCGTCGCGTCGTCCTCGCGAGAAGCAGAGATAGAAGCGAGGCCAGCCAGGACGAGCAGGCTCGCCACATCACTTGGCCGGTAATTGATGGCGGAACGATCACGCATATTACGCGGCTACAAGCTCGCGCGTACACGAATCGGCGGACTCGTGCCGGAGTTATGCGCTGCCCAGGCCGAGTTGGCTTCCTCTCGCGATTCCTCGACGATTCCTCGTCGAGCGCACGAACGCTCGTTAGGACAATGGCGTGACGAATCACGGAGAAGGCACTCGCCGTGCGTTCGAACGGCGCCCGTTTCACTACATTTCCGTAGTTTTTTCTTTCTTTCTTTTCTTTTTTTTTTTTTTTTTTTTTGTTGTCACTTTTTTGTTAACAAAAAAGCCACGATTCGACGATACGCGTCCAAATTATCTCATTCCGCCAGAACGAGTTGACGCGTTTCTCGCGTTTCGTCGAAGCTAAAATCGGCGCGGTCCAAGCATAAATTACTCGATCGCGATACAGGCTTTTTACGTACCATTACGATGATCGATGATGTCGAGCAGCGAGGTGCGAGGAGCATCCGCGACACGCTCATAAATCTGTTCGGGCCGCCTGCGAGAGCAGACGAGCAGACGACCTTTCCTTCCTCGCGTCTTCTGCCGATCCATCTACATCCGCGCGAAACGCTTATCTCGTACTCACTCATTTCGTAAGCATTTCTTTCCAGAGTCGACATACGGAAATGGAATAATTACACGTAACGCTCCAAGGAGCGTTCGACGCGAGTCTCGCTGCGATAGAGCAGTCTGAGTTGAGTAAATCGATGATCGCGCGATGATTCGGCGATACGCGACGCGACGTCAGTCATTGGAACCGGTTTGCGGTAGCGCGAATTGTACGATTGTACGAATGTTTGGAAAAACGCGCGAACATCCGTTTCTCGATTCAGAGTCGCATCGTCGAGACGATCGGATTATCCGCTCGAGGAACGCGATCGTTCTTTGCGCGAGCAGCGCGAGTTTTCCCTCGCCGCAAAAAGATCAGGCCGATCGTCAAAGGCCCTCGATCATCATTGTTTGGTTCATCGGCTCGCTCGCTCTTCTTGCGCGAATCATTACCGGCCAAGTTGGAACGCCAAGTTTACAAGATAAGCTTTACAAGATAAGCCGCGAGCTTGGACTCGACTCGATCGAGCCTTAAATTCACGCGCTGCCTGTCCTCAGCATCGAGACCATCGAGCGCCAGTTTCGCCACTGCTCGCGTGGACCTTTACGATGGACGGAATCGCGCGCCTCTTCCGCTCTTCGGTCTTGTAATTACTTGCTATCGTCAATAACGTTCGTTGCACCGGCCCAGGCCGTAACTCATTCGCGCTTGATAGCGTCAAAATCACGGGAGTTCGTGCTCGGCTCGCGCATGCGCGCGAGCGCCAACGCAATCCGCCTCGGCCGATCATCCCGGTCCGATCCGATCCGGGCCTGGTCCGGAGCGCTGCCGCGCTCTTTATCGCCACGGAACGATCTCGTCTTCCTCATAGCATTGTCCCGTAACACGTTCAGTGCTGCATTAACGAGAACTCCCGCCCCGCCCCTCTCCCCGCGCGGGGAGATACGATGTAATTGGCAAACGGAATTGTCTTTGGCCCATTTTCTCTGGCCAATCCCGTGACTTTGCTGTCTCCGTATCCCGTTTGCGCTTGTGCGGAAGCATCGCTCCGCACAATGGCAATTGGATTAATTGTCAAACGGGCGTAATGTAGCGGGTTTACCGTTGTAAACCGCGGGATGACAATGCGGCTCGAAGGTGGAAGAGGGGAAAAAAAAAAAGAAAAAGAAAAAAGCGGGAAGAAGGAGGAGTCCGGAGGAACTCTCAGGGTGAAGGAGAGGCGACCAGAGGTCGCAGGACGCATACCGATCGCGGTTGCGTACCGGTCCGGCGATCTGCTATAACTGTACACTGTAGCTGAGTCGCTGTCGTATTTCAACGTGTGTGAGAAAAAACTAATTAAATCGCGGGACACGGCCGACTGGCGCGCCGAGATAGAGCGATCGATCTAATTCGCGCGAGCGAATTGTTCTCTTTGTCTCGAGATTGGCGGGGAAGGCGCAGGGGAATGAAAGGCAGGACGGGCAGCGAGTTGACGCGAAAAGAAAATGATTCGAGCCGAACGAATCGACGAGTCGGACTGGCCTGAATCATTAGCATACGAAAAGTCGAAAAGTTGTCATCGGGCGGACAAAGCGAGCGAGATGCGCGAGAGGCTTCAACGTGCGAACGGAAACGCTGCGGAATCGAGGTTTTCATTTCGGGGAAGTTAGGCAGACAAGTTACGTTCAGGTGACTGGCGGGTGACTGGCTTCGCGACTGGCTAATTGCGAGTCCGTGTTTGAAATAAAACGTAGACTTAACGATGACGTTAAATCCGTATTGTTCCGTGCCAATTACGTCCGATATTCACGCCTCGTCGTGCGGCGGCGAACACGCGCGACCTGGCCGGTATTCAAGGAGATCCTGAATTCCAAGGAAACAGATGTCGGAGTATCGCGCGGAATTCGTTACCGCTTGATACCCGGACAGGAACTCGAGAATGCTAATTTACTGCGCTCAACGTGCCGCGACTCTCTCCGTGTAATTTATTTACGACGAGTTTCAGCGCACACTGATGAGTACAAGAGAGATGCCCGTGCATCGTCGTTACTTCCGGTAAATGACCTCAGACGCGAACGGAGCTCAGCTTCCCCTGGAATTATCAGATTCGTATCGCCGGCAGCGGGCGATTTGACTCGGCGATAAAAGCGACAAAGAGACTCGGCGATCGCGAGCGTAGGCAAGAATAAATAAATAACGCTGGAATCGTCGAGAAGAGAAGCCGCTAATAACATTTCCCCTTTCATCCCGATTTCAATCGCTCGAGAATCCCGCTTACGCGCCCTTAAATCCCCTTAAATCCGGGGATGATTTAATGATGCCTGCCTTCGGGGACGCGCGAAATCATTCGGAATGCAAGAATGTAACTGTCGCCGCTGTTGCGGCAAGACAGGAACGCGAGAGCCGCCTTCGACTCTCGATCCGAGTGGATGGACTCGTAAGTGGAGTACTGGGACGAAAAACTGCCCCCCGGATCGGCTCGGCCGTCTCTCAACGCGTGCGTGCGCACGCACATGCGTGCGCACGAGCGATTCGCCGATCCGTTAGATCGAGGAAACCCTCGATCGACGAGGAAGACTCGCAGCCGTCGCGCTACTTCCTTCTCCGTCTGTCCGTAAATAGCACTAACCGTGCTAGTCCGTCTGCTTTTCTTCTTCTCGGCGTGAAAATTGCATCGCGCGCATTCGCGCGTTTTTCCGCGCGCGACCACCCGCCTCGCGAAAACTCGGCGCGTCTGATCGCGCCGGCCGACACGCGCGAACGATCATTCCTGTTTTATTAGCATTTATTAGCACAAATTAATTTCTTGCTTGCAAGCTCGGATTTTTTTTCGTCAGGATGTAGGAATCGCAAGCGACTTTTTGAAGTCGCTTTTTGAATTGACTTTCCTCGCCTTTCTCAAATCTTTCAGGTGGACCGAAGCGTTCTCGGGAGGTTAAGGGTCTATCCTATCCGCGAAATCGAGTTTCCTTCAGCGGGAGCAGAATCATTTCCGGCTGTTGCGGCATTCTCTTTTAGCTGGAACGCTAGAAGAAAATGCAGTTATGCCCCTCATCAAAGGCCACGATGTATCATGTAAAGGTTATGTTGTCCGCTCCATCGGTTTGTACCGTGTTTTGAAAGCGTCAGCACTTGGAAATCGTTAAAGAAATCGTTAAAGATCGGTAGATACAATCCAGATCCAATACAAAACGATCTTAGGGAGCGAGAAGAAGAAGCAAGAAATTAATTTGTTGTATCAAACGCTTACGATCGGTAAGCGTGATGTACTCTGCCATCACGACTCGCGGAAAGATCTCTCCGTCATCCGTGGCAATTAATCTAGCTTGCTAGCAGCTTATAGCTTGCGGCTTTTTTCAATAAATTGACGAAAAAGCGCAACGATCTTGAAACCTGCGACTCGAGCAGGTTTACGGTATGCCTGCGAGCGATTAGTACGCTATCATTAAAACGCCACGGTCCAATCGCGCCTGCAACCGACGATGCAATTGAATACACGCGACACCCGCTGCACTTTCCTCGCCAAGAGATTATAAGATGCACGTTTAACACGACGTGCATCTCCGATGGTGTAGGATCGACTGAATTTATCGCCATCGCGCGCCAAGGTACAGCTATTGCGCGGCGGAAGGGTCGCGCGCCGCCGCGAAGGTAATCTCGACGAGTACTCCGGAAGTACTCGACGCGGATTACTCGGCACTGTCGGCGACAGTGGCAAAAATTCGCGACCGCGGCTGCCTTTTACCGCGATGAGTGACCTTCTCGTTCGGTCAAACCACTATTCGGGAACTGTTGCCGCTAAATGACACGCCGGCTTCGGCATTCTTCGTGAATTTGAATAACGGGAGTACAATAGCCGTAGCCGCAAACGAAGCACCGCGACCGGTTCTCTCTCTCTCTCTCTCTCTCTCTCTCTCTCTCTCTTGCGCGCGCGCGAATTCTCACCGCTCTACGAATTCTTAACGAGATCGCGACCGACGCGAAGGAATCCCGACGAAGGGGAGGAAGGAAAGGACAATTCGGACACGTCGGATTCGCCTATGATTGCGCGAACAAGGAAAGGAACCGCAAATTCCTCGGGAACGAAACTTTGACGAGAGGGACGAGTCGCGTCGCGTCTCCCCCTAGTAGGTGTGTTCATCGCGTCATGAGATACCCAGCAAGGAAGAAGCTGTAATCCTTTCCCCGTTTATCTTCCCGCGCCGCCGAGATTTATGGGAGGAATCGTCTCGGGGATGTTTGCTTCAGCTGCAAGATGAATCGCGGCTATTCCCGCGCGCACTCTTAAATCACGGATTTGCATGGATTGCAATTTGTTCGATCGTAAAACGGTGGTCCTCGCTCTGCCTCAGCGTTCACTGCCTTCACTCTCCGTCCGTTCTGGATCGATCATCCCGATATCAAGCCGATTATCGGCTGATTATCGGTGATCGCACGGAACGTCGTAAACGTAAGCCTGAGAATTGTCGCCCGTTGTTGCGCTCGGAATCATCGGGTATTCGTCGGCTCGTTATCGAACGTTTCCGTTCGACGCGAGGATTTCTCCCGAGCGCTGCCGAGCTAATCTCCGGACGAGATCCATGCTGAAGAAGGATGCAGTTGCGTGCAATTGCAGGCACAGGCCATACCGGCTCTGAACGCTAGGCGTGCGCCTTGAGGATATCCCTTAAAGGTCCTTGCGCTTGCTGCTTCTTTGTTTTCCGCGACTTTAGCATCGGGCAGCCAATAACGATCGGCTCGGTAGCGGGATAATCCTAACGGCATTTTTCTTTTTTCTTCTTTCTCTTGTTCACGCGACGAATTGCGACGATCAACGATGAGTAACGATGAACGGGACAGAGAGAGAGAGAGAGAGAGAGAGAGAGAGAGAGAGAGAGAGAGAGAGAGAGAGAAGGCTCGCTGAATAAGAATGTTTGCGCGATCGCCATTGGGATTTTCTTTTGCGATGAAATTGAAGAAATTGCAAACAGCGGCTTAAAAATCACTAATAACTACGTGACTACTTTCTGCTCGTCAGCAAGGAGACTCACGATGATGACCCCGGCCCCTAATTAGTAGGCTGCCATCGATTGCTACGAGAGGCTGGAACATCGTCGTTTAGCGCGTTTAATGATTGTTTCCCCGCGCGGAACATATCCCGACGATTTAACCTCGACCTTTACATCTTCCTTCTCGCTTCGCTACACCGCAGCGAGATCTTCAATCATGGCAAGTGACGTTTCATCACGATCCGAAATGGGAACGGAGCGAAAGTGCTTGATAATTTCATCGTCGCGCGATGCGGCGTTTATTAACGGCGTTGTTGAACGGTTTCAGTTTCGAATCGTTCGAATCGATAAAGGAAAAGCGTAGCCTGATTTTCCGTCTTTGTTGGTCGCGACGCGACTTGAACGGCGAGCGCTCCGCTGTCGCGTTTGACGGAACCGATCGCGATGGCGATTGAGCGTTTCCAACCGGGCGAGAGCATAAAAGTGACCTCGACCTTACCTCCATACCTACTTAAGTCTAGGTCAGGGTTTCCATCGTCTTCCAACAGCGGAGGAACGACCGTGTAGCTTCATTAGCTCGTGGAAACCATCGGACGCTCGCGCGGTCGTTGGCGCGAACCGCGGGAATCTCTAATGGCTTATTACGCGAGCTCCATGATTAATCATCCGTTTCTCTTCCTAAGAATCTTCCCGTCAGCTTTCCCATCCGTACGATTTCTCGCTGCCGCCTGTCGCTTCTGCATGTCTCTAATAAGCAATCCCAGCAGATGTATGTTGCGAGCAATACCGCCGGCGTGCTCGCGAATGCTCGCATCTCGAAACTCTCGCCAAATTTTCGACCTCGAGTCGTTTGGATGTTGACGACTGAGCTGGTCGTCGATCCTTGGAAGGAATATCGCGAAACGCGCGCGAGAGAAGAGATCCAGAGCACCTGCCAAGTCTTTAACATGCAAATGACGCTCGGAGTTGTTTTGCATTGCTGTCGTTTGAACCGCGCGCGAAATGCTATCGCGCGATGCACAAAGTGTTTGCGTCAAGATGTTGCATCAGAGAAATATCAAATGGCGAAACTCGCTACGTTATCAGGCCGGATGATAATTTATTAACGCGATGCTGTTGCCGAGCGCTGAACCTTTTGATCTCGACACATGAAAGCAATTATACAAATCTGCATCCGCAGAGAGATGCAAATATTTCACGGCACGGCGAGGCAGATTATTGCCATGTCGCGTGTCTCTTTTAAATCGTCTTCCTCTTGCTGCTACGTATCTTATCTCAAATTGATGTAAACTTTTCGAAACAAAATACAGAGCACGAGCGATGTAAGAAAATGTGCGTGATTGGACGTTTCGATAATTCGATAACTCTGAGAAGTTTTTCATTTTGCGTCGTTCGGAATGACTAAGCGTGCAAATCGTTATCGATCGTATTATCGAGGTGATCTTCTTCTTCCTCTTCTTTCTTCCTCTTGTTCTTGTCACCATGTTCTGTATTTCATTCGCATATTATTAATATGCCCGCCATGACGACGTCCGACTCTCACACAATGTTTTGGAAATCCAGCTGGCCAGGTGGAGATGTTTGCTTTCTCATTTCTTGCGATTATCCTCCATTTTTGCCGATTATCCTCCATCCTGTTTTCATGTTCGTCTCCTGATTCTGGCCCGTCTTACGACATCTCGGATCTAGCGGACCGCGGATTCTATCCCTGGCGGGGTGTCGCCAGTGGTGCACCTTAAGGTCCTCAAATTATTAAGTTTCCTTTTCTTGCTCCTCTTCATCTTCCTGCGACACTACCGCATCTCATTCGACGTGCCTGTTCTTCCGTGATGTCGATGTCCGACTCTCGCGTCAACGTTTTCGGAGGTTTGGTTTTGCGATTTTACATGCTTGTCTGTAAATGCAGCTCTCATGCATCTCAAGGTCCTCCTTTCCGTTGTTGTTCCTTGTTTGCCGTTGGCGATGGTTGTTTCAATGGCGTAGGTTCAATCGCGAGTACTCGTGCGTACGACTTTGCGAATTTCTCTCGTAGCCGAGGTCCTGCTTTGTTCCTCGGCGCTCTGATGCGCATCGATAGTCTCCGCAAACGAGATTGGCAATGTAATTCAACGTTCAACGTAATTCGACATTGAACATTCGCTAATCCGATTAGCGATAATATATACTTATTCTTCCCTGAAGCTTTCCTTTCGTAATCTGTAATTGCATTTATTATGCGTATCGCGCGTAAGGAATAATTATTCCGATAACGTATCGCAACAGTTGATCGACGTAATGACGCTTGCATCCCAGAGAGATCATTCGAAAGGAGATCTTGATTTATATTCCATGTCGACTGATCGATCGAACACGCGCGCGCGCGCGCGTTTTTATCGCACGCAAACGAGATTTTGGAGGCGATGCGACGATGTTAAATCGCGGAATTATAATTATAACGTCAACAATAATTATAACGGCGCTCGAAAGCGTCCGTGCTGGCGATCGATCGAGAACGATCTCGCGCGTCAGCGGCCGCTGTCGGTGCGTTTGTACGATTGCCACGAGGAAACACGTTCACTGGGTCTTCGGGTCAGCAAAGTAAGTCAAGCATCGACGAATAAATCGACCACGCTAACGGTGTCCGAGGCCGAACCCGTAACGACCGAAAGAGCGATTGTCCGACTCGTCGAGGACTCGTCAGCGAGATCGAGCCGATCTAGCTGAGAGCAAGCCGAGATTAATCGGGAGACGGATCGTTCGTCGATCTGGTAGAGCTTGTTATCGACCCGAGTCCAGTTCGGTGGCTATATTAATAATCGGCCGTAGTTGACGGATGAAGCTGTTCATCCCGAATGAATATTTATAACCGAGCTGGAGTGAGCGACGACCGTAAACGCTCGTATTTTCTGTCACTCCCGCAACAATACTCCCCGGAATGATTTGTCATCTGAAGCATGCTCGTCGAGAATGGAAGGACGATTTTTCTTCCGCCAGTCGGGATCAGGAATTATCGATCACTCGTCGGTTCGTTATCGAATGAAACGTCAGACGGAGTCTGAGCGCGGAGAGCAGCCGTTTTTTCATTCGGCTTTTTATTCGGCCTTTTCGTCGATCCCAGAGATCGACGTCATTAAAGTTGGAATGGATGATTAATTAAGCGGCACACGGAGAGAGAAAGAGAAAGAGAGAGAGAGAGAGAGAGAGAGAGAGAGAGAGAGAGAGAGAGAAAAGTTGGCTGCAGCCTAAGAATAATGCAGTGCGGATGCTCGCGCAGCAAGCTTGTCCGTACGATTATCTGTTCACGTGTAATGATTCAATTACCGTCACGGACACTGCATCGTTCCGACAGAATTCAATCAGTAATTAGATCCATCTCTTCCCTCGGCTCTCATTGTTGGCCCCGAGCACCGAGCATCATAAGCAACAAGGTGATGATTGCTTGTGAATGATTCCAGATGCAGCCAGCATCGTGGAAAATTGGAGGAATCGAAATGACGAAATGATGAAATTACGCCGTGGAATCATGGTACTTGCAGCTCCATGCGGCTCTCATCGGTCGATCGTCGAGCGGAAGAAGCGGAGAAAGCATCGAACCTGCATCGCCTCTAAAATCGCCTCTAAAATCCGCGCGCGATCGCGCAACGGACGCCTCGCCAGGTCTGGGCAGAGCTGGATAACTCGTCGGCGAGATTATTTTCGTGGGACAGTCATCGACTATTCCGGTAGTAGCCTGGCTCCGTGCACCGTAGGAAATAAAAACCGACGAGGATGAACGAGGAACGTGACTGCAATGTGTCCGCGCCGCGCGATAAGGAATTTACCTTCCCCGAGCTATCCCCGAGCATAAACGGTGCCGACGCACGACAAGGAAACCGTCCCGATACCATCTGCGGTGCGTGCTCCCGAGGCTCCGATGGCGTATAAGTAAACGCCTTTCCACTTAGCATAACATCACATTCGCGAATCTTTACGAGCGTTCGCTTAATAGTCCTCTTACTCTTGCCGGAATTACGGCTCCGAGCGCTTCGTCGAGCGGACGAGCGGACGATCGCTCGGACTTGTCGAAAAGTTCAGCCAAGTGCGCGCGTTAACGACGCACGGATTACGACGAACAATCCCGAGGAGGGGGAGGAGGAGGAGGGGTAGGGGGAGGGGGAGGGGGAGGGGGAGCGGCGGCGCGGCGGCAATGGGAATCGTCATTTCGACAAGTGCGGGCGCTCCGAGCGCTTGATCTTTCCTCTCGTCGGGGCGGAAGTGGGCCGTCGAGATATTTCCCCGGCACTTTTCTACGAGTAACGGTAAAAGGCCGCTCGATCTCTGAAAAACTCATCGGAGAGCGCGAGAGCGCTCGGATGGAGCTAGAGCTCCATAGAGGATGCTGCATCTTCCGCGAGCGCGAGCATCTTCGCGAATCGAGATCGGTTTCTCGGGAGGGAGTGTTCCGGTTGTCGCGGCGGTCTTCATCGTCTCGTTAGGAGCATTCTCGCGCCGTCGACCGGGCATCAACGAGGGCCATTCATTCGGTATTACGGGCAGCTAACTGCCCCTTGAGCACCAACTACGTGTCGTCGGGCTCGATGATGCGAATTATGGCTGATTTATTCGGCGATTAAGCGGCGATCTTCGATCGGCGCGGACGCGCCGTTGCAAATTGTTTAACCGCCAGGCGCGTAAACATGAAACCAAGAGAGAGAGAGAGAGAGAGAGAGAGAGAGAGGCGTCGTGCTCGTTACCATAATACACGAAGAGCAGGGCAGGGAGAGCAGCTGCGAGCGAGAAGCTCGATTCGCTTAAGCGAAGCCGACGCGGCATCGAGTCCGCGCCATTAATTAGGAATAACGAGGCGGACACGCCGATAAATTTCAGCGTTTCCACTTGGCGATGCACCGTTGCCGCCGACCACGTACAATTAGCGATTACGGGACCCGCGCACTGATTAGCACGCCTCCGTCACCTGGCAGTTTTCCGTGCGGTTTTCCTCCGTGCAATCATCTCCAGAGTCTCCCTTGGAAATCCAGGGAGAATTAGGAATAACGAGTCGGTCGGTCCTCGATTATCCTCGCGATCCCGCGCGATCGGCGGATCCGGAGTCGATGGATCTCTCTCGCCGATCTCCTTGGCCGCTATTACAGAAATCGCGCCGACAAAGTATCAAGGGGCAAGGGGCAGACGGAGGGCTGATGCGAGGTCGAAAAATTAAAATCTCATCAGACCCTGCGGCAGAAAGGAGCGCGCGTTTGCGTCGGATAACCGGCGACCAGACATGACTCGGAATTAACGAATAATCGCCAGGCCATTTTGGTGCGAGGAGATGCGAGGAAACGATGCTCGACGTGTCCCACGTGAAGCGGCTGCGCGTCGTAATTGCATCGCCTTCAACGGTACCTCACTTTGGAGAAGCATCGCCGAAAGAAACATTGTTGAAAGGGTTGAACGTATTGTTTGGGATCCTCTTTGTGCTCGCGCATAGAAACTTGTTCGAGCCGAGCGAAAGGGGCGAGCCGATGCTTCCTTGATCCTGAGAGTTCCTCGTAAAGGTACATCCGGAAGTGGCAATCCCACGGTTCACAAAGATCCTCGGGCTTCCCTTTCGACTTCGCGGTCGCTAGAAATGAGCGTTTCCGCGTCGTTTTCGTTTCGTCATCGACGCGATGACGCGCGATTACGAAATTACAAGCTCGTTTCGTCGAATAGCGTCGCGCGAGGCTCGATTTGATTTGATCCGCCTGATCTCGCGATAATAATTGCCATTGCTATTAAAATCCCGGCCAAGATTCGAACGCAAATAAATAAATAACGCGCGCTGGATCCAGCTCCCAATCGACGAGCTCGCGATCGAGATCGATCGGATTCACGGCGAGCAGGTGTCGTTACGTGTCGTTCGCTGCACTGGCTCGCAGACGATGCGATGACAAATCAACATTGCATCGCTGGCGGGAAATTGAATCGGGAAAGGATGAATCGCAAAATTCGATGAATCGAATCGACGCGCTTCTTACATGCGCAAGGCGATCGATACCGAGACAAGGCTCCAACGCGATATCGGCGTAATCGCTAAGATGCACAGCGCGATGAGCAAAACATCGAAGCGATCTCGCGAGATCCGCGAGAGTCACGTGACTCGTCGGTTTGGATCATTTAATCGGGGATTAATGGCGATTAACGATGATGGAGGAAGAAATTCAACGGCGCTCCATCGCTCGCTCGCCATCAAGCCATCATCGTCGCGATAACTCCCAGGAGGATGTCGGGCGATCGTCAGGGTAACGGGTCGTCGTTACAGACCGGTGATCGGAAGTTTCTTACAGCTGAGAGGGTTTCGCTATCGTTAAGGGCCTCCGTAGAGGCCCTCGTTAGTCGCGGTTTCTCACGCTGCGCGCTCGCTCGCGCGAATCCTTTTGCGCGCGGCGCGCGCGTTCCGCGGATTTCCAGGGCTCGTTCCAGGAGTCGAGCGAGCGCGTTTTAGCCGACGATTAGCATACTTAATTAGGCGCGTCAGCCTCGCTGACTCGTCGTTTCGCGCGTTATACGTGTCCGCTCCAACACCCGAAGAGACGGACCCTTACGGACCCCTTTGTGCGTTCCCGCAGTAGCGTAAGCATCCGCGAAGCTCGCCGGCCGACCACGAGAGAGACCGCGCGAGATACTCGTCGCGTATCTCTCCCGGCGCGTGTTGCACGGCTGTGTTGCACGGCCGATCTCCAAGAAACCAGAGACGAGGCAGTTTCTGCGAGGCTTATCGCGCGCTCGACGCGCTCACGCGGCCTTCGTGGACCGCTTCTTCCCACCTTCGTTGGAAATGTTTCATCAGATCCGCGGCCGAACGCGCTCTGCAGCCTGCCGACGCGGATCGGACTCGCGATTAAGCCGCGATCGCGCTCTCGAGCGCTTCGGGATCATTCGAGTCGTCGTTTCGTTTCTATCTCTAGCGGAGCAACGTGTCGCCTGACTCGTCGGCGGCCTGACCGCCGACTTGAAAAACTCGGCTGTACTTACGCCACTGAATCACGCGATGCGCGGGCCATGCGAGGCGAGAAAGAAAGAGGACCGAAGGAGGATCGGAGCGGTCGACTCGTGCACGAGGATGCGAGCATGCGAGAGATTAAAACGAAAAACCCTCCCTCCCTCCCTCCCTCCCCCCCTACCCTTTCCCGACCTGAAAGGGCATCGCGTTCCTGGCCTGGCCTGGCCGCAATCGGGGCCTCAATGGGCGCCCTTTCGAAGCGGCGAAGCTGCGCGAGCATCTCTCGATGCTCGACGATCGATCGCTCTCGACTTGATCCTCGCGTAGCGAGTACGCCAAGAGAGACCAAGAGAGAGGTTCCTTAATCGCAGCCGTATTCGTCGAGCGTGACTTCCGCGTGTCGGGAATACGCGAACGCGGCGTATCCTTCGGATTTCGCACGCTTCTCTCCCGCTTTTGCTCGACAATCTGCTCGACAAACCGGGACGGAAATATCCCGATGAACCCGAACGCGGCCACGAGCGGGTCACGCGAGTCGTCGCTCCAACGAGATATCGAGTGTGTTTCGGACTGCTTCCAGGCTATCGATCCCGTCGCGTTGCCCCGCGATTGGATTCTAACGTTACATCCGTGCCGAAGAATTCGCCGAGCAGATCGTTAACGATTTATTTCTCTGGCGATCTCCGCGTTCTAACGAATGGATTCGCGACTCACGCTGCTTTCCTTCTCTTTTGAATCATCCATCCGTGAAGCGACTGTGGATATCGAATTGTCACGGTAACGAGTGCAAGAACCGATGACAGTGGACCGGGGGAGGGGACGAGGATTCATCGAACGTGGCGGATGAGCTTTGAAGCTTGGAAGAAATCACGTCGACGATCGCGTCGACTTTGTCGACGAGGAAGAAGGATAAAAGCGCTCGATGCGAGAATAAGAATGTGAGCTACTGAGCGTTGCGAGAGCGTGCGAGGCAAAGTGCCGTAGAGATCGCGATCGATCGCGATCGATCGCGATCGTTGCTAATAATAAGCGACGAGAGAATCGTTGTGCCGGCACTCGGCATCTCACGCTTTTCCGTCACAGCTTCGAGCGCGCGCGCGTGATCTCTGGAAGCGATACCGACCTTGAAGGCAGCCCAGAAGGACGATCCCGAGGACGAGCGAGAGTTGAGGACGATGCATCCTTCCGTTACTCTGGTCTATCTATCACGAGGTCGCCGGTGAGGACTTCACGAAACGATACCTTTGCGCGGAATCCTTTTACTTGGCCGGGCGATTATGCTATTGCCGGTCCTCCGGCAGAACGGAGGGAGGAGGGAAGAGAAGAAGAGGAGGAGGAGGAGGAGGAAGAGGAGAAGGAGGAGGAGAAGAAGAGAGAAAGAAAGGAAGAGAGAGAGAGAGAGAGAGAGAGAGAGAGAGAGAGAGGAAGAGAAAGAGAGAGAGAGAGAGAGAGAGAGAGAGAGAGAGAGAGGAGACTCGAGGAAGAGAGAGCGTGGGTCCGAAAGAGTCCGCGAGGCCAGGAGAGGAGGAAGTGCCCTCTTCGACCTCTATCGTCCTTCGAGGTCCACGAACGACTGAGGCGCACGAAGCGACGTCGGTCCGGCTATAGCCTCCCCTTCCTACTTTCACGTGGCGTGCTCCCGTTTCCAGTGGAGGCGCGGACTGGAAGAGAGTCTCTCCATGGCTCTCTCGGTCATTTACCATTACCATTATCGTTGACCAGCACCGTCAAAAGGAGAGGAGAACTGCTGGAAAAAGAGTGAGAGAGTGAGAGAGAGAGAGAGAGAGAGAGAGAGAGAGAGAGAGAGAGAGAGAGAGAGAGCGGTGGGGAACAGACGTGTCCTCTCCTTGTTCATCGGACCTCCTAGCTCCGGGCCTGCTTCTGGAGGTGGCGTCGTCGAATGCGGGGAAACACCGCGTTTCTAGGCCAACTCTTCCTCCTCCATCGTGGAGGAAGAGTTCCCTCTTCTTGTCGTTCTTCTTTCGTTACTTCTTCATCCCGCTCCCTCTCCCTTCGAGCTCCGAGCTCGTTCTCTCCTCGCCCTCGTCCCACTGGCCAGACGAACTTGGAGGACGATGCTGCACGGATCGCGGCCGATAACAGGCACCCCAGAAGAAGGGGTCTTCTTCTTCTTCTTCTTGCAGGACCGTGTGTTTTATCCAGTGTGCCTATTCTTCCGTGATGTCGATGTCGCGATCGTCACTTTCGTGACGTCTTGGAACGTCTTGGAAGCTGTCCAGGTGGTCCAGGAGATTTTTCGTTTCCCATTTTTTCCCAGACTTTTGCAGGCCTGCTATTATCGTCCTGCTTGATTATGCTCTCTCCGTACTCGTTCTCTGATTCTCTGATTCCTCATCTTGTGATAACTTGGATCTCGCAGAGTGTTGACGATGCACCTCAAAGTCCTCGAAATATAAAGTTTCTTCTTCTTCTTCTTCTTCTTCATTTTCTTGCAGGACCATGTACCTGTATTTCATCCAGTGTGCCCGTTCTCGCGCCAACTGTCTACCTTTCTCGCCCTTATCTCAGCCTGCCAGAGATTTCGTCACCGATTTGGTCGCGGATATCCCGGATAGCGGCCCGCCCTTCGGCTCGCGTTCGACTTTCGGGGTCAAAGCGATCCGTGCGAGCGCCGCACGGATATTAGGGTTGATAAGAAGCGTCACCGTTCTCGGGAAAGCCGCTGATAACGAGAGTAGGTCGGCCGAGTGAACGCGGGAGCGAATTAATTGAAAGTACAGAGGGATACATTCTCGCGCGAGAGGAAGAATCCGATCGATCGGAGGGGCTGGCGATTATAACGACTGCACTTTCTAATTCGAGCGTCGCAAGAAATGCGGAGGGATGCGGTTCTTGCTAACGATAGCGACATTAGTCTCCTTTCCTACTTAGACTCTGAACGCTAATTCGTCATCCGCCCGGTACCGTGTCTTTGATCGAGCGATCTCTCCATTTTTCCTTCCTCCGGGAGAAATCCCGGAAGGATCAGCGCAAAGTAAAGTAACTTCTTGCGCCGTTTTTCAGCGCAAGAAGTTACGGACCGAATAATAGCCGCGCGTATACCGTTTCGAGTATACTATGTCGCAATCTTCATCTCACGTCGTGATGATCACGTCCAGCTGTCCAGGAACGAGGAATTCACGCTGCGTGCTGAATTCGACGAAATCGCGCCGGCTGCTCCCGTTACGGCGCGGACGAGCGAGGGCTAAAAACGCGCGTGGTCGCGATCGCCGATCGCCGATCGCCGATCGCCACGAAAGTGTGGCAGTGGCCCGCGGGAAGAGGTTTCGCGTGCAGCTGCAGCTGCAACCGAATCATCCCCGGCGCGAGGCCGGGGCCCGCGGGCGATCGTTCGTCAACATCAGCCGTCAGCGGTCGCGAACCGCAAAATGTCCCGCGTGTGCGTGTGCGTGTGTATGTACGAACGCGCGTCCGCGCGTTCTCCGATCCTTGGCATTAACCCACTTGCGCCTTTGGCGCACAGTTGCTCTAAGATAGGCAGCCGTATGACCGATTTCCTGCGCTTTGTCCGCACTCGCCTGCACTCGCAAAATCGAGAACACGAGAGTGTCGAGGCGCGATCGGCTCGGCCGGTCGGCTTCAGTCGCGATCTCGAAGCAGCCGAGAGAGCCGCGACGCGTCATTCGTCATCCCAACAGGCGCAACGGCTCGTTTCAATTATGAGTCGGTGGTCCTTTTGTCCGATCGGTATCTCGCCATTTCGCGAGACGTCTCCCGCGGCGATCGCGGTCGCCGGAATGCCACGAGATCGCGTGGAAATCCATCCAATTTTTGCCGAAGCCACGCTTGCCGAGCGACACGGTGCGACGCGTGACGCGACGCGACCTTTCAGCCGGATTGAATCTGAATGGACTCATTATCCTGCTTGATAAACGACATTCTATAGCGAGCCGCTCATCTGCGGCTCTCTCGAGTCCCGCGAAGCCGCCTTACACGGCTCAACTAGAGCGCGCGTCCTTTTCTCGTCCGACGGTTTTGTTCACGAGCCAATTTTGCGATCAATTGCGATCGCGACCCTCTTCTACCGTGGTTCTCATCTCCATCGTCTTGGACTCGATCAACGATAACGCCAAGCGAATAATCGACCAAGCGAGCGAAGCGCCGATGAGCGTTGTCGCCGGTGTTTGCGTTAGCCGTTCAAATTAATCGCGCAAATATCGCGCTTCGAGGAATCGCTCGGCAGGTTTCTCGTCCGTTGCGTTCCGTTGGCCCGAAGCGCCGACCTGGCCGATCGAAAAGGCGCGCGGGCTTCTCGCGCGTCCTCGATACACTCGAGCAGAAAGACGATTTAACGGCGCGAGCCAAACGCAATCGTTTGGCTTTTGCCGAACGAGCGTGCGGTCCACTTTGTCGACACGCATACGCCCGAGAGAGAGAGAGAGAGAGAGAGAGAGAGAGAGAGAGAGAGAGAGAGAGAAAGAGAGAGACTGTCGCAGGTTCGCGCACCAAGAGTCGAGAATTCTTTGCTCGCTTGCTGGCAAAGATCCGCTGCTTTCGTACACCTCGAATAATCGATTCGCAATCGACGATCATCTCTCGCTTTGTTTGCACGTGGTTCCCTCCACGTGATTTATCGCGTAAAACTCACCAATTGCGCGTTTATGGCGCGCCTTGAGATTCCTGCCATTTTCCGATCATAAAGTACGACGCGCAACTGTGGACTTGCTTTTATACGCCAGTAAAGCAGTCCGATCATGAGTTTACGATTTTCCCACCTTGCTCCCGGCGCGAATCTATTAATAGATTTCATTACACGCGCCGGCAAAAGGACGGCTTCAGCTTGCGGATGCGCGATCGCGTCGCCATATACTTCGCGGTTGTGCGCGACATTAGTCGCGTGAAATATTAGCCGCGGATTATCGATCTGATCCAGAATGCAGCCATTTACCGTTAATTGATATTGATCCGTAAATAGCTCAGCTCTCCGGGACGCGTGCGCGATTAACAACCGATCGACTCTTGCATCTCAGCGAGAAGTCGACGGAGAGATTGTTTGTTCCCCCGCCGCCCCCGTCTTCAGTCGACCTACGCGTAGGTTGGACATTTTGGAAGCTAATTAGTAATAATCGCTTGTCGGATCGCCGTGATTTATTCAGCTCCGCTCTCGCCGAAACGGTCAAGCCCTTTTCCTCCTCATTTCCTTCCATTTCTGGAATGAGCGAACCAGTTAACCCGGAGATTCGCTTCTGGAGCAAAAAGAAGGACGCCGGTCGGCCACAGCGACGCGAACGCGAATGCTTTCTGGTGCGTCCCGGTGCGAATCGCAAAACGGTGTGCGGAGAAATTACGCATCCTCTGCGGACCAGTCCCGTTCCGTTGCGCTCCCACATTCTCCGGGTTTCTACCCGGAGGGAGGGATCGCATCCCGCGCGAGGAGATAGAATGCTGGATGCTGCAGCGATCCCCACTCTTCCTCCCTCAGAGACAAGACGAGACGGAATAAACGATAATACGGAGCGACAGAAGGAGGCGCGTCGTCGTGCGCGAATCTCCCTGTATCATTAAGGAAACATCAAAGCGCCCTTCTCCCTCCCCCACCCCTCCCCGAATACCGTATTCGTGCAGGCCTCACCTGATGCTGAACTGCACAGGGGATGCACTGCAGATTCGCTGACTAAATCATTGTCGCGACCTCTCACCTCTCGGCGGAGTGGTCCAGACGGCTTCGCGGAACCCTCCTCGCGATAATAGGGGATAATCCCTGGAAATAGCGCGAGAGGTAGTCCCATTGACCCGTCGACAAAAATAGATAACTATCCGGCGAGACGGACGACGGTGAGAAGGTGAGCGTCGCGACGACCGGTTGCGCGATTCAATCGTGTCTCCTCTTCGTCTCCTCCTGGCAGCTTCATTGGCATGATGATGCTTTCTCTCGGAAATTTCTCGTAGGATCGCAACGTTCTTACGATAATTGCGAGGACGCCTGGACGCGCGCGTCCGCAATTAGAAACGCGACTCGAATGGGTAATCATTAATCCGCGGACCGATTAAAATTTAATCTCGCTTGCTTCTTCGCAGGAGAGAGACGCGTGAGATCTTACGTCGGGGAACGTTTCGACCGGATCGATACGAATCGATGTCGATTGAACGTTGTCGATTTTAATATCGCATCGGAAGCTTGGCATTAGCTGCGTTAATTTACGCGCGGCGAAATGGCGCGCCATCAACAGGTTGTCGATGCAGCGATCTCGACACCCTCCCACCCACCACCCCCCCCCCCCCCCCCCCCCCCTCCCGCCCCTGCCCGCCGCGCCCCTCTCTCTTTCTTTCTACGTGGCCGGTACCGGCCATTTCTCGCAGCCGCATCTCGCAACATTTGCGTAACGGCGGGCTGCGTGATAAACACGTTTAATCTTAATGCACGATAATATTATGCCTCGCCACGTTCGCGAGGCCAGCCGCAATTTGCGCTTCTTTTCCGTCGTATTGCTGCACTCTGCATATCGCCCCGCTCATTCTTACTCGTTACGCCGATCCAACTTAATCACAAGCCGCGGAGATGGTGTCAAAAGCGTCAAGAGCGGCGGACCGACAGCGGCTGCAAGATGAGATGCAAGAGAACTGCCCGTCGCATCGCGATCTTCACGGCGCCGTTTTACGGCGATCATCCGAAATTCCGCGCGTCCCGTCCGCGGCCACCCGCTCGCCGCGGCAGCGGATGCGGAATGACGGATTCGCTCGGACCCGCGGATTAAATTGCAGCCGCTCCCCTCTCCCCCTCCCCCGCGCCCCCGCCCACGCCCCTCCGCCAACGTCGCTCGTTCGGCCGCGCTGAAGATAATCCCGGCGGCGGACGAGTGCCGCCGCGGCGAGAAATAAAAACGCGACACTCTCGCGAGGCGGCTCACACGAGCTGCATCGTCCGCGGTGCGCGGATGAACGTTTCGTGTGACCGACTCTTTTACGATGGGGGAGGGGAGGGGGAGGGGGGTGAGCGCGGATCGATGAAACGTGCGATAATGCCGCGGGGATATTACACACGCCGTGTGTGCTCTGTATACTCGCTGCTGCGCGTATAATTTGCATGTTTTCCCGATCGCTCGCCCGCGGCCCAAGCCGCTCTCACCGTGCCTGATCTACTTAATATATTATTTCTTCCCATGGCATTATCTTCATTCAGCTCAGCGCTACCGCTCGATGTGGATCATACTCGGCGATGTTACTTTCGAACTGTCGCCAGCGTATTTTCTCGCTCTAGAGCAGCTAACGCGATCCTGAACAGATGCAGTCGCTGGACGCATAATCGGTCGATTCTCGTTTCCGAAGGCTCCGAAAGATTTTCCAGGCTTTCTCGAGAGCAAGGTCATATCCATATTCGCTGTCGGAGGCCTGCTCGAGTCGCGCGAGAAAGGACACGCGCGGTTCAATCGGTCAAGTCCGAATGAACTCGAGTCACTCGATCCGCGATCACGCGCATCCGCGAGTGCTGGCTCTCGCCGCGCTCTCCACTCGGCGAGGGTACCGACTTTTCTCGGCCTAGTCTGGGAACTCGGTCGTATTCGAAATTCGATGAAATGCGAATGCAGCGACGCCGAGAGCCTGCGATCCTTCCGTCATCCTTTTCGTTGCAGTTTGATGCAGCTTGCTGCGCCAAACTGCATCAACTTGCATCAACGAGGAACGAGACGAACTAGTTTATCGGTGATCTATTTGCGATTTACTTCGTTCCGTTCAAATGTACAAATACAACATTCGAATGAGAACGTTGTACTCGAAGCGTCCGCCGAGAACTCGCCTCTCTCCATCAGTCGCGAATGGACTCGTGTCTTTATTTATTAACGATGATTTGTTATGTATCTAAAAATAAATCCTGAGGACGATCTCCATTTCTCTTGACACCGTAAACATTGCGAAAGGCATGATTGGGACAATTGGAAGATGCTACTTTGTACTTTGCGGAGAATAATGAGAAGAGTACTCGTTGCAAACTCTGGGATTCAAGTTATTAAAGTGTAGCGCGGCGAACTTGAAACTCGAATCGCTTTTTTATCGTACTTATATTTTATTGGAGGGTAATCCGTGCTCCTTGTAATTCTGTAATTTGTAGTTATCTTGTAATCACATCGCGACAGGAACACCGTTTGCCGACAGTAGATAAGCCAGAGGTATCTCGACGAATAATTCAACAGGAATCTTTTATGCAAGCGACATCTCGAGATTAACCCGACTTTGATTCGAGAGAGAGAGAGAGAGAGAGAGAGAGTCGATTCAATCGATGCTGAAATAAAAACTGGAAAAGTAACGTCAATCAAGCATTTATCGAGTGCGTGCGTTATAAAAACCCCAGAGCTCTTGATCACGTTACGACGTTACGGATAATTAAAAGTAACCACGAAACTAATCGAGAACGGTTTGAAGAGAGATTTGAATGAGAAGAAAGTTCAAAGTTACAGAAAGCAAACGAGAATAAACATCGCTTCGACGATTTCATCACTCGACTCGACTCGTCGTCACTTGACCCGAATCACTCGATCCGCGACTTGAAAAATTCCCTAGGAACTCGACGTTCCTCCACCTGTCGCTCCATCTGCACTCACTCGAGCGGCGTACCGTTATTGTACACGCGTTGTCGTTGGAGCGTGAAGTTGCGCGAGAGACTTTGTCAAGTGTCGCGCGCGATGCGTGAACGGAAGCCTTCCGGCAAGATGTGGTGAGTCTCGCTCTCGATCGGGAACGGATCGGCCGATCGGCGGCCGATCAGCTGATCGCCGCGTCCGGCGTGCGGCTTGTTTACAAACAGCGTTCGGCGCACCTAACCTGCAAGCGATCCGACACATAACCTGTCAGTTTTGACGTGAGCACGCGGTGACAGTGACCGTAAGATTGGCTGAGGCTGAGGGAGGGGGTCGCTTTCCCTCTGACATTCGATCGCGATTTGGGATCGAATTTAACATCTCTCTCTCATTCTCTCTCTCTCTCTCTCTCTCTCTCTCTTTCTCGCAGATGCACCGCACGGGCAATGGCACGATGGTCGACGGTGCTGTCCGGAGTGTTCCTGGCTCTCTCGACAGTCTTGTCCCTCGGCAAGCTGTTGATGCTCGCCGCCGGGACCGGAAGCAGCGGAGAACTCACGGAAGCGGACCAATGGCTCACCGAGATCGACCTCCCGCAGTACCGCTCGTTGTTTAAGAAGAAAGGTGAGTGCCGAGTCGGGCCATCGGCCGATCCGCGTGATTCGTTTTCGATTATCGAAGCTGCGCTCGAATGCGGTCGAGAATGCGATTGGCCAGAGCGGCGAGTTCAAACGGGGTGGATCATCAGTGCGGCGCAATCTTCGCGCGCGTGGACGATCGCGCGAGAAATCCATTTGCGCGTTCATCGCGACTGACGCGCCCGTAAACGAGCATCCTTGCGCGCGCGCGCGCGCGCGCGCGGTGGTTTTTTTTCTTGCCGATTCGATTATCGCTCGTGATGGATGTTCTCATCACCTTGGCGTCGCGTCATCTCGCGGTTTTCGCGGAGGCAAATCCGAGGGCTCACGATAAATCGAATCGAACAAAGTTATTTCCCCGGTGAGTCGAAAGGTCTCGCGTCTTGCGCAACAGAGGTTGCGTTATTACGGATATCGGGGAGGATGATGGGACGCCTCATGTAATCTGACCGTCGAATGATGCGCGTGAATCCTGCCGCGCGCATCATCCAGCGCTATTAATCACGGTGCTGTCTCTATTAATATCTAGCTCCGCAGGCGCAGCGTGATCCCCCTTGGAAAGCATCCCTTGGGAAATTGCGATCCGTAAATAGAACAGAGCCATGCGTCGCTCTGGACTGTCGGACCTGGAAGAGGACGTTTAACAGCCGTAACGATTTTCATTGCATTTCTGCCTCTCTTTTTTTTTTTTTTTTTCTTGCAAACAGCTTTACAATTATCGGTTTATCGAGTCGAGGAGATAGCCGGAGGGACTGCTCGCTATTCTCCTTCTGTCGCGAGTTGTACATCGTAAATTACATCGCTTATTCTCGCGTGCGAATAACAAACATTTATTGTCGCGATCAGGGACAGTGGCGGGTATTATCGGGAATTTTGAGGGCGAGATTTATCGTTCGGCACGGAATCACTGCTCCTGCGCGGACAATATTCCGCTATCGATTGCCCGTAAATTTGATCTGCTTTTGGACCGCAGCTGCTCCTGTCAAAGGACCAGAACGCTAACCCGAGCATCTGCATCGCGGACATACTTTTGTGAGATGCGTTTAATCGCTCGGCAAAACTCGTGGACTTGGCGTTTCTAGCTTGCGCGCGACTGCGCAACTGTTATCAACAGATGGCTGTCGAGTTTACGAGAACGTGCAATCGCACGACGCAATCGCGAGATGTGGCGGAATTAATTAATCAGAGTCCCAAAATCTCGGGGATCGGCTCGGCAACGATCGCCCACGTTCGATCTCGCTCGCTCGCTCTCTTCCTCCGAGAGATCTCCGATGACCGTCAAAGTTGGCGAACGGCGAACGTTGGGCGAGCAGGAAGCGCATTCGTGCTTCATTAATCTCGCGGAGAGCGGCCGCGACTCCCTCTTGGAGATTAATCGCCACGCATCAGACGATATATACGGATCACCGTTGAGGCGCTCGTTTTTCCACGCGCCTTCCGCGCGATCTATCTCGAGCCGGGAAGGAGCGCGCTGATAAAGCGATAAATCAACGCCTTTATCGCCTCGTTTGTGCCAAGAAGATCGGCGCTTGCTCGCTCGCTCGCACTCGCATCTCGTTATCGGCGAGTCCGCGGCACTTTTATTGCCGTCCCGGCGTTTGGCGCCAAGCCAGCATGCGCTTTTTCCTTGCGCGTTTGTTGTAAAATTATCACCGCGGAACAGCGCGGGAATCGTCCTTGATCACTGATGTCGCCGCCGCGGGCCGCCTTTGAGAAAACGCCGACGCAATTGGCGCGCAATCGAGCCAATTGATCTCGCGACGATCGCGAGGCGAGATAAAAACTCGAGCGGGATCAATTCGCGAAAGAAAAGTTGCCTTCCAGTGCGTGAGAGAGAGACGGTGCACGCTTGCTGATCTATCGTCACTAAATCATCGCGCCACTGCTGCATGCATCGCACGCGTATCGTTCCTGATGAACGGCGATTCGACTAATGGCACAGTTCCCTCGATGCAAGTAGCGCCGTTAATTAATCGTCGCGCAATGCGCAGAAACGCTGATTACCTTGACGTTAAAATTGCTTGGATGCAAGTAGCGATAGTTGTAATCATTGAGGGGGATGCAAGGTGATTTTGTCGCAACTCCGATGCTCCTCGGGCATTTTTGCAGCGAAACGGTGCTGGTGGAATTAACGCTTAAAGCGGCGTGTACTTTTTTCCTAATCGCAATCGCCCTCGGTGTTTTGCGGTAGGAAAAATCCAGAGCGTCGAAAGTGCATTCCTGCATTCCGGCCAGCATGAGCGCGGAATGGCGAGTCAAAAATCAAGAATACACGCGCAGCGATTTGCGGATTCCTCGCTTCTCGAAGCCGATGCTTCCGTTCGTAGGGACAGGAAGCACCGAAGGAGAGCTTATCGGAGAAGAGTTTGCGACGAAAGCTCAGAATCGAGAAAAGTCAAGAGAGATCAAAGACGTAACGTGAGTTTGCAGTTTTTTAATTTATACTGAAAGAGTGAAACAGATATTTCTGCGAGAAGATTGGATCGGAAGAAGGTGGAAAAATTCATCTCTTCGGCGTTACGCGAATTAGACCGAACTCGTGGTTGCACGCTTGCGGACTGTGATGGTTCCTGATCGAGGACGTTATTTCTTTACGTATCCGCTATCGGTAAACTTACGGTTGAAGATTAATGCAGTAGGGAAATTCAACGATGAGGTCTCTGATTCTTTCAACCTCGTCTCGACTTGCTGAGAGAGAGAGAGAGAGAGAGAGAGAGAGAGAGAGAAAGATGGACATCCAATTTCCGCCCGCGGACCAATCTCGGGGCAATATCTCAGCGATATCTGGAAGAGTTGCTTCCGACGTCGCGAAAGTGCGAATGAGACGTTTTTAACGACATCGGCAGATTACGATCTTGTGTCATCGCAGACGCGAAATGCCAGCGAAATGTCTGTCGAATTCGTCGAGGCATTCCGCGAGTTTGTTTGTTCCGAGTTATTTCCAAGTCTTGGAAAAGTGAAAATTGTTGACAAGTTTGAATGTCACGAGGCAAAGTCTCGCGCAATTTATGTCAACAGCGGCGTGTTTATCATGAAACGTTTCCATCGAGGGTTACAAGCGAGTATTCTCGCTATCATTATCATAAATCAATGTATAAAGTCTATCTTCTAGAGGCAAGGTTTCCACCGCGAGTTTCCTCGGATTTTATTCAGAATTTTATTCATCTTCTTTCCGCACACAGTCTTGCTGGATTTTTTGATGCAGGTATACGTACTGCATTATATATCTTAAATTCCGATTTATCTTTCCCCATTTCGTGCAGTTACGAGTTGGCAGTCGAGATTTAGCGAGCTCCTGTCGTCCTACTTAGCGAGATAGCTTTTTGTTTCCCGGGAAGGAAGGCGAATGCATCTCCGTACCTGGCATTAAAGTTCTTTCCCGTGAAGCATTCTATCGCGCGATGCAAAAGAGAGCGGTCTCATCCCGTTGAGCACTGAGCGAGTTGACAAACGCAACGACACAGCTCTCAAGTAATTAATCAGCCTGGACGACCTTGTCTTGGTCGCGAAACCACACCCTGTCTCGCAACGAGGCGATGGACGCAAGGCGGCAGTGTTGACGCGACAAGATCATCGAGAATAATTTCGCCTTGCGCGAATTTGATCCGGTGAACAAAAGCCGTTCTCTCGATGAAAGGTCGAAGGAGGAACGCGCAACTCCGTTGTATCGATAAAAACGCCACCGCCGTCGATAAAACCCGCTCGGGAAATAGATTCTGTCTACGGTTGCTTCGGCAGAACGTTACTGAGATGAGAAGGGACCTCGCACCACGTACATCTCGCTTGGCAATGCTCCCAATGATCGACGACCGTTCGATTCTCGCGTACGTCCATTCCAATCCAGTCACGTAGAGCTGACGCGGAGCATGAGCGCGTTCGCGTTCGGCCCCGGTTCGCGGGGCAGGTTCGAGCCTCCCTCGAAATTCAGCGGGGTTGATAATATCGCGTGATCGCGGTGAAGCGGTATTCGTACCGGGTCCCGCGTCCCCATTTCCATCGGAAAGTTCCTTTCTTTCCCAAGGGAGCATCGATCGTCCAGGTGGCAAGGCGCGCGCGTGTGGCCGAAGCGCGCGCGGCTTGCGATCGGAAACACGGCTGGAACCGGATATGCGCTGGTGACGACACCTCGAAGACGGGAGCGTGGCTGCGCCCGAGAGGCGAGTCGTAGAGTAGGTCGACGGCGCGATCCTCGGAGGGCAGCGAGCGGAGGGTGGCGCGGCCGTGGTGGGGGCGAACGTTGGAGGGTTGGCTCTGGCCGCGTAATCGCATCGCATGCAGTGGTCTGGCGTGAGTCCGCGCGAGCGCGTCGCGCCGAGAGCAGAGCGCGCTAGCAGACTCGCGTCGAATCGCGTCGTTCGCGGCGAAATCGTTGAATCCGCTCGGCTCGCCCCTGCCGCGCTCTCTCGCGTTYCYCCCCCCTMCCCCGCCTCCCCTCCCATCCACCCTCCCCCCGCCCGCGCGCGCGTTTGCCGCCACGCGACGCACCCCGTCTCGCCCCGTCTCCGCGCTCACGCACGCGGGACATTATGCTCGCGGACGACGAGCGCGTTGTCCACGTTGGTAGAGACGGCGTCCTTATCAACGGCGAGGCTGCCAACGAATCCCGATCAGCTGACCGTACGGGGAGCCTCTGACACACTGGTGGTCAAGCCGATTCTTAGCGCATCGCCGCCGCTAGTAAGACCCAGCCGATCGTAGGAGCGAGCGTTTTTCGGAAGGTGCCAACGGCAGCATCCCCTCCTCCCCGCCTCCCTCAGCAGCTCCTGCTGCCTTCGCAGCCTCGCAGCCTGCCCCGACCTAAATCCCGTAGATCTCCTCTCGTCGCTCCTCTCGGATCCCTCGTGCTACCTCGCGACGGGGTTGTTCCCTGAGGAGGAAACGTCCCCTCGAGATCCTTCCCGTTTCCTCCGGAAACGGATTCCCCTCCTTTTCTTCCCACCGGAAGATAGTATCCTCTGCGGAAGCGATGCGAGCCGCCGTCGATCTCAATCGTAAGTTCATCATCGCTGCATCCGCGCAAAGTACCGGGCATGAAAATCCGCGCCAACGACCTTGAATCGGAGCTCGATCCAGGAGAGAATGATTCGTCACTTTTGCGGAGAGACAACGAGTATTCACCCTTCATCCTTCATGGATGACCCACCGCAGGCGCGACGTTTATCTTCCAAACATTTCCCAAAACGTTTCCAACGATGCACCTTGCGGTGCATACTCGAGGGAATACGCCCTTGATTCACGCCGCATCCTCGAACTCGGCATCTTTCGCTCGCGGGGAAGCGCGCGTTCGTAAAATCCCATTACACGGCTCCACGGCCGGTTTTCTTCCCCGAAGAAACCTACTCCGGGAGTTCTCCCGGATACGAGATAACGCAATCGGCGCTCCCGGGAGGGAGCTCCAGAGTTACCAGAGAATTTGAATTTCCGTGCTGAATTGGATGCGCCGGCGGATGCGGAATGCACGTTCGCGGGTTCGAAACTTTGTTCGAGAGCAGAAGAGAAGAGATCCCGCCTCCCGGAGGAACCTTGCTCTGTCGTCTCGGTTTTAATCGGAATCGTGGGCGGTTCTCGCGTGATCCGGCGCATGATTATATCTAGCGATCGTGCACTCGCGACGCGATTAAACGCGGCGTAAATCGTTGGTGGTTTCGAGGTCGAGCGTAAATTAGCATTAAAAGTGGGATCGGCATCGTACGCGTTACGAGTGCGCGGGTCGCCCGGCGGAATTAGCATTCCCCGTCACCCTTCTCATTGTCGCTGGTGTAATTTATGCGGGGGTAGCCTCGCTGTGATGTACACGCTTGCATTATACGAGGATAACGAGCCAGATAGCGAGACGCGAAGCTCTCGCGAGCTCGGGAGGCTCGCGATGTGAATCGAGCCAGCCAGCCAGCCAGCTTGCGTCCAGCGGACAAGATCGATTTTAGGAAACTCGGCATTGCGGCGAAAAACGTATAATCCGTCCTCGTATAATCCGTGCCTCGCCTCGCGTCGTTATCTTGCCAGCGAACTCTGCCCGATGAACTCGACGCGAACAACGGAGACCGCTACGAGCGGAAGCACTCCGTGAGAGATCGCATCGAGCGCGCGTAACGATAATTTGGCTCGCGAGTCTTCCAGCCGATTATCCTCCATCGCTGCATGCGAGACTGGGATTAATCCGATGGCCGATCGCGCGAATAGAGGATTACGCTGAAATATTTCGTTCGCCGCACGCGACATCGATTTCCCGCGGCACGGCGGAGAGAAAAGTATCGATCGCTTCTGACCGGCCTTCACCTTCAAACCCACCGCGCCGGAAAGCTTGTCCTACGTAAAGAATTTCCGACACTATCGGCACCCTGGATCTTAATCGAGAGGAGCATGGAAGCAATCAGAGATGCTATCAGCGCCGTGTCGATGTAGGATCGAGGAAAGAAAATTATTCGTTGGCTGTTACATGCACGAATCAATTTCTTGCTTCGATTTCGAGCACCGATGATTTCATCGGCTCGAGATCGCCAAATTTCCGCGATAAAAATGGCTTAATGGTCGATCGAAACTGACGACTATTTTCTCGATTAAAAGGTATTTTTATGCTCGAGATATCTATATAAACAAATTTTGAGCTTTGGCAAAGCAAAATGTTAATTCGCACACGCGGAGCGATCATTTTCCGACACATCGACGCGTGATACAAAATCGTCGCGTCTTGTTTTCGCGATCGAGCTGAGAATCCGGAAGAATCGATATCTCTCTCATTGCAGACGGGATCGAAACGCCTTTCACGTTCGGATAATCATCACGTTCGCGATGACGCGAATCGCGGATCATAGAAACCATCGGCTGCGGATCTGCAATTGTGCTGAAAACGGATGGGCGAATGATGTCGCAAGTACGCGCGCGGCAGCAGCTTAAGCAGCCGGAGCTGCTATTTCGCCGGGCTTGATTGCACAGGAATTGCAGATTAAATCCGATCCGAGGTTTCGTGTGATTTAACGGCACATCCCTCCTCGAGTCGTCCTCAAGATCCGCGAGCTAATTGTTCCGGCAGGATAGTTGCTCGTGGATTGGCATCGCGCAGCGCTTCGAGCTTGGAAACTTTCGGCGATTGGACGCGATGATGCGCGACAGGCAGGCATTTGGAACGCGCGCTAGCCGAGAGAGGAAGGAATCTCCGCGATGACCTGATCAGAAAGAAGAGAGAGAGAGACAGAAGACACGCGACGATCATCGATCGCTCCGAAGGCGCGCGAGAAGATACCCGTTTAATCCGCGAACGCTGCGAGCTCTTCATTCTGCCGCACCGCTTATGAATCCCAAAGCGGATCAATGCAAACACATACCGGAAGATGACTGGTGGTGCAGATTACGGCGAAGCGTGCGCGAGCGTGATACAGTTTATATAAATGTTTGCGGGCGTGTGTTCTCCGTTCTTATCCGCTCTCATCCGGTTTTCCAGCCGAGATAAATACGGAACAGCGGACGGATTTCCGCCGAGGGCGGCGGAAAACCATTTTCAGCGCATTAAACGGATGCACCGATCGACGAGTTTTTCCCCCTTGCCGTCAGATTTTCGCTTCTCGCTTTTGCTTCCGAGAGTCTACCGGATATTCCACTCGAGAAACGAGAACAGCCACCTCGTCGATCTCGAGGGATTTAATCGCCGTAAGAGTTTTCGAGTTTTTGCATTATTCATTACGCCGGAGAAACGCTCCGAAATGCAAGCGTTATTTATTATCGAGTGATTCCGCCTACATTGATAGTTTGCAAAATCGCAAGAAATGGAAACATCCCCAGGCCAGGAGGTCCAAAGCAACATCCGCGAGATCCAAGATGTCATGAGACGGGCCAGAATCAGGAGACGAGCATGGGTGGACCATGAAACACAAGGATGGAGGATAATCGATTTGCAAAAATCGCGAAAGATGGAAAACCAAACTTCTCCAGGCCTCGAAAAACGTTGCGAGAGTTGGACATTGACATCACGAGAGAATAGGCACGCTGAATAAAATGCAGGACATGGTTCTATAGGAAGATGAAGAAGAGGAGGAAAAAGAAGCTTTGTATTTTGAGCACTTTAAGATGCATCACTGGCAATACTCCGCGGAGTAGAATCCGCAACGAAGACGTCCGCAACATCCGCGAGGTCCAGGATGTCATAAGACAGGCCAGAATCAGCAAACGAGCATGGGTGAACTGTGAAAACAGGATGGAGGATAATCGGCTTGCAAGATGAAAAACCAAACATCTCCAGGCCACCTGGAGCTCCAAAGACCTCGCGAAAGTTGGACATCGACATCACGAAAGAACAGGCACGCTAAAATACACGGTTCTATAAGAAGCAGAAGAAGAAGAAGAGTAATTCCTCGCGAACAGCAACTCGTCCGAGTAGAAAAAGTTCTGCTGCAATGTCTAGAATCCAATGTCCGGTTACGAATACGCGAGCTCGATTACACTCGAGGGAATAAAAGGCGACTAATTGAATGCGGTCGCGGTGAGCGAAACTCTCTGCATTGTGCTCCGCATAATTGCATAACTCGAGAGTATTGTTAGCGCCTATGGTAGAGTTTCCAATTAGTCGGCATTCGCGAATGCACCCTCGCTGTCCTCGCTGATTGAACAAGACTGCGCTAAATTCCATCGCGATAATGTACAAGATACCGCGCGTGTACCCATTCTCGTATCGCCAATGAGGGATCTTTCATGTTGAGATAGGGCGAATCTGCGACGATGTGATATTCGCGAGCTCGCGATAACGTCCGGGCTTCACTCCTTCTTGGTCATAGAAACGCGATCAGGGAGACGCGATTGGATAATGCGCTTTATCTTGTGATTCAGAAACTTATCATCTCGCTAAGGCCTTACGTTTACGGTTAATGTTCTGCTGTTAATGTTCTGATTGTAGAAGAGCACGAGGAGTTACAATTGAATCAAGCTGGCTTAATTTACGTAAGAACGGAAGCCCTTCAGTGGCCATCACGTTCATGGAAATTGAACTCGCGGAAGAATCGTCAGCCGAAGAGTAGCCCGTTAGCGTTAATGAAAGAGAGAGAGAGAGAGAGAGAGAGCGAGGAGGAAGGAGAGGATGATTTTGGGTACAAGATTTATGGGAGAAATCCAGTCCAGCGGGCCAACGGTTTATCTCAGGAGCGCTTAGAACACGCGGCACCGTTTTTCGGAATGTCGCGCGACGTAAATCCCGCGCGAGGGAATGAAATTTCATAATCAGCGGCTGCAATCGCGCGCGATGGGCAAAACAAGCGTGGAAAACGCGATCGATCGATCTGCCCTATCTTGGTGCCCAGCACGAGCCTCTCATGCATAACCATGAGCAATATGTGACACACATACGCCCTTCCCCCGAGTGTCGGAGGGATCGTTAACACGGAGCACTGTCGGAAGGATATCCGTCCGAAAGGTCAAGAGTCCCTGGCCAGGTCGCGACGTGACCTCCTCCCTTTGTCCCAGTCCGGAAGTTATCTCCGCTAGCGGCGCGATATTACGTGCCATTACGGGAGAAAGAAAATGCACGTCCTCTTCACGAGGACGTCGGACTTTCGTGCGAGGAAAATTCTTGCTCGCGAATTCGCGATTTGCGAGTGAAAGGCGATCGAATCCTCTGCCATCTCTTTCACTTAGAACGCCGCGTGTCCGTTCTGCTTCTTCGAACGTGGCAATTATTATTACTCTCACTTCCGTCAGATTTTCCTCGCGAATTCGCGAGTCGCAATTCCGCTTCTTATCATCCGCTTCAATCGTTTCTCGAGCGTTTCAAGCCTTCCGATGAAGAAGATCCGCTGAAATTACCGCTGCGGTTTCCAAATCATCTTCAGATGCAACGCTCTGCGGGATAGAATCCCCAAGACGTCCGCAACACCTGCGAGATTCAAGCTGTCATAAGCTGGACCGAAATCAGGAGACGAGCATGGAGAAACCGTGCAAATGGGATAGATGATAATCGGCCTGCAAAAGTGACAAAAAATGGGAAACCAAACGTCTCCAAGTCTCCATCTGAACGGCCTCCAAAACGTTGGCGCGAAAGTTGAACATCGACATCACGATGAATAAAATACACTATAAGAGGGAGGAGACGAAGAAAATCGTGGAAATGGATTATCGATTTTTATTTCTACGAGGGAAAATCAATTTTCATGCTAAAGTCCCCGGTAAAAGACGGAGAATCTCGGAAATTTCGGCGTAGATCTATGGCGCACGATGCTTCCTTTCTTTTTTTTCTTACGGCTTGTTGGCTTCAAGAGAAGAGAAGGAAAACATTTATTGCGGGCGGTACAATCGGAAATTTCATCAGGCGAGAGAAACACGAAGCGAGAATCTCCGTCAACGCGGTTTTTCTCATCTTTTTTTCACAAGTAATTTTCGCCTACGTAATGGCTAATAAACGCTTTATATGCCGTTTGACGTGGCAGTCACTACAATCTCGTTACACGTCGGACCTTGAAGTATCGCGGCAAGTAAGAAGTTTACTGCCGGCAGATATTGCTGGCAGATCGAGCTTTACGTTGACATTAAACTTTCTGCGACTCGTGTCTTCATTCGCTTTCCAATCTCGACAATCTGCTCGCGTTGTACATCGCGTTCGTTGGGAAGTGCATTTGCGCGATGATTTTTCCTAGATTACGCCTGATTAATCTAATCTCTCGGGGAGAATAGTGGCCGATAACGATTGCGATCTGAATGTGTCACGCGATTGAGCACGTGCCAAATATTGTGCACGTATCGGAAATCGATCAGGGCGCATCTCATTTTTCGAGATATGCGCGCCGCGTACGTTATCGTAAGGCATCCGAGGTCTTGTCCGAGAAACGAAATGGAACTAACGGAACAAAATGTGGATTGAGTAGTGCCGAGCACTGCAACGGCGAGGATTCTATTCAGTCTAGTGAAAAAATCGATCGCAACTCCGGAAAGCCATAACTCTAGGAAGGTGCTCCGTCTTTGTGCACTTGTGTCAGTGTCGCGCTTTTGTACAAACTTTTCGCACGGTGTCCTTCCTGCGGCTTAAGCGATCAATCTCACAGGAAAAATTGCATGCGCAACGCGCGCGTAAAGCGTGAGTGCGATAACCGCGATTTTGACCTCGAGTCTCGATCTCCTGAAAACGCTCAATTTATAATTTACAAAGCGTCGTCATGCCGTCATTGAATCGCCTTCTGATTTTGTCGACACAGCTTTTAATCCCAGACCGCGTTCGATTAACTAAACGGATTCATATCTCTCTCTCTCTCTCTCTCTCTCTCTCTCTCTCTCTCTCTCTCTGTCTGTCTTTTTTTCGAATTGTCTAAATCCTTATCGAGAGTCAAGTTGTTCGTATTTATTTATAGTAGAATTTTTTACAGTTACAGTTGTAAGCGCGAGGTCGAAGTAAAGCCCGTTAGAATGGCGCGAGTGCCATTCGCAAGATTGAAACCTTTACGCCTTACATGAAAATAATAATAATAAAAATAAGGATTCAAATACTCGTAAACCGAGTGGCAGCCGCTGCCGCCGTTCGGCTCTGAAATCTCAGCTGTTCCACCGGATTACGACCGGAGTCCTTCGTAATTGTGAGACAAGGCAGCGTGAATTACAGGCACGGATTACCGCGTAGAATTATGCTCTCTGCTTCTTCCGCGTGATTCTCGTCCAATTTAGCGCGTAGCTTCCTCTCTCGTCAGGTTCAAGGTATCGATCTCCCGAGGCGTCCGTTGGACGCTTCGCGGGTATTAAAAATTCGACTCGTAGCTCGATACGTTTTATCCTTCTCTGCAGCAGCGTACGAGCGCATGAGCTATGTAGGTTGATCCTGTCAATTTACAAATCGCTCATTAATGTTCCGACTTGTCCGACTTGATCGGCTTTGTTTCGCTTTGTTTCGGCCGCCTGCGTTGTTTGCATCTGCTCCCAGCTGCGTTCGCGTCCGCGAATTGCCCCGGATAATTGAAATTAATTGCACTTTAGCCCATCCATTCTTTCATACGCTAGCAGAGCGGAGGTAGCCATTGTTCGGCGCGAAAGGATGATTAATGTTTCCCATCGTTGAATTAATTCTCAACGAGAGCATAAACGCCCTTTGTCTCCTCCTCCATAGATCAAGCGTCCGATCGCGTTATTCTTTTCTTTTTTTCTCTTTGTTTTCCTTGCAAAAATATACACCGCACGTACGGGACGTCGCACGTAGCTCTCGCTGCGACATTATTTGCCCCATTTTACGAAGGCGGCATCCGCGGAATCGAAATTGCCGATCGCTCGCTCTCGTTCGGCAAACATGTCGAGAGCTCGTATCGTGCTCACGTCGTTATTTTTTCTCGCATGCGCGAACCGGTTTTAGGAATCGATTAATGTTAATGCAGGATTGTTTCGGCAGGAGAACACGGAGATAGCCGATCGACATGTTCGCGCACGACGTAAAACGTCGGTTCTTCGAGTCTTGCGTTCGAAGCGCGAGCTAACTCGATCGCAGCCTGATCGAGCGATCCTGATGGCGCGCGAGAATCGTTAATCGACGAATAACAAGCTGAACGAGAGTTCAGCCCGAGAAAAAAAACGGCGCAGAATTAATAGGGCGATCGCGTAATCGCGCGATGTCGCGTGACGGCGCGACTTCCAATCGTTCCTGAATGAACGCCTCCGCGAGCTGGTCGACGTTCGCATCGCAGAATTCGCAGAATAAGGAAAAACACGGCGGAGTTTGCTCGATAGCGCATCTCGCGCTCGCCGCACGTTGCATCGCTGGGACGTCGTAAGCGCGATACATCGGAATGTATCTGGAGGGATGAAGGAATGACGAGATCCCTCGCGGAGACGTCGGGATCGACGGGATGACGGCCGGAAACGAGGCGCCGTGACCGAAGCGGAGAAGAGCCTCGACGGAGAAAGAACGAGAAGCAGAAATACGGGAATTATGCCGTACAAGAATCCGGGCTGCCGAGATGGACAACGCGAGAACAAAGATTTCCTCGCCGGCGAGATATCATCCATCGGCATGTCGCTGCGGCCCAGCGGGAGCGCGTCCTCGGGTGAGTAGCTACTCGGCTGAAGGTGAATGTCTGAGGAGAATGCGGGGTCCTCGAGGGGCTCGGCATAGATGATCCGATGGCGCAACTCCGGTTGCATAATTCCGATGCACGCTGCGAAGATCGGATTCGTCTTCCAATTGTTAAAGCAAGGATAAACAGATCCGAGGAACAGATCCGTCGTTGGGTGAATATAGATAGATCGATGCAAATGCTAGGTACGACTAGGAGATTGTTGCCACCGATCGCTTTCGGACTTTGCTATCCGCCGCGTTACAGGCTCGATTTGCTCTCCTCCAACAGCCGCAACAGTTTCCTCATCACGTGTCCATTGGTGATGACCTCCCTGCTGTGTCTGCGATTCGTAACGACGCAGCTGGTGAGCTCGTTTCTCGCGTGTACGCAATCCTGCGGGACCTTCAAGGGAAAAGACTCGGCGGTGGTCAGACCAGTGCGAAGTTGATTGAACAGGTTCAGGATGACGCATTCCTTCATGAGCACTTCGGAATCGGCTACTTTGCCGTCGTCCGCGGCGCACAGCCACAATATACTGTCCAGCCAGTCTTGTTCCCCGCGTTGCTCCGTTTTATAATTTATCCCCATGTCGTGCAGCCACAAGGTCAACTGAACTCAAATGAAAAATTGTGATTCGTCATTTGCGCACGGATCAATTTCGTTCCATCACTCTGTCATGATAGATTTATCATTCGACGAGATTCGAATGAATCAGAGTGCCGACTGCTTCCGAATAAGCAGCGCGATGCATGACTAAAATGTCTTGGGTTTGTTTTGTTTCTGCGTTATGTTATAATCTCAATCGAGATTCTTGATCCAAATTTCAAGTCAACGAGAGCTCGAGTTAACGACAAATTCATTCGATAGAAAAGACACAGCGTTCTCACCGTTCCACGACACCGGAAGCTGAGAGGGTTTCCGCTAAAGTGAAGCTTCTCGAGGCCTGCCATCGGTACGAGTTGGGCTGATTCCAAGCACATCAGACGGTTCCCCCTGACATCGAGCCTTTGGAGACCCCGCAGTTTCTCAAAGACCGCGGGCTCGATCGACGCGATGAGATTATACGAGAGGTCCAGTTGCCGAAGAGACAGCAGCTCGGCGAACCATCGAACTCTCACTGACGTGATGTTATTGTACGCCAAGCTGAGCTTCCGCAAGTGCGACAGAGCGTTGAAGGCGTAGTCGGAAATTTCTCTGATGCCGCAATCGTGCATACTCAGAGAGATCAAGCCTGCGCTGTATGACGGGAACAATCGATCGGGAATATTTTCTATCCGCGATTGGAAGATCATGAGCTCGTTTAGGTTCGGTCCACCGTCTGACGTGATGTCGCGTAGAGTGGCGTTGAAGCATTTCATGCGCTCGCCTGCACAGACATAGAATCACAGACATAGATCACTGTAGAAAGTAACGGCGGCATGGTAAAAATGTTTGATCAAAATGTCGAGTAAGGGGATTCGATCCTATCGCGACAATATCGTCACTTTCATTGTTCGTGATCTAAGAGCGGGACAAATATGTTTTGATTTGCTGAATCGCGTAATTGGATAGAATCAGAGAGACTCTCCGAAGCGGATAAGAGATTCTGTTTTCGTTAAACAGAAACGTGGCCTCACCATCCTCGTATCTGCTGATGATGCATTTTGCGATCGCGATGTCCATAAACACGAAAACGCAAGCGAAAACGAGAAACGGAACGTGGCACATCTCGGTACGACGCGTACGAGCCATTCTGACTATGAATGCTATGCTTTCACGACTAAACTGTTCTACGAAAACGGATGCGAACGAGCGAGCGGTAATTCCTCTTCGTGTACCGAATTATCGCAGTTGTCTCTTCCCGGCGATGATACGGCGGTGCTATCAGTGAAGCGATTTCTGCGAACGCACGTATCTTGGATGTCACTCTCGTGTTCCATTGATTGCGAGAAGATCACCGATTGACAATATCATTGTCCGTGTCTTAAGGACGCTACGAGAAATCGATCTCGTATTCTTCGCCTTTGGCTAATCGCATTCATCGTCCATCCGTCGCGTTTATTGCCCAAGAAATGTGAATGATCTTCCTTTTCGATAGGTATCTCGACCCTGGCGAGCTGTGGCGAAGTCGACACGTTGCCTGAGCTGCCGCAACAGGACGAAGAACGTCTTCAGCGTGCCGCGCGTCTGCTGCAGCAGAAATTGGTGTTGCGTCAATGGTTGATGGATCACGGCCTACACAACTACTATCAAAAGTATGAGGAGATAGTCGGAACGTGGAAGACTAATGCTGATCACCGAGATATTGTCTAGAATGTCACGTGATATTAGACTCCGTCATAGTTTCGCAAAATCTTCTTTATATCCTTATGCGCTAATTCGTTGAAATGAGATTTTATGAAAAATGTACCGTGTCTGTGTGTGTATATCGTACACCTATACTTTATCAGGCTACTGCAAATGGAAGTAACATCTTTGGCGGATGTATATTGGTTTGACGACAATATTGCGGCACGAACAACCTTTGGCAAGGATCTCCCGCGATGGCTCCAGGCCAGACAGACGTTACCTACTTCAAAGGAGAATCTAGAAACCCTCAAAGCGGATTTGTGGAGCGCCGTTGTGAAGAACAGTCAACATCAGGACGCCTGGACATGGGGTAGGAATTTTCGTTTGTCACTTTTCCTTTTCTCTTTTCTCTCTTACGTGAAACAAAATTCCTCCTGGTATGAGCGTGCGCTATCGTATACCTCGTCGTGGATTTGCCATGGTAACAGCAATCCCACAAAGGAGAAGAACGATTTCAAAGGAAATGAAACAATCGTGATTTGATTTGAATTATTTTTGCGTGTTCTCGTATCTTCGTACGTTTGTCGAGATTAGAATGGCGTTTCGTTGGCGTTCGTTAGCTTCATAACGAAGATCTTATTAGAGATCAAGATATTTAAACACACAAACTAATAAATGATTTCTCATATTCGCCAGGCGGCATGCTGGTAGTTTCCGTAACGGTGGCAGGGCTAGTTACCCTGGCTGCTATGACGCAGCCGGCTCTGGCGCCCGAAGCGAAACATTCTCTTCTGCAATATGTCACAGGGAAATATTTATTGCCGAGTAACTGCCGCGTTCATTTCGAGTGGGAGGAGCCTCAGCTGGTCGGCGAGACGATGACTTTTACGGTCAAAGTGAGTAAAGAGTTTGCTATCAGAATCTCATCGCGGATGGCTACATTTAAAAGCGGCAACTAAAGCGCATCTCTCGTGCGTCGAGAGATAGTTGCCCCGTCATGCCACGGGAGATTCTGACATATTTCAAATAACGAGTGATCCAACCAAGATACAATTCGTATCTGAACCAGACAACTTACCCTGCGGCACTGCGTTTAATGATGAAACAACTAGGAGAACTAGACTCGGCTCGTCGTTGTTTAAGCGCTTTTATATATAAACGTTAAATGTAGCGGTTAAGTACAAGGACATTTATTTGCAGTTTTATCAGCGCAATGGTCACCCGTATCCGATATGCGACAAGGACAATTTGATCGTGGAAGTGACGGAGGACACGCGCAGAATAGCCACAGTGATAGAACTCGGAGGCACTGATCCTTTAGCTGCAAATACCGCGGTAGTAAAGTTTACTGTCCGCCATGCGGGACAATATCGAATAGCCGTACTTATCGGATCGTGTCACGTTCATGGCAGTCCGTTTCTTAAGAATTTTCTCCCTGGTGCGTACATCTGATACTGGTCGTGCAAGTTATAAACGCGCAAGCGATATTTGATCATCCGAGCGCGAAGATTGCTGGCCTTTCGATCTTAATGTACAACATTTACAATCTGCAGGTCCTCCAGATCCCAACAAGACGATCTTTGTACGACAGAGTTCTACGGTCGTTTGTACAGCTGGAATAGCACACTCGATGACAATAGAACCACGTGACGAATATGACAATCTGTGCATATTTGGGCCTGGAGATGAGCCTACAGAAGGTTATAATGTCAATATTACTCAGGTAAACGAGAGAACAGCATGGTGAACCAAATGAAGCAAAATGAAGGTCTCGATCTTTCTCATCGAACTTGATGATAAATCTCTATCTTTGACAGATCGGTAGTATAATAGAAAAAGAATCGATGATAGACTGTAGTATTCAGCTGGACTATGATTCCACCAATCAAAGAATTCGTTTGAAAGTGAGTTTCCCGAAAGGCGGATGTTATCATGCGACCGTCAGTTTAGCGGGTTTGCAGTTGCACAATGGAGACTTTGATATCATAGTACTCGAGAGTACGTAAAGTATCCTATTTGCATACGCCTTTCTACGAATTTTCCGTACACTGTACTACCGTAGCGAAGCTTATGTCTTCCGTTATTCTCTGCGTCAGATTCTGTAGCGAAAATGGTGCATGATAACGTAACATCCAAGGATCCCGATATCTGTTATGTGGCGAAATTGCTGGGCATGCAGGGGGAAAGATTTGCTAAACCAAAGAAGGTTTTTTGCTTTATCTCGCCTAAACAACTTACAATTAAGGAATATCTATTAAGATTTATTCCTAAAAGACTCGTAACATTTAGACTATGTCCTTCGACTAAGGTATATTTATATGCTCTTATGATACTGTCAAAATTGCGTGCTCCGATTTTTGAGGGGCTACTCTAAGTCTTTTTCTACTTTTTAATTTACATTGTAGTTTCATTTCCAAAATTCAACTGACGAACACGAAGGCTACTATCCTTTCTCGATAGACGACGGATGCCAACCACCCGTTGAATTAATATCTCTCTATCGTGACATTATAGCCGCCACTTTTACTTTGTTCCTTTTGAAAAACATTGGTGGTAGCGAGACGTTTGCCGATAAGCAAGACTTTTTCTATCACGAAGTCCGCAAACATCATCAAAAGCATTATCATGAAAAGTTACCAATGAAGGTGCAACGTGATAAGCTTTTAGAATCGGTGAGTATAAATACATTTTATAATATTTATGAAAGTGTATATGTGAAAATTTTTATCGATTACGTTTTTCTTGTTCATGAAAGTCCATGAAAGTCACCAAAGGATTTTCCGTGAGCGATTGGTGCCGAAATTTCGAGATCACCTTCCAAGGCGAACAAGGTATATTTTGCGAACTTTTATTTAAAAAGGAAAATGCGATTTTTCTTTAGACACTACTACAAGAATTGTCTCACATCAGGTGTCGATTGGGGTGGTGTGCGACGCGAATGGTTCGAATTGATATGTGCCGCGCTGTTCGATTCGGGAAATGGCTTGTTCGCGTCTTTCGGAGAGTCGCAACAGGCTTTGGTGCATCCAAATCCTAAACGACCGCCGCATCTTAAATTGAAGCATTACGAATTTGCCGGACGTATCGTAGGCAAATGTCTTTATGAGTCGGCACTCGGCGGTTCCTATCGTCAGTTGGTACGCGCGCGATTCACTAGATCGTTCCTTGCACAGATCATAGGACTCAGGGTACATTACAAGGTAATGTATATCCAACATTTTTCCTATTTTTATACAAATATAACAAAATGTGTAACAATTGTATTTTTTGCGTATATTAGTATTTCGAGCAGGACGATCCCGATTTGTACCTAAGTAAGGTAAAATACATTCTCGAGAACGATGTTGAAGAAATGGAATTATATTTTGTCGAAGAGGAATATGACACGGATGGTCAATTGTTAAAGGTATCGAGTTTTGAATAGCGTCTGGTATTGTGAGCCGATGTTAAGTTAATCGCCGATGATTGCAGTAATCTAATACGTATTTAGAAAGAATTACAAGAATCACAAGCTCCATGTCTCGTATAGATAGCGGAATTGATTCCTGGTGGCAGCAAAATCCGAGTGACTAACGACACGAAGCTTCGTTATCTGGATGCGCTCGCTCAGCATCGACTTGCCAGCTCCATTCGCAACGAAGTTGATCATTTCTTGCGCGGTCTCAATGAGTTAATTCCGGACACTCTCTTAGGAATATTCGACGAAAATGAATTGGAGGTGTGTGCGATCTCGGACCAATTCGTTAAAAAATCAATTAAAAGTGACTGTTCTTAAAAAGTAACTAAAAGTAAGTAAGAAAAGTCACTGTCTGACTGTTTATCTTTCACAGTTATTGTTATGCGGAACTGGCGAGTACAGTGTAGCAGATTTGCGCGCTCATCATATAGCCAATGGGAGTTCTCCGGAATTTCTGCGAGTACTTGACTGGTTCTGGACAGCGGTGAGCAATTTCACGCAGGAGGAGATGGCGCGATTGCTTCAATTCACCACAGGTTGTTCGCAATTACCACCGGGTGGATTTCAACAACTGAGTCCGCGTTTCCAAATCACGGCCGCACCAACTTTCGCTAATTTGCCTACGGCGCATACCTGGTATGTCCTCGTCCGGAAGCATATTATCGAGACAATTTCTGCGTTATCTTCATCGATATCTTGTTTTTCAGCTTCAATCAACTCTGCTTACCCGATTACGAATGTTACGATCACTTTGAACGAGCGTTATTGTTGGCGATCAGCGAGGGTACCGAAGGTTTCGGCATGATCTAACCAGGGAATCCTAGGATCCACAAAGTTTTTAATCTCATTTAGTCGGAAACCGTTAAAATTAGATCAACCACGTATCCATCTCTCCTTTGACAGTAAAAATCACATTCTCTCAGAAATAGAAACTATTTCGAGTCTCACTGTAACTTCCTATCCTTGGGAAGAAAGGGTAACTTCATCGCACGTTTTGATATGTAGACGGTTAGAATTTTTGGAATTATATCTCTTTTTTCCGTTTTACGCCGGAGATTATCAGGAATAATGTATTCTGCCGATATAGGGGATGTAGTTTCTATCGAGCCACGGCGATGTTTTTATAAAACGGGATCTATCCAGCAAGAGCAATGTTACCTCAACATCGAAATTGCTCAATATTATTGTATCGAGATATCTAGTTCGTAGTCGAACTCGTAGATTTTACGTGAACGTAATGGGAATGGTGATGTAGCTAATGTTGCTAAACATATGGCGTATGATACATAACGAATCAAAATATTGCATAAATAATTTTATTTTGCGGTAATCTTTGTGTAATCGTCTCGAAAGGCGCATTTGTGCATTCGATATCGACATCGAGAGGTCATCGTAATTGAACGTTCCATTTATCAGTATTTATACGAAGACTTTATGTTGAATAATGTGCAATAGCTAATCTTAAGAGAACTTAGAATAACAGTGAATAACAGTGATGATGCTAATACATTAAGGCTTTATCTAGATTTCTTATTTCTTTTATTCCGTCTCACTTGTGATTGCAGCACAGCAATTATACAGTACTTCCATATATCGGAGATAATCGATAATGTAAACTAATTAGTGCATACGTTATGTACAGAATACGATTCTATTCCGAGGCATATATGTCGTTTATTTATTATGGTTGTATATTCGCGATAATAAAAGTCATCAGTTATCTGATCACAACGGGGTACGACACTGCATCGCATCCTGATGTGTACACCTATCTAAGATGTAATACGATATGTGCTTATATATTAAGTAGAGTTGTACGAAGCGTAGTAAACACCATAGCAAGCAACTCGTTGCAAGCAAATAGAGGGATGACCGACGATCGTAATGCCTCGCAGTAGCGACAAACTAATCGCCTTGTCAGATTATCAGATAATACTGACGGTAATTTATTTTTATCAGTTTATCATGTTACGCGAAGAAAAGTAAAAATATAGATTAAAAAAGGCATGTAATACCTACATTTATTCAACAAAGTCCTGTTTTTCACATTTTTCCTTGCTTCCATAATTTACAAAAAAGAAAAATTCCTTTACAAATCGCAATATCATACGACGCAATAAAATCATTTCTTGAAATTATCTCCTTGGAAAAGTCAAGCCTCGTGATAGCTCGACTTTCGTCAAGTGTATATGTAAAATTTTCACTACTCGAAAATTAAATATTGACTCTAAAAAAAAAAAGATACTTAAACGTCGTACGTGCGAAATGCAGCTTAGTGCGTGTCAGTTTCCCTTCGCTCTCTCGCGAACGTCTATTCTCGCCATTCTCCCTTCTTTCTCCGAACTGCTACTTTTGGCCGTAAGATTCTCCCTTTCGCGGCCGAAGCTCGCATGCACAGGTCATTCTGATTTCCTTCAATTAGACACTTGCTTACACTTTCAGAAAATCTTCGCGCTTAAACTGCTTGTAATGGAGACGTGTAAATACGAACTGTCAAAGAATATTCATCTACGGCGGCAACGGCAGCGCAGCATTAGACAGAAACGCGAAAGTTCGTAGAATCGATGCGCGCATAATACTCCCAGCGATCTGCAGCATCCTACCGCTCCAGCCATTCTCTTGAGACTGTCGCAGAAGTCGCTCCCTTAACTCGCTTAATTCGATCCTGATCGAAATCATGAGATTTGGTTAATACGAAAAAAGAAAGAAAGACGAAAGACGAAATAATTTTAGCGAAAGTATGTTTTACATTTGCGAATTATATTCCGATTGTATGTGGCGAAGTTCAGCTTCTCGATCAGCCAGCTGATTCTCCAGGGAAACCGCGCGTAAACTCAAAGCCTTGCTGTTACCCTCATTGGCTTTCAAACGTTTCTCTAATCGTTGCTTCTCCATTTGAGTAACTTGCAATTCCCTAATTATCAAATGTCATTTGTGATAGCTAGGATATTCCATCCATCTACCACCAACAATAGAGATTCAACTTGGCAAGATCATGATATACCGGCAAATATGTTGCACTTGATTCTGCGCGGATTCGGCAAGAGCTACCTGTGCTACTAATCGCAGCTGCAACTCCTCGACGGTAGATTCCGCTTTTTCTGCTCTAGTACCACGTTCTATCGCCAGTGCCTCGCTGGCTGATACCTAAGTAAGTATTCCTGTCAAATCATCGCGCTGCTGGCACGGTTGCTGAATAACACCAAATTATTTAGCAACAAATTATTCTGTCCATTCCTCGAAGAGAGGAACCATATGTAAAATACACACGTACGAGAGATTTGTGTACATCACGCGGCAGATGTAAAGGGGTGTGAATCGAACGATGTCGAGATGCTCGCGATTGCAATTTTTCTGATCGCGCAACTGCGCGGTCCCACAATGAATAAAAGTTAATAGGGCAAACGGTATCGCCCCGAGTATTGTACAGTATTGTATTGATCCTTCTTCCTGGTACGGCAGGAGTATTACGTGATATTGAGTCACCAGCGAAACGCAAAAGACGTGACTCATGTGGGCGAGCTATATCTCTTGTCGTGCATTGACCTAATGTCGCTTCACGAGCGAATCCTCAGATCTTTAAAAAAATTATGGCCTGCACGGCCATATATAATATGCGAGCGGCCTAGACTAAAGATGTAGAGATAATAGCATGTCGTATCGATTTCGCGAAGCGAAATACAGACAGGTAGCAACTTATAAGGGACAAAGGTTCCTTCGAGATGCTTGGAAAATGATACAATCGTTACAATCTTGTTGGCAGCAAAAGAGAAATAGGTCAGCGGAGGATGTTGCACGGTCGATACCGGTTCGACCGAAGATGTTTAACTTTTACGAAAAGGGGTGGAAAGGGGTGGGAAAGAAAGAGAAAATGAGTCACTAGTTCGTAGAACGCGAAGGGAGTTGGCGCATAAGCCATATAGAGAGGTTCACCCCGAGGAGGAGGTGGAAGAGAAAGAGGTGGCGAAGGCCGCAGCTTCGCGCTCGTCTCCGACGAGCATAACAATGAGTCATCAAACAATGGATCAATTTTTTACCACCACCGCACGTGACGCTATATGATGCATTCGTGTATGCCCGCTGCAAATCGCGAGCTTTATCGTGGCTTACTCGATGTCGCTGAACGATCCACACTTAAAGCGTGAATTCTCTGATTCGAGAACACCCAAAACGATCCATCTCCCTGGTCGCGGCTAATTTTCAGAACAAAAACGAAACCTTATCCAAGAGAATCTTCTTGTCCTCCCGTAATTTCAAAAGCTTCTCTCGATCCTTCGCCATTTGTGCATCGAAGGCGTTCAACTGATCCTGAGCGGTCAAAAGCTCGTTCCTCAAGTTTCCCACCGTAACTAATCGCTCTTGGGAGATCTCCTCAACGCCCTTTAAATCGGTTTCCAATTTTTCTTTCTCCTACAATGAAAGAAGTGACGATCCAGTGAATAGCAAATCCGCGGACAACTTTACAAAAATAATGCAACTTTTTTCTAGATCGACTCGTCGGTTTCGTAATCGGTCGTACTGATCTGACGATGTCACGTTCATGCGTCGTTTCCTCCAACTGCGATTTTTCGCGATGCAGCTCATTGTTCAGTCTGCTGACCCGGTCGTTCTCCGCAAGCAGTAATCGACGTAGAAACTCGATCTGCAGATGCAGATGCTCCACTTGTTGCTCGAACTGGGTGATCTCAGCGCGTCTACGTCGCCAGGCGTTCAGCACTAGCAAATGGCACACCACATTCGCCGCCTTGATCGTGGGATCTTCCGTTGGACTGACCTCGCCCTGCTCGGATTCTGAAGACGGCGTAGCGTCTGTCCACGATCTACCACTGCAATAAGCGCTTCCAACATTCGCCAAGAGATCCTTGGGTCTGTCAGTGGTCTCATCGAAACGACTAACAGTGGAACCGCTTTCTGACCTGAGCGACGTATCTTCCGATTAGATCATGCTCTTGTAATCAGCAGAATTACAAAATACAAAATACATTACCGTTCAATCGTAGGTATAATTACCTATATAACGTAACAACAGTCATACGCGATGTGTACCATACATGCGTACAAATATATTTTCCTTAGTACTTACATTCAATATCCTACAGGCGCTTTTAACCGCGCCTGTTAATTAGAAATATTTTTATTGACGCATGAGTTTTCTCTCACCTGCTGTATTATTGCCGTTTAGTTCAATGCGGTATCAATGCGATTATTTAGATATCCTAGAAACGAGAGCACCGCGAAAGACTATCAATGGCGAAACGCGGTAACGGCAACATAGGTCGCGTGCTTATATTTAGCCCCTTACCGCCGATTTGGCAACGATTCTCTCATTTGTCGCGAGGAAATCTGGGCTGAAATGGGACTGTCTTTATTCCGCATGATGACTTGACGGAAAATAAATTCAACATCCGCTGATGTTTTCAACGAGAACGTGGAAAAGCCTTCGGCAATTCTGCCGGGAATTGCCGATCAATATTATAGCGATCACTAATTAACGTAAGGTCGCATCGCGTCGTCGTCTGCTCTTAGTCGACTCACTTGAGATCACCGATGTTGGGATCGATAGCGGGCAGAGACAGATCCATCATCGACAGGCTCTTTTTGCAACGAGGGGTACCGATAGTCAAGAAACCGGATGGGCATCTATCGGGACAGTTTTTGGAAATCGATGTTGGAGTTCCGCGACCGACCTGATTAATCGCCGACAGCCCGACTGGCAGTCTGTAGGGCCTCTTGGACACGCGATGATCGGCGCATCTGTACGGACTCGGTCGCGGATGGCATCTTACGGACACCGGGGCGCAGGGTAATCTACGTTGCACGCATCGGGGCAACTTGCTCTCCACCCTGGTAACGGCCGCGAGTCGTGAACCTGGGTTCCGTTTCGGCAGAGTAGTTGTTTCTGGCATTATCGTTCGCAGCTCGCACTGATAAGACTGTTCTCGATCGCGATCGGGATTGTTTGTATGCACCTTTCGTCATGGGGACGGTGCGCGGATACCATTTGAACAAATGACTACACCGATATCGATGTAGCCTGCATGTGTGCGTGAATGTATTTTATTTCTCACTTTGAACGTCGTAGAGAACGTCGTTCAAAGGACGCTTCGAATCTCGCGACAACCACCGCTTCACCGATTTGTACTTCTTCTTATTGTCATTATCGTAGGATCATGTCCCGCATTTTATCCGGCGTTTTCCTGTTCCTCGGCAATGTTCATGTCCAACATTTTCGAGCTGGCCCCAGCTGGCCCGGGAGGGGCGGGGGAGGGGCCGAGGGGCCGAGGGGTCGAGGGGGAGGCAAGGGGGGCAGCAGTATTTGGTTTCCCGTTCTTTGCGATTTTTTGCATTATCCATCCTATCTGGATCTCCACGTGATCTCTTCGTGCATCTCGTCGTGCGGATTCTGGCATTCTATCCTCTGATATCTTGCGGATCGCGGATCTGTTGCGAGTGTCTTCCTCGTTGCGAAATTTCTGCGTACTGGTCATCGGACATACGCGATTGACAATTGACTTGCAGGAGTTTGCGGGAAGAGCTTGCTCGAAAGGAGAGCTTGCTGCCAAAGAGAGAGAGAGAGAGAGAGAGAGAGAGAGAGAGAGAGAGAGAGAAAGAAATCCATCGCTCCTCGCAAAAGCGATGGGCTCATTAATGCATCCAATTCTTTGACGGCGCCAGCAACATCGGCCCCCCCAGCTACGTTGTGCGCGTGCGAGGTTTTTCATACGCCCGCCTATTCCGTGATCCCCACCGCTCATTGGTACGCCGCTCAGTCGGTTGGTCAGTCAGTGTGAGTCAGGTGAGTTAGTTGCTACTGCAAGGTCTGGCTAGTTGCTTTACGTCACGCTCCGGAGCCAAGTGCACAGCGCAGTAATGCGCACGGGTTGAGCGTCGAGCGGAGACACGAGACAACGATTGCAGGAAGCGAGAGGTTGCACTTAATTACGCGTAACGGGGCGCCTCCGGCTATTATTTCCTACTCGCCGCCGCGTATCACGTTGCAGGGGGAAAAAGAACGTATTTTTCCTGCTCGCCTACTTGTTCGCGTCGCGGGGAAAGAGCCTTGTGTGGCAGGACTACTCTCCCTCTCTCTCTCTCTCTCTCTCTCTCTCTTCGTCGTAGCGATTCGCTGGCACGAATAACGCGCCAGCGCCGCGTACGCGCGCACGAGTACGCGGCCAGTTAATTCCCAGGGTATTCCAGCATGTAACTTTTATAGCAGGCAAGTCGTCTTATCTTTCTTTCTTATCCTTTCCTTCACCGTATTTTTCTCTTTCTTTTTCTTTCAATTCGTGTCCCGCTGTCTTTGCCCCTCTTTCTTTCTTTCTTTGTATCTCCCCGTCTTCCCGTCACATTGTCCTACGATAGTTTAATTATAGATACGCGGCCTGTACGGGCCTAGGCTCTCCCAAAATAATGATTGGATCAGCGTTGCATCTCTCCTCGCGTTCCTCTTTCCCCCGGGACACTTGCGTGCAGTGTTTTTGGATGTGCTCTGCGCGAACGAACAGCTGTCGTTTCTACGTTCTAGAGATTGTATGTGAAAATTGTGTTTGCCTTCTGACTTTCTTCTCGATTCTTGAATCAATATACTTTAACATTTAATCAAACAGGCCAATGTACACACATGTGTCGCGTAAATCCTCGTTATCTATTAGAGCATTAAATATACATTATGATAAGCCAGAGATATAGTGATTTGATGAAAGGATTTTGGGAATACGTCGGAGAGATGAATGAATCTTTGTTTCAAATTAAATTCTCTTTAATTTAATGACATAAATTTATTTCATTAAAGTCAGTATCTTGGAATTCTCAAGTATCTCATATTGTTCCATATGTGCGTAATCAGTTGGTAACTGATAATTTCAGATGGACAAAACTCGACACGTTAAATACCAGCAATCATGGAATACAATGGTATGAGTGATGGGAATATTAATATAAGCGATATCAGTAAGTGTTCGGTATACATTTCGGATGCTTTAGAATATATGGATTTTGTCTAATTGCTCTTATGCGTTGTATTTTTTAGTCGAAGTTATTCAGACCACAGATCCCGGTTCTATGGCTACTATAACAATGGACAACGAGCATGTCCATCCACGTGTGGAAATTTTGGAGCAACCCGCTAGCAAAGCTCTGCGATTCCGATACGAGTGCGAAGGCAGATCAGCTGGCAGCATACCTGGAATCAATAGCACTCCCGAAAATAAAACCTTCCCCAGCATAAAGGTAACTTACCTAGGTCATTTAGTCTTCTTCTTCAGGTTGTTTCGGGTTGTTGTATTTATCTTGTATTTACTGTTCTTGCAGATCGTAGGCTATAAAGGTCGTGCTATGGTGGTTGTGTCCTGCGTTACAAAAGACTTACCGTACAGGCCTCATCCTCATAATCTCGTCGGCAAGGAAGTATGCAAGCAGGGTGTTTGTACAGTAGAGGTTCCTGCGGGAAATATGGTTGCTACTTTCTCGAATCTTGGCATTCAATGCGTGAAGAAAAAAGACATCGAAGAAGCTCTCAGAGTGCGTCAAGAGTTACGAGTGGATCCATTTCGCAGTACGTGATGTCTTGTTGATTCTGATTGCCAATTTGTATTTTGACTCTAAAATCTATTTCTGAAAAAAAATTATTGCAGCTGGTTTCGAACACAAGAAACATCCGACTAACATAGATCTCAATGCGGTGAGGTTATGTTTCCAAGTTTTCTTGGAAGGCTCGCAAAAAGGMAAATTTAACAAGCCGTTAGCACCTGTAGTGTCCGATCCTATTTATGATAAAAGTATGCATCAATGTCGTGTATCGTAATTCGGGATATGTTCACCTCCAATATGAAATTTCTAATCTTATGTATTTTGTAGAGGCAATGTCGGATCTTGTGATCTGTAAATTAAGTCATTGTAGTGCATCGGTCGCCGGTGGCATGGATATGATTCTATTGTGTGAGAAAATCGCCAAGGAGGATATACAAGTGAGATTTTTTGAAGAGCGGGACGGACAACTGTGCTGGGAAGGATATGGTGACTTTCAGCCAACTCATGTACATAAACAAGTAAGTTAATAAATTGATTGTTAAGTTGATAAATTGATTTAAAACCATGACAGTTTTAACATTCGAAGACTAAGATTTCTTCGTACGTGTTGTAACACTGTTACTTTTTGTAGACGGCAATTACATTCAAAACGCCCAGCTATCGTATACAGCAAGTGGAGCAACCAGTGCAAGTGTACATCCAACTCAAAAGGCCATCGGACGGTGCTACGAGCGAACCGCTACCGTTTCAAATGTTACCACTAGGCACAGGTAGGCCTGCTTTCTGGTCCTTACGGAAAGCATTTGCCAGGAAGAAGACAGATTACAATGCCTTCAGCAAAATTTTATCCATGGATACTCATCTTTCTAACGCAACCAAATTGTCTCGTAACATCGACGAATTCAATAATAACGATCTTGATGCGAAAAAACCGAACAATAAAATCTCTGCACTGCGTGCTTTAAACGACTTGTACAATGTAAAAAATCATATTGACTTGTGTAACGGCGATTTAAAGGCGATAATAAATTCAACGCAAAATACGGATTCAATTGCGAAAAGTACGATTTTAGATTACGAGAACAACGAAGTGACAATTCCTTCTGACAGTAATGTAGAAAATAATAAGGAAATTAACAAATTGTATACGCTTGGCAATAATAACTTACAGAATGATACATTTACTACTGGTAAGAAAGGAACTGTCGAAGCGAATCCTCGTGTCATAAAATCAGACGCACAGAATGATAATGTATCGAAAAATACTGATGGTTCGAGGAATAAGCCCGATTGGTTCGATTATTCAGAGATAGGTAAATGGGTGCAAAAAGAACAAACGTGTCTCAAGGAAAAAAACGAGGCAGAACTTAAAAACGAAACAGAGGGCGGCAATAAATCATTCAATGAATTCTTGGCGCAAGTGGCCGAGCTGGATCAAATTTATGCTGATACGCATAACAAATTGATACAAGCTGCTACAGAGACAAATATGAATCTACAATCGATGGATATCGACGTCTGTGACAATCAGACTTACACCAGTCTGCAGATGGCTATGAAAAATCCGATCGAGTTATTTGATATTACCGATGACAGAAAATATGAGGACATAGCTGTTCCGAAGCAAGACACGGAGATATCAATGATATCATCAACGGTAACAGCTAAGAGGGATGTAATGCACGAAGCGGAGGAAAGATTACCGCCCCTACCTCCGAAACGAATACGTAAAATGCCATCGATGCCTCTTTTACCACGTCCTATATCCGCTCAAACGCTCACCGACTCTTCCGAGGCACCGAATAAGAATCTACCGTCTTTACCTAGCATTTCGCCGAAGCATACAAAGCAGGGACTTTTCTCGAAATTATTTGCTAAAAAGAATAAGAAAGACGCAAACAAGTGCTCGGAATCAAATCTGAATAGAGATAGCAATTCCTCGTTGAATATCTCGTATTCGTTGAAGAATGCCGTACAAGACGATACGCAATTACAACTTCCACGTCCCAGTATGACAAGTGTCAAGTCTTTTAAGTTAGATGACGATGAAACGCCTCCATATGGAATCGATTTAACTGAAGCCGAGCACTATGCTCTATATACCACCATGGCACCGCACGCGACTGCCTCAGAATTTGATGAAATGTCTTTTTATTATAGTTTGGTCGAAGGTGGAAAAATATTGACAGAAGGAAAAGGAACCTGAATTACTACTGTTTAATAATCTTTTGTTTTTATACTGCCAAGAATTAAGAATGAATCAATGTTTGTATGTTTGGGAAGGAATCTTGTTTGACATTGTCCGATGATCTCGAAATACGAGAAATATTGTGCATTGTAGCTAACTATTTTCTATTTCTTGTTGCAACAAATTTGCAAACTTGTGATTTATATGCTTAACGATACATTTATTAATGACTTGTGTCATTAATAAACCAAAGATTTTTGCAGGAAATATTCCTGAAAATTTTTCCAGAAGGAATCAAGAACTTCTTGAAAAACGTTACCATGTAGAATTAATAGGTTCTTAACACTTATTATTATCGACGCATTTATCTTAGTGTGCAGAATGTTTTGGTCTAACGAAAATGCAGTTTGTTACTTTTTTTGCTTAATGTTTTTTGATTATTTTTACAAATGATATATAAATACTCGATAATTATTATTATTATCAAGTAATTAACTCAATCAATCTTTTCTAGTCAGTTTTGATGCTGTTACATTTTCATATATTCTTAATAAAATGTATATTGCTTTAGTATTTGTTGTTAAGTTTTATATAATATTAGAAATTTATACAAATTATCTTTTTCTTTTTATATTGTTATCCACTATTGACTTTGAAAATGTCTCAAACAAGTATTAATCATCTTGAGCTCGATTTGTTCAGATCTAGTTTCGTCTTCAAGGCAATTCTATCGACATATATTTTTCTCTTTTTCTAATGATATTCTAAGGATATAAGGCTTAAATACACGAGATTTTCTTCATTCAGGGAAATTATACGCGACATTGATCAGACATAACGAATCCTCATTAATATGCTGTCATTTGTAGATGATGCCGATTCGTTAAGGCGAAAGAGACAAAAGCTTAATAACACTCCAAGCTCAATACTTTTCAAACATGTAGCGGAAACCGAGAAGCGTGAGTATATTTATAAAATTACGCATAATCCTATAGCTTGGGATTGGTCTATTGGGCGATATTGTTGACATTACATTTTATTATCATTGAAGTGTATCCAATTTATAAAAATCATGCTACATGACATCACACTTCTCATCAAAGGAAAAAGTATCAAATTAGTTTCTTACTTTTTGACATGGTACTTTACATGGTACTTCACTTCCATTTTTATCTGCTATAATCAATGTAGCATTTCCTTTTGTACAGAACCTTTTGTACAGAAGAAAAGTAATATGTACGCTTATACGCAAATGGAACGAGAGGCCTTTCATAATGTAACTGACAAGTTTTTTGTATATTTTAGCAAATCTTTGGTACATTTGTTAATTGTTACAAGGAATGTAGCAAATTTGTTGAAAAGAAATTTATTGCTGCAATACATGTAAAGTTGAAAATAATTACACTATTTATGCGAAACGATATTATAACTGTATAGTTTTTGAACAATCAATGCTCACAATTATTCTTAAGGTTTCATTATACACTAATGATCTAATCGATTCAATCTCTTTATATCTTGAAAATAGTATGAATATACAAAGTTTGAAAAATTTTACGAGTGCATGAATTCCATATATTGTTCAATATATGTATATTGCTTTGTTTTCCCATGTTCAACAAATTCGAAACATTGCTGATGAGCTATTTTCCTGATGGAAATGGAAGCTCATTAAATGTGAAATTTCATTATATTTAAGACGCATATATTTTCATGCAGTGAACAAGTAATTTTGTTTTGTACTTTCTTAAATATGTATTTTATATAGGAATTTGTGTGTGGAGTTTGTATTTGAAGAGGATTAGGGAGCAGTGAGCTTGTAGTTTATAAGATATGATAATATTGTATTTTTCTATTTACGGATAAGAAAAATTACCGATTTTTATGTAGGAATGATTTCGAGAAACAAATATACAACGTGTCCCTGGATAATTTTACAAAAGTAGGGAATCTGTTGTAATCATTATCTCGAATCATTGCTGGTGACAATAGATACTCATAGACGAAGATTTTGTAGCTCAAACTTTGCGAATGCGTTGTTCTTGTGCAATGATTTTATATTTGGAAAGTCAATAGGACATATTTACAGCGATTGTAGTATAGTACAATCGAATGATGTGCAATATTTGTATGGTATACTGTAATTTTTATAAGCCGCTTCTTTCGTAAACAGATAAATATATTTACATATTGTATGAACATATGGTGTAATACATCTATGTATACGTTAAGCACTTAATGATGAAAAACGTGTGTTTCTATTTATTCTCTGCTCCCTACAATTAATTTCAGATAAAAGCTCACTGATGCAGACTCAGGTACGATAATCGCAATGTATTAAAGCGATTTTGTTAATGGTTTTAAATTAGATCATTATTATGATTAAATAAATATGATTTAAATAGATATAGAAAATAATTTTTTTAAGATTTAGTTTGGAGTTTGAAGTGAAAATATATTATAAAAATTGCATTAAACATGCACGAAAAATCACGCTCACCCGTTAAGAATTTTTTACACGTTTTTCATGTATCTTTATCATTGCTTGCTGTCATTACAAATACATTGCTTAAATCATGCGTTGGTCACTGTGTGGTGTTATGTATTCTTGAAGATTTATGTTTATAAAATAAAGAAATTGATATATATTGTTACGTTATAGGAGCTGGGAATCAATCTATTAGTTTTAACATTGTTAAAACTGAACCAGCTGGTCGAATATCACCATTCGGAGGTTCAAGTATAAGTCCAGGACGTTTCAATTTACAACCTACAAGATCATCACAGCAATCCCATAGCAACATGCAGAGTCTAAGGTAATGATTTTCAATCAAGATGATTTAAAGGGTCTATTTAAGTAAAATTAAAAAAGCAAAAATTCTATGTTTGGACATACATCTATTTGAAAAAGGATATATATATGTAAAATATTTCAATTCGTGTGTCTTCTTGCAGAGCACAAATATCTCCAGGGCGAACACCATCACCTATGGAATACAGTACTTATAGCTCATCTCTCATGCAGCAGCAATATCAACCGAATATTCAACCAATAATGCAACAATCAAATTTGCCGGCAGCAATGGATGTTCAAGCATTTTCGTACGTGCCAGATCAACCGCAATTACATCAAACGGAACCAAATTTATTGATGCTAAACAGAGTAATGCCAGAAAATCAAGCAACAGAATTGCAGCCAGTAAACAATATTGGTAAATATTACATCATATGTAATATGTGCACTTGAAAAATAATGGATTATTTATATTCTGCCATAATTTTAGGTATTACAGGAGGTGCATGTCTATTGGATATGGACAATCAACAATTCAATTTTGACTGGAATTCCGCTGATCTCGCAGATTTTGGAGCAAATCTATCCGCAAATCTATCAACTGGATTATCCATATGTGATTCTATACAAGTAACTACAGACACATTTTACAGATAAATTACGCATGCCTGATAAATTACCCATGTTGTTTAGCCGTTTAGATTTTTAAGTTACAGTAAAGATTAATTTTTGCTGACTTTAGCCAGAAACGAGCAATGCTGAAGAAAGGAACAGTATGACTGAACGCATCAGTTGGATAAACCAAGAACTCACCGCCTTGAATAAAATACTCAAATCGAATGCAGAAAATGATGGCTGAAAATTAAATTTAGTTTAATCATTACATTTCTCAATTAGTAAATTTGTTATCTGAGTGCTCTCTTTACTGCCTCCGAAAAGATCCTTAGGCTACATTTTATTTAAAAAAAAAAAAAAACGAACTAATAGAATATTTTACATTCAAAGAACAAAAAGAATATGTTACACGAAAAGATATAAATTTTCTTCAGTACTCACTTGATATTTATAAATAGATATAGATTTTTTATAATAATAAACAAAAAAGAGATGCTCTATCCTAAATAGTACAGAATTTCTATACTCATCGACATACATTAGATTACGTTACATTAAACAATATTATTACTGAATCTTGATATCCAGTTATTTGTGATACAATCTGATAATTACACAATTGCGTGCTACGATATTTATCTATTATATTACGATATTATCATTCATTAAGTTAAAACTTAAGTTGATACAATGTGTACCATTCATTTGCCAATCACATATTAAGGCGTTGTTAATATAATTTTTGATATATTTTGACTGTGATTAGTTTCATAGCTAATTTTCATATACATATACGAGTGTATGTATGATATTCTTAATGAGAAATTTGTGCAATGAACCGTGTGCAATGATCAAGTAAAAAACATAAGTTTATTTTTTTAACACTGCGCTATAGATATGCTTCCTATGTACAAATTTTTCAACTTAATCAAGCATTTAATTAGACATTGCAAGGAAAAATATTGGAATAATAGTATTGAGAAAATAGATCATATATATAGAAGTATATTATTTGTGGGATAATCTGCACGTAGTATCATAAATTGTGAGATTAAGTGAATATTTGTATGTAATTTCTTATATTCTCTAACATTACTTTATTATTGTGCTTCTTGCACAGTTGTTTTCATAAAACTGTACATTTGTAATATATGACTATTATTATATGTCTAGAAAGTATGTATATTTTGACAAAAGGCATGTGGGAGAAAGATATTAAATGGATGTACTCAAAAATTATAATGAACATTCCGTCCAAATACTTCTTATATTTTCCAATAATTGTTTCAAGAATTATCATTAAAAAAACGTGCAATTCTTTAATCCATCGAAAATAATTTTATTAGATTAAGTGATATGTGATAATAACAATGACATTGTTTTATCTAACAAAACATAGTTTTACGATCATCTCAGGTAATTTATTGTTACACAGCGTGCAGGATATATTACTTCAGACAGAATCAACTTCTCTTATAATGTATAAGCATTATACTTTACGATTTACTATTTACTTTATGATCTTCGTTTATGTAAATAAAAGTTGTTTAAAATATGGGAGATATTCTTTTTAACATAATCTTTTCATCTTCAGCGTTAATCCGTATGGTATTTAATTCAGAAAATTATATAAAATGTGATAAAAGTGCATAAATATACAACATTTATTATTATGTCTCATTTTATAATTATAACGCATGTAAGATATGTGAAGGTAGAACGAGAAAAAAAAACTTTGTAGTGTTTTGACCGCTTGGATGAATTGATGAAATGCCCAAGAATCTATGGATTAATATCAGGTAAATATATCAAGCGAGGAGGTTACAACCAAAGAACATAATTCCGTCATTCGAGTTTTATTCGAGTCATTCCAGTTCAAAAGTAACACGCAGTTCAAGGTAGTGGCATTTCTTGTCCACACAGCGCGATCATCGGTAAAATAGCTTAAAATAAACATATCTTATGTAACATATTTTATCAACAATAATGGGTTATCGATAGTGTGCTTCCAATCATGTTGTTTTATTATTTCATCCCTCAAGTAACAGGAGAGCATGACTCGAGTTAGTGGCCATTCCTTGTCGGCTGTAGTTGTAGTCGTGTAATCGCCGGTAAAACAGATAAAAGCATGAGCTTATCAACAGTTTACAGACAGCTATCGACATTAAACTTCGTGCTACTAACTCGACTCATGTTCTTTTGTTAATTGAGGAGCCGAGTATTCAGAAAAACACGACTGACAAAGAATCACGCATTTGTACAATAACTTCTCTATCTTTTATGCTTTACTAATGCAAATCTATGAATTCTCGAGAATTTTCAACGGTTTGATCAAGCTGCTCGTATAGTACAAACGTAACCTTTCTCGTTCCATTTTAATAATGCAATGCATTAGTAATAATAGAAATAAATGGAATATTAAATAACTCGTATATTCTCATATTATTCTTTTCTTTAATGAAAAGCAATAACTTTTAAAGATAAAGACTAAAGAATTTTATGAAAATATTTACAGATTTACATAAAATGGTGTACATAAATGGTGTACATAAATGGTGGCTACATAAAAGTTTGCGTTGTACTTTTAATTTTGTATAGCGTTAAGAATTGAGAATTAAGAAAATAATATTTTGAATTTTGACATTTATAAATTTATCTATGCGTACTTTGAAATGTACAGCGCATTTATTGAGCAAATATTGAAATTATATCGATAATTTCGTATAATATGGAAATGTTTGCAAAACAAGAGACAATATAAAGCTCATGACGAGTAACGAGTAATGAAAACGGGATCAGTTAAATCCGAGCAATGATACAAATGACTATACATAGCTTCTTTGCATATATATTAAAGTCGACAACAAAAAAATTATACGTTTCCAGTTACGATTACATATTTATGTAACGTCGATCGATAAGTATTGATATTTTTCATTTGACATATGGAAATCAGCAACAAAAATTTGCAAATAAAATTCATACTCATATGTAAATAACATAATTACATAAACGCATAAAGATAAAACATTACATGCTATTTTACTTTTATACGGAATACGGGGAAGGGAATGTCTCACTTCACGTACATCGTGGAGGAATAAAAGAACGGTACAACATTGTTTTTCAAAATGTATTTACTTAAAAATACAATGAAAGTTTCAGTTCTGATGGAATGGGCAGAAATATATAGTCTGTGGTGTGTCGGTTATTGTTACGTTGAAAGAGATGATGCGATGGTATCCTGTACAAAAGTAGCTCGAACAAGACTTATGAACACACAAACCAAATTCTTAGCCTAGAATTTATGTTTAAATCGTGTGACACATGTCATTTTACCAGATTGTATGTCTTAGAATTCTTTTCATGCTTACCTAACGAACGTAGGGATGTAACGTGGGCGATCAGCCTGATTGATTGTTAAGACCCGTTAGCAGCAATAAGTAAATTTTCCGAATCGCGTGTGGTACTCAAGCGCGAACAATATTTTGTCGTGGCTTGACACAGTACGAAACGCAAGTCTTTTCTGGATGCATGTGTTGCCAACGGGGCTTGGCGTTTAATTTTATTTAATAAAATTAAATGGATCTATGCTTATAATATGTATAGTATAGTATACTATGAATGCTAAAGTACTCGTTTTGCTCAGGCACCTGTACTTTAAGATAGTCCTTTGCCAACTTATCATCGTCAAGTTACTATCTTGAAGCAAACACGTGTAAATATAGCAGCTGATTGCGTATAAAACTGTATAGATTAACAGAGACTGTCGGAGATGGTATGATCTGTACGCATTACACATCGATCGGTTGTTGTACGCGTTACATGTACTCGCGAGGAATATTCGAATTTTCTTTATTTTTTCTGGCACCATCGAATCATCCGATGGTAAGAAGATTTTTGCGAGTATCAACGTTACACGCTCCACAACCTCCATCCCCTTGGTTTCCATACAGCGGGATTTTTAGTCCGTGGGTGGAGCAGCCTCAACGCTGCCACTTCCTCGTGTGGTTTTCCGATATTAAACCCATCACTACTTATGAGAACGAATTCATTTTCTCTGATCTAACTGCGTTTTATTTAACTATCTCATTCGAAAATATTTGTACATTAAAACGTGGGACATCTTCTCGCATTCAAATTATAGTTACCTTTATTTAATTATTATGCTGCTATGATACAATGGTATAACCGCAATGTCTCTTCACCCTTTTATCTAACAGTCTCGCGGAAATAAGTAGCGGCATGGACATGCTAATCGCAATGATTCGCAGAATCTTGCAAGGAGAATCTCTTGCCGTTTTAACTGTTAAATCAGCGTGTCGTCATTTCCATGATCAATGTTATCGTAATTAATAAAACTCTGATAGCATCTTACATAATAAATTTGACGAATGCATCATTATATTAAGATACTAATCACAACATGTCCATGTTAAGATCGATATTGCTATTCTGCAATGGTCAACGAATCATTGCTATGAATAGTCCATGACAATGAAATCGAGATAAAATCATGATGTATAAAAATAATAAGAAACGCTCGAATTATATTCAAATGAGAATATTTGAATAGGGGAGAGTATATATTATTATTTATAGATGTGATATATGTATCTCGGGATTTTCTTTTTTTTTTTAAATTTAATTTCGCGTCATGCACGGTAGTTCTGGAATCATAAATATACATTTATCTATATGTATAATTAAACTCTTATCTCCTATAAAAAGAAAAAAATTATATATCTGATTGAAAAAAAGTCAAGTAGGGTGATGGGGCCCTTACACTTCGCAAGTCGACTGTTCGATGCTCTCCCTTATTTATGCCCAAGCCTAAAGTGTAACAACCTCTCCGTATTATATTAAGTTTACATAATATTATTGTTAATAATAAAATGTTTCTTATCCCATAACTTTATACATACTATGTATAATTATTATGCAATATTAAAGTCACATATTACTCATCCACACTACCTGACGCGAGCACATTGCATTAATCTTAATTTCTGTTTCTATACCGAACAGGAGCACGAAGCGAGATTATATCTATTTTAAGATTTTTTCGTTTTAGTATACATTGAATGTCGAGAGATGTCCATTCATGGCTATTTACTTTATGTGCCATATGTTACGTATGAATCGCTTAATTCTGTTCGATAGCCTCGCGCTCCTGTGAAGACACTGCAATTACACATTTCGATTTGAGAAGAAGAACTCAATATATCACACGCACAAGGTGAGAGACATTCGTCGAACTACAAACGTAAATTTGATTTTAATGTAAAAAAATCATCACTTTCAAATGTCCATTTTACACTATTTAAATATAATAGTTTTTTTTTATATCTTAAATAAGTTTTCGTTATAAAATTGTCCCGACGAAGAAAGCCAGATGACGGCAAATACCAGTTAGTAGGTGGTTCGGATAAAACGATAGATTCGTCTTGGGAATCGTGCGAACGAACGAGCGAGCGAACGATCGAAATAGGAATCTAGATAGCAAGTAGAATCAACTGATCGAATCCTCAGGACGAATATATAGTTATCATTCAAACTACCTAACAGCATTTGGTGACGGCTAGACAACCAGAATTGCGAAGAGCCAAGACAAGTAGAGAATTACATCCGCATCTAATGCGTGTCAGCCCACCACAATTCCGGTGAGATGGTAATTTTTACTTGTAGGTCGGAAGAGAGAGGATCCAATAATATGGATTGGGCACGATGGATATCAACATTATTACCAACCACTCAATATGAGAGTAAGTTTGCTGAGTTTGCCGAAAATCGACGATGATGTCATCACGTGCCTAATACCTCCCTTCTTAGTTACATATTTCTCCCCCTTTTTTCATTATGCGTCATCTTCTTCGTCTTCTACTTCACCTTCCACTTCACCTTCCGCATCATCCTCTTCCTCCTCTGTAATGCAACAATAATATTTCAAGATTCGTTTAACGATGTCGATCCTCGATTATGAAAAGCTAATTAGAAATTTATTAGAAATAAGGATAGAATTATTTATTTACCTTCTCCTTCTTCCAAGTCTTCTTCACCCTCTGGTATATCATCGTCATCATCATCTTCTTCTCCGTCACCGTCAACTTCCTCTTCCTCCTCGATCTCTTCCTCGATTTCCTCTTCTTCTACTTCTCCGTCTCCATTCTCCTCCTTTTTCTGTTTCTTCGTTTCCTCGTTCTTTTCCTGCTATATAAAAAATTTTGATTTGAAACGAGTTCCTCGACGACGAAATTAAACGAGAAAAGATCGAAAAAGAAATGTTTATTATCAATTCGAAATTTTGATATTTCATCAATTTTATAATTTTATGTTTAATAATGTCGACTGCAATAGTGTCGACAAAGGCGACATATCTCTTCGAAAAGGGCGATAAGAAAAGAAAATTCCACGATAAGAAGGTGAGAATGATCAACGAGAAAAGCGTATCGGCCGGTAGGATCCCTTCCCGCCAAGAAATACGGAGACGACGAAAGGAGGTTTGGTGGGGGACTTTTCCTACCTAGCGCTAAAATACGGCGGGATAGGAAAAAGGAAATGGCGGAGGGAGTAGCGTCTGTGCAATCCGACGATGCCGAAAACATGAAGAACAGGTAGTAGAGAATATTATTACGCTGATGATCAAACGTTCGATGTAGTCTTCCTATGACTTCTCGCATACACCGTATATCGAAGGTGAGACAAGCTAGTTCGTATATAGTTATAGGAACATTATATAAAAGAGACAAAGTTCATAGTCGGCGGAAAGACGACGTTGACGCGGGAATCTACAAGCGCTAGATCGCGCGAGCGAACATTATTCCGCGAGCGTTGTAAAACTATGCCCTTGATCCAGTCTCGATGGCCCGTAATACAACGGCCATAACGCAATAATCATCATAGTTTATCGATTTCGAAGAAGGTGGTGGGGAGAGGAGGAAGGACGGTAATCAGTGACCAAGAGCGGAATATCCGCTCAGAAGGCAACCAGCCTGAAAACATGTTGCCGACGTCAGTTCCAAAGTCGCTGAATATCGTCGAGATTTCGTTTAGATCGCGACAACAGATTACCGAGACATAAGCCAAGAAAATTGGCGTACATTTTTTTTCGTCGTGTCAGAAATTCTCAAGCTTAAATCAACGCTCGCAACAATTTCTAATATCTTAATATGTTCTGGCGTCGTTTTGGCTTCGCAGGGCGACGAAAGTCACGTCGGTAACACTGGACTCGTGGCCGTACGGCATTGTAGACCGATCATGGTGACGGTAATAGTGGTAGTGGCGGTGATGGTGATGGTGATGGTGGCGACGACGGCAGCCGCCTGTCGTAATAGCATACACGCGCCATGCGTATCGGCGGGTACGAGAAAGCGGCTTTAGATGCGCGCGCGGAGTAACGCCGACCAATCGGAAACGCGCAGACCGGCGACGCGCGGTGGGAAGACCATGGTGATTGGCAGATAACAGAGACACGCGCCACGGTGGGGATACATTCGCGCTGCGTACGATTCGCGAGAAAAATAGGGAACGGAAGAGAAGGTAGGAGAGGAAGACATCGAAGCGGCGTGTTGAGTGTCGTGCGAGGTTCTCGAATAAAAGTATAAATCTAAACTAAAGAACCTAGGGCATATATCTCAAGACGGATATCACGTGGCATTGTAGGCCGGAGAATTGCCGTGAAGATGCTTGTATAACAGCGTTCAAGCGTGATCGATTGAACCGATCGAATAACTATAATACCGGAAGTAACCCGTAGCGCATGATCCTTGTAGCTTGTCGGAGTGTAATAAATGTCACAGCAAGACAAAAAGACATTCAACGTATCAATTAATATTATGCTCACTCTGTCTCTTTGCAGTATCAGAATACACCGTACTAAGCTGCTACGATAAAATACTAACGAAGAATCAGTTACCGACAGCGTCTACAAATAATGGAAATTCGATCGACGAGTTGACGCGCGCATTACTTCGAACTCGCCGATAGCTTTACAGACGCCGCTACTCTCGTTCGTTTCTGTACGAATAACCGCGACATTCTTATGTTGGTTGCACGACGCTGCCTTTACTCGTTATCCCCGCGTGATTACCTATCTGTCCATTCCCAATCACGAGGTCTCGCCAGATAACCTAGCGTTCATAACCTATCGCATAGATTCGCTCCGGAACAGTTTCTTCACCAGTTGCAATGAACACCCGTTACGTAATTATCGCATGACGCTCCTTCTGAATCGCATCAACGGATTATCCAAGATCGGTAACATCGAGAATACATTCGCTAAGATTAATATCGAAAATACTTGCTCAAAATCTATTCTCACCGCGATTTGCTAGATCGCGTTATTAGACGAGCTATTCGAGAAAACGAATAACGGCGAATGATCAATTAGTCACGGCGTTCATTCGAAACGCGTAACTAGTTTAATTAAGATAATTAAACGATAAAAAAGAGCGCGTGCAAACTTGAGCGCCTATGAAACACGATGATGAACATTAGAATAAAGTGTTATTTTTCGTCGCTGATATATCGATTCATAATTACGTTATTCCGATCCATACGTCTTTCCCGCCTTCCCTCAATATCGAACGCTGCCGCCGACGTCGTGACTCGCTCGAGTCGCCGACTCCGCCGAGTCGTATCGATACGCGAGCGATACGCGGCAATTTCGGAGCGCGGCCATGCGAGCCGAAAAAACAGAACGTTCCTTCAAAAGTTTCTCGCGAGAGAAAACGATTCTCCGTGTCCTCTTTTATCGTCGTTTCCCGTCATTTCTCGCTTTCCATTTCGATTAATGACATTGATCAGCCGTGTGCGCGCCATTCTGGAGAAGAAAAAAGTTGGAGAATCATATCCGTATATCCGTCATTACCGCTTCTTTCCCAATGTTCTTTCGTTTTTTCCTTCACTTGCATACGCGCACGGTTTAACGAATTAATGAATACTATCGAGAAGAGTCGTCGACGTAATAAGGACGCGTCAACCTGTGTACGTAAGCGTAAAGCGTACACAAACACACGCTCCCTCCTCCCACGTGACGTGTAAAGAAAGATCGCCGATGTCGTAACGGTTTTTCAGATTTTCGTCGGTGCTCGAATTTCGCCTTATGCGGAGGAAAGGCAATTGCACCGTGTGAATTATCGGCTAAAAATAAAGCCTATCGCCGACGCGCCCGACGGCGCGACGGCACTGCCGCGATTTAAGATGAAAAGTCGCGGCAACGATGTTTTCTCGAAGGTTCGTAGGAACGCGCCGCGCTACGCGCGGCCGTCACAAGCGCGAAAAGAACAGGGAGGCAGGAGAGCACACCGGGTATATAATGTCGGCGTTGCCGCTAGCTGCGCAAGTGGGGTACCTTCAGCGAAAAGATAGTAGGAGAGAGATAGAACAAGTCACCGCCACTGCTGTCGCTATACACTGGTGGCACGGCCGCCGAGGACGGAAAGAGAGGGAAACAGATAAGTAGACGGTAGATGGGGAGAAAAAGAGAAAGCGAGAAAGAGAGATACAGTAAAGGGAGATAGCGCCGGGGAGAGGGGAGAAGAGAGGGCACGGGACAGCCGTGTGGGGGGAGAAGGGGGGAGAAGAGGAAGAGGATACGTACGGCAGGAGTGAGAGAAAAGCCTTCGTCGCAGTGTTTATGCACGCAGATCGGTAAACAATTTCAGGGCAACGTGTCGACCTGAAGTAGATACGCGTCGGTCGACTATCGATCGACCGTCGTACACGATTAACCCTCTTATAGCGAATTATCGATCAATTACGATAGAAAGAGAACGCGTACGCGTGTACGCGTGACGGGAAGAGGGAAGGGGGAGAGGAGGAGGAGGAGGAGGGGGCGGGAGGGGGAGGGGGAGCGAGGAAGAAAAGCAGAAAGGGAGATAGAGCAAGAGAGAAAGAGAGAACGAACGATGAACGCGGGCTTGGTTTCGACCGCCATAATGGAAACCGACACACAACGACGGATGACGGTAGTAGTGATGGCGATGGTGGCGGTTACTACGGCAGTCGGAAAAATGCGCGGGATGCCCGCTTTTCCGGATCGCGACGCTGACATTGGTACGCAAAAATGGCGTCCGATCAGCGAGGCACGCCGTATACGAGACGGCGTGCGTACACAGGACAGAGGGCGCACGCATGGCCAAAAACCGCGACGAGACGAAAACTTGCTGGACGCGAAGCGAGATACACGAGAAATGAGCACATGGCGGCAAGCGGCCATAGAGATCTTCCAGCTCTATCTATGATCATTCTCTCTCTTTCTCTCTCTCTCTCTCTCTCTCCCTCACACACACATACACACATACACACTCCCTCTCTCTGTGTTTGCTTCTCTAACATTAAATAACGCTTAGTTGTTTTTCTCATTTTTCGTATCCGTACAAAAACATAGATTCTAACGTCGCTTCAAATTTCGGCTTCGAGTATGAAATACGATAATCATAGATAATTTCAGTAGTAGTCATCATTGCCATCGTCATTATCATCGTCAGCCATCGAACGAGCACGAGCCAGCGAAATGAGACTCGGCGCACTCGCGGCGATCCCGCGAATATACAATGGCGTCCCTTGCGCGCTCTACGCGCTCGCGGCGAAAAAAACAGTACGCGCCGAAAAAGACGTGCCCTGCACGCGCGCGCCCGATCGAGCGTGGTCGACTACGCTCGGTGCCGCTCGCACGAGAATATGGAGTCTACCGTCGAAACGCCGGCCGGCGCGACCGCGTTCCCTCTTGATTACGCCGTATCGTATCGCGTAATCATTCAGCGTAGCAAAGCCGCCAACAAGTTTTCATACGTTCTCGTATGCTGTAGCGATTCACAATGATGCGCGAAAGACGCGGACGGGCGGGAAAATCTGTATTGGTGGCCACGGTGGCGGGCATTCTCCGAGCGCGTCGATGCGATCCATCGCAGCGTTCCCTAAAGCGAGACGACGGCGTGGCGCGCTTCGCGACGAGCATGCCTCTCATATTGTCGAATCAATCTAAGCGCGTGTCGACGACAACTGCCGACGAGTTTCCATCGTTGCGATGGATCAGATACGAGATAAACGATTCGCGGGAGATCGCAATGATATCGCAAAGCAGCAAAGCTGTACTTACCTCGGCTGGCCTCTTGATTCCTTTAATGTCGCATTTTGCGTCCGCAGATGCCTTGTCGTTTTCCGTCACCTTCTCAACGGCGACCTCGTTATTTTCCTTGGTACTCATGGTTGGTTGAAATCGGAGAAACGACGTACGCGTCGATAATCCAAATGGCTCGGCTTCGCGACTCGAACTGAACTCGAGAGTAAAGAGCGGCGTTGGCGGCGGCGGCGGCGGCGGCGGCMACGGCGGCGGCGGCGGCGGCGGCGGCAGCAGCAGCGGCAGCGGCAGCGGCAGCGGCAGCGGCAGCGGCGGCGGCGGCGGCGGCGGCAGCGACGACGACTGCGGTGTATACGCGTAACGATACTACAAATACGTGTCCTCTCGCGACGTTGGTTTCCGCCGGAATGCCCGAGAGAGCAGCGTCGTCAGGCGAAGACCCGCGGGGCCGCGAGGGAGGAGGAGAACTAGAGGGGGAGCGAGCGTAAAGGGGGAGGTGAGAGGCGAAGGAGCTGAACCAGTCAGGAGTGGAGCGTGTACCGATGACTGTGGCGCGAATAGCGTAAAGCGGACTACTACCCGATCCTGGCTCGTTCCTAGCATGTCCAACCTGGCTTTGTTCAAAAATGAAGATGGCGCGGGTTTGAAACTCGATAAATCGCTGATTGGTCCATGTTTCGATGGCCCATACATCAGCGTTATCGCATGCAATCGACGATTTTATAGCGTCGCATAACGTTTCCTAGCTTCACAAAGGGTTTTTGCACGCAACGCGTTCGCTCCGAATATAAATAAAATTAAAACTCGCGGAGAACGAGGGGTTCGAGAGTTCGTAGCCTGAACGAGCCGTCCGGTTCGAGGCTATGTCGCTCGATTCAAACAAGCCTTGGCGCTGCGTCTTATTCCCCGCAGATTTAGAACTGCGTACTAGCAGGAGATTGATAAATATCTCCCTCTCATGTCCAAACGATCGCAAAGCGATCGCGCAAGGAGGAATCAGAAAAATTTTTTTGACTTGTAACGAATTTTTCTGCTATTCGCATGTGTTTCGCAACAGTTGAATGTATATGGCGCGGATTAATCTATAGATAGAAAGAGTGACGCCGAATCACGCAGACGCACACCTGACAACCGAAATTCGACGTGTAACCTCCGAGTTTCTCCGAAATGAGATTATCCATCTTCAAACGACCTGATGTTTGTTTCTAAGTCTAGCGATATCTCTGCATACTTTTAGACAAAAAAAGATTTATTATACTACATACCTTTAATCATCAATAAATACTCTCTTATCGTGTAGTATCATATATTAGCAAAAATTTAATAAACATAAAGAGTCCTCGTCTTTAAGATTGGCATATATTTATTATTTAATATACATATGGACACATCCGTCTATGGCCAATTACGTATTGTATGTACACGCGTTATCCATTATATAGAATTGTTTGATAAACAAAAATTCCTAGACTACATTCGCCGCTCATTTATTTATATGCGCGCATATAACGCAAATAACAAAGGGTATCTCAACATAAAATTACACTTATTGATTGGATGTCTTATATATTAAACCAATTTTGATGCCGTCCGTGTTAATAATGGCGTAAATCTAATCGTAGCTTCATCGCGATTGAATGAACATTTTACACCATGAACGTTTCTTCTCACGATAATTTTACGCGATTAAGATTTTAACACGGAGCGTTAAAACATCAGCCATCAGTATTTATATTTATTCATGTGCAGTGCAAAAAATATATTCAAGGTTTCTGAATTCGTTGCAATATGCAGACGCGCGCGCAGGCGCATTTTCACAATTGCTGCGCTAGCTGCTCTTACGCTTCTATCGCGCATGCCTGATGTAACACTGATGTAACATACGTAGCATGTAGGAGGACAAATTTCGTTCAACTTTTATATTTTATATATTTTAATGAACCTTCCATAATTATATTTGTACATCCATACACACGTATCAGCATTGTTTCGTTTCTCGAGTTTACAAATAATCCTAGTAAATTTTAGGAAATGTTTAACGAAACCAGTGGCACCCTTCTTATGAATTTGATACTTTACTGGAACGATGTCAACGCTCATGCGTAGGAAACAGTTTCATGAATAAAGCTGTCTCAGGCGGTTCGGTTTCCTGTTAGGTTATTTCATCCTTTTTACAAGAAGCAGTCACCATGGTAGGTCAATGATGCTATTTTAATAGATTTTTATCCATAAATATTTTAAAGATCATTATTACAGAATATGTTATAAAATATGCGTTTGCATTCATACAGTATTTCTTAATGTTTATTCAGAATATTTCTTAATTTAATGTGATAATTCTTTATTGTCATGTGGGAAATAAGGTGGAAGAGAATAACCTTTTTTGGAATACAGTTTATTGATTTCGAGCATTGATCCAAGCGTGATGTATATAATTAACTGAATTCTGTGGATTATTTCACTTACATTCCCATGATAAATGTTATTTGAAGAATTCGATTCATCATGAAAATTATCACTTTGTTGTAATTCGTGTTCCTTATAGGTCAATGTACCTAAACAACGTCGTACCTTTTGCAAAAAGTGCAAAGTACACAAGACTCACAAAGTGACACAGTACAAGAAGAGTAAGGAAAGACATGCCTCGCAGGGCAGAAGACGTTACGACCGCAAACAACAAGGTTTTGGTGGTCAAACGAAGCCTATCTTCAGGAAAAAGGTAGAGACATGCATGCATCATTTGCCAATAGCACTTGTATGATTTATGTCAAACATTTGTTAAATATATTTTATTATATTAAAAGGCAAAAACAACGAAAAAGATTGTACTAAGAATGGAATGTACAGAATGCAAATATAGAAAGCAGATACCGCTTAAGAGATGCAAACATTTCGAGTTAGGCGGTGATAAGAAGAGGAAGGTAAGTGCATGTGCTTTTACATAATCAAGATGAGAAATTAAATTGATAATGAATAACGAATTATTTGTTTTCGTTTTCAGGGACAAATGATACAGTTTTAAGTCAATGTTTTAATGTTTTTTGTATTTAACAAGAAATAAAACAAATACATTGGCATTTCATATGTCTATGTTCCATGATTATTCTCCATGATGTAAAAATATCCAATATACCTAAATTCTTCATATCATTTGATGTATTTATATCTATTTACCTTTAACCTCACTGTTCTCTGATCATTGTACAGAAATCTATTACGGATTGCTAATAAGAGAGAAAAATCAATTATCACTATAGTCTAAATCTAGATTCTCCAAAAATAAGATTAACAGATTCGTGTGTGTGTGTGTGTGTGTGTGTGTGTGAAAATTTTAAGATTAAGATTAAGATCTATATGTGATGACATACGTACTCTAATACAGACGAATCCAGTCCTTCCTGTTCCATTTTTAATTTTACCGCCTGCTTTGGTACACCAAAGTGTATCATTTTGAAATATTTCTCGTAGCAAGGATCCTTAACTATAGATTGCATTTCATTTTCTTCGTCCTTAGGCTCTATTTCATTGCTATCAAGCTCATTGATCTTGCACGTTTCTACTCGTTCTACCTTACTCGTATTATTTTCATTAATATTATCAGATTGTTGAGACTCCTGTTCTAAACCAGATATAGAAGATAGCTAAAGAAAAAATGAAGCAGAATATATAAAAGGCATTAAAAAACGTACCGTGTGTGCTTGAGATTTTATTGCAAAAGGTTTTCATTACAATCTTTTTATATTTACATTACATACCCGTGATTCTAATATCTCTAACGATGCTTCTAACTTTTGCAATTTATTTTCGAATTCGAATAGCCTCTCCTCGCAGGACAAGGCAAACTTGTTTAAAAATGTAACGGTATGAATAATAAAGTGATTTATGAAGGAGACTGTTCGTTTCTGATTGATTGGCGGTACCTAAAAATATAAATTGTTTCAGCTTTGCTCTCAACAATTGACAATTGCTGACAATTGTCAGATATATAAAAATGCTGTTTTCAGCCGCATGCGTAGCATGCGTGAGATCGTCAGAATTGGTCATTGTCGACACCTTTGCGTAGTCTATTGTCGGCTCGATTATCGGTATCTTATAATCACTCATCGTTGATTATGGCCGTGCGAAATCCTCCGTTTTCAGGTTGTCAAATCATCAGCCCTCTCAGACCGTAAAAACATTTCAATTCACTGCGTATTGGATATGGCGAATGAAAACTGCAATCTCGTGTCTCGAAGACTCTCTAGACCGCAAGGTCCTGAGCATCTGCGAACAGTCTAGGTTGAAACGTTAATATCAGAGCATTGGAGACTGTTATACCGGCGGATCTTTTGAGACTGGGCGAACTGCCTCCGATTGTCAGTTTCTATTGTCTACTCTTGCCCAATCGTTTCCAAATAAACGATGATATCAACAAATCAAGTCATATTTCCTTTTTATTTATGGCAAAAAATGCAATAAGCGTAACGCAATGCTGGTTCTATTCACTCTTGTTGCACTTTCTGCACTACTCTCTCTTCTCTCTTTCTTCTTCGCAGAAGGCGAATACATGACCATTTTATGCAGATGCTTTCTCAATTACACCTTCGGTACTTCCTTTCAAAATTTTCCCCCTCTCACTCTTTTTCCTCCGTGAATATATTTATTTTATAACTTGCATTTTACATTCGTAACCTATTCGTATCTCGAGTATGTGAAACACTACGGTTAAATAAAACGGATTTGCAGCGCGAATTACCATAAGGTTCCTCCGTGTTAACCCGTTACGACTGTTGGAGGTTCAGTGGAGGTTAAGTTCTCGGATCGGAGCAAGAAACGTCCAGTTGCAACAGCCGCACGAGTGCATCTGTTTGTCAGCCGGGAGACTGACTGCATGGAGATTTCGTGGAGTACGAGTATTTTCTGAAGAATGGATTCGCCGCCGACCCTGGAGACTGTTTACCAAGCCGTATACTCTTTATATAATAATACAAATCCCGCCGAGCCAGGAAAAGCGTCATTATGGTTAGGGGAATTGCAAAGATCGGTAAGCATACATAGTCGTTTTAATCTTGAAATTAATTTTCTCACGATTCTCCCAAACGTAATCGCTCGCGCTCTCGTGTCAATCGCAAGCACGTTCCATTTGTGTTGTCGACATCGTCGAAATAAAAATGTAAATCGAAATAATATACTCTAACCTTTTGGAGGAAATGTTATTAATGTCTAGAAAATATGTATTATTATGTCATATCATTATGTGTACAATAGTCATTCACAATAATGCATATTATTACCTTACGATTATGACCTATGATAGCTGTTCTCTGATGCTGCTAATTATAGCTGCTAATTATACGGATTATTTTTCCCATTTCAGATTACCGTAAAGCGAATCGATTAATTTTATATCTACGTGCTTTCAGGTATTTGCGTGGAAGATAGCTGATGAAATGTTACATCAAAAGCGAAACATGGAGTCTTGTTACTTTGCAGCACAAACAATGCGCACTAAGATACAATTATCCTTTCATGAATTACCCCAAGAAGCTTATACTTCTCTAAGAGATTCCTTAATGGAACATATATCACAAATCAATGAGCACACCAATTCTGCCATTGTTACTCAGGTGTCTGCTCTCAAGTTCTTTAGCTTCGTTTATAATTTTTGCATCTTGTTAATATGCTCTCGTGATTAATTCATAGTCATTTTTATATTAGCTATGAATCAATAATGATTTGACAATTGACAATTTTGAATTTTTATGTTCATAGTTATGCTTAGCATTAGCAGATCTGGCTATACAAATGTCTTCGTGGCAAAAACCGGTAGTGGATCTAATTAATAGGTTTGGGACAAGCACCGCGAATCTGTGGCCGTTGCTTGAAATAATGACAGTGCTTCCAGAGGAAGTAAACTCAAGATCACTTAGGTATTGAAGATTTATTCATTTAATGTTACATTGATGTTGAATTAATCAAGAAATTAGAATTGCTTCGTTTGCGTTCACAGATTGGGAGCTAATCACAGACAACATGTACTGCATGAACTTAATGCCAGTGCAAATACCGTTACAGAGTTTTTGGTATGCGCAACTATAATATGACGTGTAACAGTTCTCTTATTTGATGTTTGTGACGTAAATGTTTGTGCACCATCTTAACGTTAGTTATTCAATATTTCATATCTAGTGTAATTACAGAAAATGTGCCTAAAAAATGGCGGAGATAATGTACAAATCCGAGTCACTATTTTGCGGTGTTTCACCAGTTGGATCACTGTTCACGCAATACCGCTCGCAGCTGTACCCACAAGCGACGTAGTTCTTTATGCCTTGCAAGTGAGTCTCTGGTAGTTTATGTAAAGAATTTAATAAAAAATAATTACTTGACAATCCACTAATGGTATTCTTAGGTTCTTGGCAATCATATGGCTGGTTCACAATTACACGAAGCGGCTACCGACTGCATATGTGTAATTTTACAGGCGCTAGGAGAAGATAGCAATACCAATCGCGACAGCGACAACGAATCGAGCATACAGTTGCATCAATTGCAATTATGCCTCTTTACAAGTGTAATGAATTTAGAACAACCATATCACTTATCTGTTGCGCACGAGGACATGGAGAAGTAAATTGTTCAGTTTATCTAAGCGTGATTGCAACATGAACTTAGTCATTAAATATATTGCAGATCCATAAATTATTGTCGAATATTTACGGAATTGGCCGAAACCTTTTTGGAAACTATGGTCACAGGATGTGAAGGTGGAAAGCAACATTATGCTATAAAGATTTTAGATCTTGTTCTTACATGTGTCGGACATCACGATTATGAGGTATCGTTGGAAATATGATTACGAATACGTTAATGATTATGTATATTAACGATCGCATAATATTTTATTAAATATTTCTTTTTAAGGTTGCACAGATAACTTTTAATCTATGGTACCGGCTATCAGAAATCGTTTATCGAAAAAATAGCGATGATCTTAATGCTGTATTCCGACCGCATATTGAAAGATTGATCGGTGCTCTCTGTAGGCATTGCCAGATGGAACCGGATCATGTCAGCATTTAATTAGTATTTTTTTTTCGTTAAATGCATAATATTATTCTACAGTGTTTGTTTTATCATAAAAATATATTGATAATTACGATAATTAAGGAAATTTTATATACATAATATAACGGATTTTATATAATATATTTTATATAGTTGGGTCTCGTGGAAGAAGGAGCGGGAGGAGAGGAATTTGCTGACTTCCGAAATCGTGTTTCGGAACTGATAAAGGATGTGGTATTCGTAGTCGGAAGCAGTCACTGTTTTCGACAAATGTTCTCGTCGTTAACGGGAGGACCTGGCCCGCAGGGTCAGCCTGTACATACGCCCACTTGGGACTCAACCGAAGCTGCGCTGTTTGTGATGCAAGCAGTGGCGAAAAACATTTTGCCGTACGTTTTTTTTCTCGATCACCGAATCAAAGAAAATCAAAGAAAATATTCAGTAACTAAAGATAAAACGATGCTGTTTTAAACAATAGGGAAGAAAATGATGTAGTTCCAAAAGTGGTAGAAGCTATTCTTAACTTACCGGAAAATACGCATATAGCCGTACGTTTTACTAGTATTCTATTATTAGGTGAATTATGTGAATGGATAGATAGGCATCCGCAATCATTAGGTAAGCTTGACCATCGTCGCTTCGCATATGAACGTATGAACGAATATTATATTAATTCTTTTTATTATTTCAGAACCAGTGTTAAATTTCCTCTTAGCATGTTTAAATCAAAAGGGTTTAGGACGTGCTGCCTCGGGTGCACTCTTATGCATATGTACAGCTTGCCCATTACACATGGCATCACACTTTTCTGGACTTTTGCAAATAACACGTTCTCTCAATAACTTCGCTATCAGTAATGACGCAGCAATTGGCCTACTGAAAGGTACTCTAAGAATTTTATTCTATTTGTAAAAAGTACGATTATATAAGATGATTTTATTATTTGTTTATTTAATTTCTCCGTTGTAGGAGCATCGATAATTTTATCGAGATTACCACACGAGGAGATCACCCCGGCGATGAAGGAACTGTGCTGTTTTCAAGCTGGTTCTCTATGGAGACTACTCGTGGATAGAATTCCAATCGAGAGAGGAACAGAGACTGATCCTGTGATATGGTTGGATAGATTAGCTGCTATATTTAAGCATACTAATCCTCAAATTGATGACTCTAGTAAACCTCATCCCTGTCAAAGCATAGTCAGTGAGGTGAGTTTGACAAGAAGCCTTGTCAAAATATGTCAACTACGTTTCTCCCATGTTATTCGCCCATGTATTCCATAGATATGGCCATTGTTATCAAATGTATGCGAAACATATCAACGAGATGTGAGAATTATGGAGAGATGTTGCCGCTGCATACGCTTTGCGGTGCGTTGTGTGGGCAAACATTCTGCCCATTTGCTCGAACCGATTGTAAAACAGGTATCGATGTTTGATCAGATTAGCTTCGGATATCTCTTTTGTCGCTCTTACTTTTAAGGCGTATAATTTATCTTCGCGCAGATCGTACCCTTATACACGGTACATCAACATAGTTGCTTCTTGTATCTTGGCTCGATACTAGTGGACGAGTACGCGACCGACTCGGAATGTGTGTGGAACTTGTTGAATATGCTACAAGCTTTCATTTGTCCCACTTTTTCTCTTCTCGAGCAAGAAGATGGCTTGAAGAACCATCCCGACACGGTAGACGATCTATTCAGGCTGTGTGCCAGGTATCATAATGATCAAATGATTGATATGGTCATAACCGTTAAGGTTCGGATCGGGATATATCTAGTAATATTTTTATACACGATGCAACAGGTTTCTTCAAAGGGCTCCTATCCCTTTATTACATTCTCCTGCTATTGGGAGTATCGTAGATTGCGCTATAATGGCTTGCAGTTTGGATCAGAGAGATGCTAATAGTTCCGTAATGAAATTCTTTTACGATCTTCTACATAGCGGCCGCAGTTACAAGGTAAGCTTTTGCTTAATTAATTAATATAAAATTTCTGACATGACACCTGATCACACCTTTCATCTTTCTTTTTCTTAGGATCGGTCCGATTATACCATACGACGACAATTAGTACAAAATATATTGCAAGAAAAGGGCCAAACGTTAGTTATAAAATTACTGCACGCTTCAGTATTCGAATTATCGTCTTACATGTTGTCCGATGTGGCGGACGTTATTATAGAACTTACTCGAAGTAATACAGAAGTAAGATCTATTCTGTAACGTTTCTTACACGTACACGTCCTTTGCACGTCCTTTGCAAATTTATTTTACATTTTTCTGACACTCAGCTCATGTCAAACTGGCTGGAAGAAGCTATCAAAACGATGCCATCGCAAAATGCGGGGGGAGCACCTACAGCTACGCCCGAACAGTTGTTCGAATTTCACGATACAGTCACGAGGTATAGAACATATCATGTCAATGCAAATATGCGAAATGCTCGATGTTACTATACGTATTCTTACCGTTTATTTATTTCGACATGCAGGTCAGAGACGCCAAAGACAGTTACACATGCTCTACGGAATTTTGCACGTCTGTATCGCTGATGCGTTTTAGCATATATTTATTCCGTTACATTTCCTAAAAATTACACATCGCCGCTATTTCCCAGAGAGCCTGGATATTGTCATCAAGTATGTCGTCAAGTCTCCAGAATGCAAAATATGACATATAACAGTAACTCGGTGTAGTTAGCAAAGAAGATTCCAAGATCCTTTACGTATTCACTATTTAAACTTGATTCATATTTACAATATATATCAATGCGTATACATTGCATTTGGATAGGCGCTTTTTTATAAGTATATAACAATTTTTTATATATTTATTTTTAACAGTTTCTTAATTCCGTTTTTACTAATAATTTCTTTCCTCGATAAAGAAGCGAAAGATAAATTTTGTTTTGGTACATGAGAAATGTTTACGATACCTATTGCCGTAGGTATAAATATTAGTTAGCTGTATATAAAGAGGACGTTCTTAAATTATATTAACGAAGTATTTTGAACAGTAATTTGATACAGAATATACATATACCTTGTAGCATGATAAATAGTGATAAATATTGATGAATAGTGAATATGCAAAGGTCATAAAATCAATATATGTGCATATATTATTTTATTTATAAATGAGTTAAATTATATTGCGTTGTATTTATGTGTGAAATATTCTGTTATCTCATTTGTAAAATTTTATAATATCTTTTTTTAATTCCCCGACTATTGCTTCGACATGATTTCACTCATTCGTCATAAAAAACTTCATAGAAACTTGTCGAGAAATTAATGAGTTTTGTTTAAGCTTAAAGGCATACGGAGAATACATACTTGAGAGCATACTTAAAGTAAATCTTAGTTCAACATTTGAGAAACTATTAAACTATGACAATGCACATGTGAGAATAACTGAGAATAACTTTTGGACAATTGTACGCAAGGATTTTAGTTGAGAGATATTAAATGTGAAAGATGGTAGTGCCCGACACAGCTATTGTTATCGTTTAATTAATATTGCAAGATGTTATATCTCTTAGAACAAATGTTTCTAAATTGTGCGATAATTGCTGCTTGCACAGCAGTTTGCATCTCTCATGATATAACAAAAAGAATCTTTGTGATTATATCAGTATGTACGTGAATGTAATTGCGCTATTCAAGTGTAATTGCGTTTGTAGCAAATTTCAGAAATGTATACAAATTTTTCCATATTTACATATATAAAGTATATCTCTATAGTATGTATGTTAAATATATTTTAATGATTGTACAATATAAAACACCATAAGTAGTAAACATCTAACTGTGTTACTGCAATATGTGAAGAAGGATTATTAATTACGCTACTGTTTAATTGTAATAAGTAAACATACGGAGATAATCATTATTATTTAGTCTCAATGCTAAATCTAACGCTAAGTGTACAAAGACAGTTTATATACGACGAGCCGCTTTCTCTTTGTGGAGTGTTGTGAATGTACAGAGCAAGATAATAGTGGTTAAAGATAAGAAATAACGGAAAACGAGATGTTTGTAACGTATTACTGTGTACGATATGATACATTCGCGTCGAAGTTTGTTCAACCCCGGCAGTATTCCTACCGAATACCGTTCGATGCAGATAGCATTTACGCCGATTGTCATTTTATCTCATAATAATGATGATACACCCTTCGACGAAGTCTCAAATAAAGTGATATTTTTTACCGAAAATTACACGTCGCCTTTCAGCCGTGGATGAATAATCCGGGTGGGTGCGATCCGTGCGTGATCCCTGATATGAACGGATCTGAAAGAATCTCGATCTCGCGCAAGGATGATGCAAGCATGAGCGTGCATTCGCATTGCGCCGCGCGCGCGATTCTCCGTCATCGTGCTGCGGCCGCGGCAGGAATTGGCTCCGGTCGATGACAGTGTCGATGCGGACGATGCGATCGGAGACGGAGAATAAAAATCCTGCAGCCAGCTGCGCGACGCGCCGTTCGTCGGGACGATGGGGAGGTGATTTCGTTGGTGAGCAAGGTGAGCCGGAAATATCTGACTCGTCCGGCGGGGAAGAGGCAAGAACGCGCAGGTGCCACATGCTTCGAGTATGCTCTAGGCTTTCCTTTCGTCCAAGGGACGAACGCATCCGTTGGATGCGGATAGATAAACATAAACGTCGCGCTGATAGACGGGATTCTAGCCCGCTCGGCTTTCTCAGAGATCTCGGGCTCAAACGAACAGCTTCGAGAGGGAATTTATTGAAGCGGATGAGATAAAAGAAAAGGAAGGATAATCTCGCGCGTGTTTGCGTACACGGCATTTTTTATTCTTTTAGCTCAGAGCTTCCGCTTTTTACGATTCGTCACGAGTCGGACGGATATTGTCCGTTATGTCGTAGCTCCGAATGGCCGAGGCAAATCGGGTCGGGGTCATATCCTTCTCGGCAAGCGGTATTACCGAGAGAAAATTGTAATTGTGCGCGTATAATGTATGGAAAATATCGTAAAAACTTGGTCGTTAGGACAGTGTCGGTAGACGCGTCGTGTTGGCTGCAGGTTTCGGATGCCGCTTCTTCCTCCGTCAGGATATTGCTGGCGATCTTACTGCCTGAGTCACTAGATGGTCGCATTATGAGTCACGCATGAGACGGGTCTTATTGGCTGAGGAATTGGTTTCTAACAAAGGAATGTTGTTGTAATCGGCAAACAGAAAGGTAGGCGAAGCATGGTCGGTACGTTGCGTTGCTCTCTCCGCTCGTTCACTTCGCCGAACGAGAAATTTATCGATGCTTTATGACATCCGCATCTGACACTAGCTTTGTTACATCCGTATTCCACGAATCTCGGCGAATCTTCCCGTCCGATCCGCAAAGATATCACGCTGGCTTGACGTTAGCTTACCAAAAAGAATTCCCGTTGGAATAAATCGTCAGATATTTCTCCGCGAGGAGATGCGAAGCTGAAGCTAGCTACGTAAAGTAACTAGAATTAAATGAAAATCATTAAAGGCGAGACTGAGATAAGCTACGCGAAAGTCATTTCGTAATGTCGATTCGATCATTCTGTCAACGTATTTATTAGATTCACGCTTAATCTTGTTCGCATCTTAGCCAGGCGAGCCAAGTATGAAGGACGTTGTTACTCGGGCGCGTCATAGATTAATCACGAACCGTGTTAACGTGCGATTACTCACGTCGTCGAGTCGGCAGTATCGGCAGTAACGAGTGTCCCGAGTCTCGCCGCAAGCCGAATGTCCAATGCGTGCGTCACACGACGACGACGACGACGTCGCTATCGATACATGTGTACGTGCCGCGTCGCCGTCGCCGTCGTCATCTATCAATAAAAGGCCCTGCTTGCGGACGTTGACGGCGCGTCGCTACGTGCATACATATACCGACGAATCCGCATCTATCCGCATTAGCATCGTCGCGGTACCATTCACGGCTTTCCACGGACACGCGTTACGTGCCAGCCCCGATGACGTCCGACGGAAGAACGCACCGGCGGGAAAAGCAGGAGTTAGGTTAAGGGAAGCGAATGTTGGAGCGAGTATTCGGTCGCTTCGGAAGAGGAATCTCGCGCGGCGAGGAACGGACACGGAACGGATTCGTGATCGGAGGAAAAGAAGAGACTTGCGAGCCAGCGGCGAAACGCTTCTCGTAAATGCGTCTACTCGAGCAATTAATGAATGCACGCTAAATAAATCAGCGCGGTATCCGCGTTGAGTCAATGCCGGCTGCAAATGATTCATGATAGTGTATCGTTGATACAGTGCGTCGCCGACGTGCGTATCGAAATTAACTATAAATGTTGGCAAATTACTCGCTTTTATTAAATGTGCCGTTAAATATAGTGATAATCTGCCACGATAGAGGCAGAGCGAGAAACAAGTTTTCGTTTTAACTTTTCAATTTTACTTCAATAATTACACGTTTATAGAAAACATTCCGAAAACATCGGAAACGAGAAACGTACGGAATATAGAGCCGACATATTTATATGTAACTTTTAAGATTCAGTTAAAACATATATATATATATATATATATATGGATTAAAGATAACCAAAGTTACTTTGGTGACGTATATAATTCCGACGTGTAAATTTAGACAATATCGCGTCCCAAAATATCGTTAGGTTTTTATCGCGACGTTATCCAAGGCGCTCGATAACCTAGATCGGATTCTGTAGGTTTGTCCGGTGTGTGTCAGGTATCTCGTATGCTTCGAAATCTAAAACAGCATGACGATAAAGCACGATAACAACAGAAGCGATAAAAGGCGACGGTAACAGAAATACTTGCGCACACTACTGTCCAATGAACTTTCACGTAAGAAAATATGGGAGGAGTCTAGAAAGTCTAGAAAGAGGAAATGCGTTAATCGCGATCAGTTTCACCAAGATGGATTCATCATAGATAGAGCCAGACCGAATATATCGTCGTGGCGTTCTCCAAGGTAGCGAAATTGTTTTTGGAGAAACCAGGCTCGTGAGAATTGACGCGATTGCGATACGGCTGGAGGACACCGGTGGCAACCGTCGGCTAGCTGGCTGTCTGGCTGGCTGGCTGGCTGGCTGGCTGGTTGGTTGGTTGGCTGGCTGGCTGGCTGGCTGGCTGGATGCACCCTCTCGCATCGATGCCGATGGGCAGGCAGCGCCGGGTTGCCGGGCAACCAGACGACCAGACTGCCGTCTGCCGATCGGCCGGGGTGCGGCGCGGCAAGAGACGGCGCGCGTGTCAGACAGCGGGAAAGAGAGAGATGGAGAAGGACCGTAGGGCACAGAAGGGCCACGCGGAGGGGTAGTGGCGGTGGGCCGCGGAAGGGCCATGCGGAGGAACGAGCGCGGAAAGCTCCGAGAGAAGAAGGATCGCCACAAACGGCCCTCGAGCGCACACAATGAGGGTTGCGTAGGTGGGAGAGGAACACTGCGCGTGCGCACGCGCGGTGATAGGAGAAAGTGCAGCGCGCGGCAGGGCGGTGGTGGGTGTCTGAGGAGCAGCGATTCGGCAGGATCGGAGCGCCAGAGGGCGCTCCTCTCGCCAGAGGAGAGAAATGAATGTTGGGCGAAAATGATTTCGATGAATCGACGACGACTACTGCGGACGAATTGTTTTTTCCGGCGGGGGKGTAATCTATGGCCCGCGTTGCTGTCGCCCGTCGTCGTCGCCGCGGCGCTCCCGATCCTCTTTATCTCGCTTCTATTTCGACAACGTTGCCTATACGTAATCAGATTGCTCGTCCAATACCGCGAACCGATCTCGATGGATTTACGAGACTGAAAGCGCTAGTCGGGCGCGGCCGCTCGCGCTTTCCGCCGCGGACCATTCCGACGTTGAGATAGAAAAATCATCGTTTTGCCGGGGAGAAGGCTGCCCGCGAGGATCCAGTTTATTCCCTCAATTAAATGAGGAGAGTTCCTGCGGAAAGCGAGAACCGATTTCCGTCGGTTTATTAATGATAATCATCGAGCTCGATCATGAGAGCGCTATTAGAGCGAGAGAGAACTAATCGAACGTGGGAATTAAGTAACGGTGTGTCCAACGTTAATCGCGATTCGAGAGAGCTCTCTTATTTTATGGACTATTAAGACTGAATCAAATTATCATAATAAAGTTAATAATAAAGTTAAAAGAGACAAAAAGCAGACGAATGAAATTGAGTTTCCCAGGAAGATCCAAAAGATCCAAAGATGCGTTTCGTCATCGTCGTCATCATCTATTTTATATGTTCGTAAGAAGGAACGCACATTTTCCCTCGTTTCTTCTCCCATTCCAGGATAATAAAATTGCTGGTTTTGCCACTTGAAACCTCCGTGTTTAACAAGCTCCTCGCAACTCGTCAATTATCATCGTACACGCTTGCTCTCCCTTGTTCAAAGTCATACGTTGCTCACGGCGCTTTGCGCGCTGTCCGCGGCAGTTCCGCGTTTTCAACAGACATCCGCGAATGCGGAAGGCGATGCAGCGGCTGCAAATGATAAATAAAAACGCAAGGCGTATCTTCGTAACGAGCGACCGGGCGGCGCATGCGGTCGCGCCGTCCCTGGCCGGTCGGCAACGCGCGGCGGAGGGGCGGAAGAGACGGGACACGGGACGAGGGGTACGGATGGTCGTCTACGGGGTGTCAGGGGCGGCCGGGCTAGACGAGGCGAGGTCAGTTATCCGCCACGCCCGACGTTGACGCCATCGTTCCGGCGCGGCGCGGCGCGGCGCGGCGCATTGCATTTTCGGCGCTGCCGCCGTTTGCTGCTGCGTCGTCTGCGTATCGTCGCATTGCCAATGTTCCCGTTTTTCTTTTTCTTTTCTCTCTCTCTCTCTCTCTCTCTCTTTTCTTTTTTCCTTTTCCCTTTTTCCTTCCCACAGTCAAGCCTCCGCCACGCCGCTCGTCATCATCCCCGATCGGCGATCGTTCTCTCGTTTTGTCTCTGTCGCTCTCCGTCCCGTTATTCGCTCCGATCTTATCGGACTTGAACTCCGATATTACGCGCCGTCGACATTACTTGATCAGTAAGGAAAAAGTATCGTGTAATGGTCCGTACCGGATGATAGATACACTTTTAACTGCCATCGCATATGTCAAAGTGCAACCGTGAGAGGGAAGAGGACACGGGACGATCCGCCGATTCGTCTTGGTCGAATGCCCGAAAATGGACGTATCGATTTTCTGCGAGTGTTGACGATACGCTTTTTCTTTTTCTTTTCTTTCTTCCTTTTCTTTCCCTTCTTTCAGTGGCTCCGGCTTCGGAGCCTTACTCGTTTAATTTACGAGGGGATTCGAGAGCAAAAGCCCGATGAATAATAATCGACGGCGACAGGACGCATTGACGTTCCATCCGTTTTATCGAGCTGTGATTCTTTTGGGAATTATCGCCGCGGCGCGCGTATCGATTCGCCGCGCCGTTGCGGCGATTTCTCTTTATCGCGCGCGATGTTTCCGCAGCGCATCGGCCGCGCGCCGAAAACACGTCTCGGCATTCTCCGAGTCACCAACGGCATCAGCGTCATGGCTTTCTCCGGCCGAAAGGCCGAATAAGTACGAGATAACCGATAGGCACGGGCCACAAATCCCACGATGTTCCACGACGTTCTCCGATGTTGCGGACGATGCGCAACTCGAAAAGTCGAGCCCTAAAAGTTGATGAAAAGGAATCGCCGGCTACTTGGAGGAGTCGATCCTCGGCTAGATTCTCGGACGAGGCGGAAGGAACGCAGCCAGCCAGCTGGCTGATCATTAGCCCGGCGACATTAATATCCGATTCGCGCGCTTTACGGCGCGCCGTTACCTTTGCATCGCATTTACATCACATGCCGCCGGTACTTTAAGAGCTGGCTACGCGTCCCATAAAGCAACCGGTAATGCTCGCAAAAACTACGGCATGCGCTTATCTAAGAACGGAATCGCGCGCGCGCGCGCATGTCGAGCGGCCGGTTTCCGAGCGGCCGGATATCACGAGCGGCCACGGGCTTCGCTGCGCTTTTCTCTCTCCCGATCTTTATCGCCGGCCGGTCGATCTAATCAATGGTGGTAAATTGAACGTGATCATCGTTCGGCCGAGACAGCGAGCGGGTCGAGAGACTCGAGACCGACGAGAATCTGCATTCGCGAATCGTTTCCGGTTGACGCGTAAGACGCGGGATCGGCGAGGTTACTTGGACTGTTGTAGAAATTTTATTGGTCGCCAAAATCCCTCGCGATTCTTCCAGACACTCGAACGCTGCGCCCGCTCGAGCATCGCGAGCTAATTAGTAGACAGGCGCCGCTCTGATCACCCGGCCCGAAGAACAGCGCCGCTGAAATCACCGCTTTGCATTTCCGGGACACCCTGTGTGCACGACGGTTCTTCCCACTTTCCGTACTCGCCGCTACCGCAATCGAATTGTCCGTCTCGTGTCCGTCTGCGGAGTTGTCCGAGGACTCCGTCAGGGTCGTTCCGAAGAGTGAGCATCATTTCGTGTTGCAACGCGCAACGCGCAGCGCTCAGCGCACAAAGAGAGAGAGAGAGAGGGGGGAGGGAGGGAGAGTGGGAGAGGGAGAAGCGGCGCTAATGAGACAAAAAGAGGCGAGCTGTGAATTCGCGGGGCACTGAGGCGCGGCGAGGAGAAGCCGCGAGAGCGAAGCCGTGCTTGCGCTTCTGCCTCGCGCTATAGAGCGCGCGCGCGCGCGCGCGCGGACATTTTCGGATAACTCGCGGGACTGCTCGAGCTAGAGCAAGCGGGATGATGATCCGTGCGTCATTGCGGTCGGTCGCGGATACCACCACGCAAGGACACGAACCTAGCTGGACGATCCATGTGACATGCGGCGACGCGCAAGTCTTTGAGTTCCTCCCTCGCGGCGAATTCCGCGAATGCCGATCCGCCGATCGTAGAAACGACTCGTGCGAGATGTATCTATTTTAGTTATATAGTTATATGTAGGGATAGCCGTGCCATGCCGCGTCTCGTAAATCTCCTCTCCTCGACGCTGCTCTCATCGACGAGCAAAAAGATGAAAGAAATTCGGGGATTAACATTATAGCTCGTGGGTGGCGCGGTACTCGCAGAAAGTTCGCGCGGAGGACGACGACGAGCAATAAAAATCGTCGCCGGCTAAGCCCGGTCAGTCGTCTTCCCAGCGGGGAGCTCCGGGAGAGGGAGGGGCGGGGGRGGGGRGGGGGRCGGGGGRGGGCTAGGCCGAATCCCAATCTCTCGCTATATGCACTTACACGCTATACACGGGGCCTTTTCTTTTCCTTTTCTCCTCTAGAACGGATCCCGGAGAGGCTAGCAACTTTTGCGAAAACATCGGCCGCCTCTTTTTCTAGCCGCGGCCGCTCTAGCCGCTTGCCGCTCCATCTAAATATTTCACTCTGCCGAGAATGCCGGGAATAGCATTTTTTCGCATTTCGTCACGCAGAGGCAGGACCCGCCGTAGATTCCGCAGCCGTGCGCTCGATATGAGCGCAGCGATTTCCTTAGAAACGCTACCTCTGCCTCGACGCGCCTCTCAGACGCAAAGATGGATTTCGGAAAATGAATTTCAGAATCCCGAGAGATACGAACGACGTCTACGAACGGGAAAACACGCGGAATGCCGCGGCGTGAATCGCACTGCGACGAACGTTTGAAAGAACGGCAACCCGATGAACCCGATTCGCTGAAGGCGAATTTCTTTCATCTTCAGCGCTGTATAATTATAGACTCTCAAGGACGCCGAACGCGTCGTCGTCGAGATCAACAAATATGGGAATTCTCGCCGGCTTTGCTCTCGAGAGTTGGACAGTTTGTCGGCTTCCCGACAATCGAATTCGCGTAAAACAACGCGCCAATGTGCTTCCCGGCGAGGCTGATCGCTAATCGCTCATCGCTAATCCGCGAATCGTCGTTCAGCATTCAGCATCATCTCGTTCGAAGGAAAGACGTTGGGGGAGAATCGCTGTACGCGCGATTGCAGTTCGTGGTCTCGGCGCGTCCGAGAGGAGACGTACACGTGGCGTCTCTCTTTTTCTTCGCGCGCACACCGGTTTCGTCTGCGAGTGTGGAAATGAGCATACCCGACGACGACGACGACGACGACGACGACGACGACGACGTTTCGCGCACCGACCGCGCGGTGCAGTGGCGAACACGCAGAGTTCAAAGGCAAACGTGCTCATCACGCTCAGCTGCGCGACAAATTAAGCGGACAAAGGTCCGCGTACTTGACTTTGAATTCCGCCACCGACAACTGCGAAAACGACCGTTAACTCGGCACACACACATACTGCACACACACACACACACACACACACACACACACACACACACACACACACCGCGAGTCGCTTTATTTCCTCTTCCTTCCCTCCCTCCCTCCCTCACACACACACACACACACACACACATACACACACACACACACACACACACACACACACACACACACCCCGCACCGCACCGCACCGCACCGCACCGCACGCATACACGCGCAGAAATGTCGGTCGTAATCTGAAATTGGAAAAATTTCGGATACCTTCGCGCTTCGGCCGAGCGGCGGCCGACGACTTGGTTCTGAAGATGCGATCGCCGATCCTCTTTCCGTGGAGCGGCCGGTCTTGAAGAGTGCCAAGAGCCTATAATTAGGCGATACGGGCGCGGTAATCAACGGATACGGGCCTGCGGATGGTAAAGCACCCCTACCGTCCCCGCCATTGTCGTCCGTCTGTCCGTCCGTCGGTCCAACCACCCGGCCCTCACCGCATCTCCCATCTGCCTCGGTACGTTATTGGCACCGGCTGATGGCCGACGCGAATTCGCCATAGTCGTCCTGAGGGAAAGACGCGAAAGCGAATATGCGAGAAGGGGGAGGGAATAAAGGAGACGGGCGGGCGAGTCGGATGGTCAGTCGTTTGGTACGTTATATGGCACATACACGGCCGCAAGATGGAAGAGGGAGCCGGAGCCGACAGCAAACATGGTCCGCAAGAGCGCTTAATCGCGGCAATAAAGAGCAAGAAGGAGAGAGGAAGGAGAAATTGAAACGCAGATTCGGAGAGGACTGCCGCCGCGAATTCGCGACTCGCGACTTCTCAGATAGAGCGGATAGATTGAACGAATCGATGATAACGGGGAATAATCGATGATATCGGCTAACCGCGGAGATGGCGCTTGCCGCTCGCGCGACGCCGAATTGAGCCGTCGAGATCCGCAGCGCGAGATAGCGCGCGAGACGAGCCATGGACCGTAAGCGGATGCTCGAGTAGCTTGCTTCGCCGCGCGCATTGGCATCCGCTACACCTGGTAAATCCGAGCGAGTAATCAGCCAATCTGCCGGCGAGGTTTACACTTTGTGCCCGCTTGTCGTCCGATCGATGATGTCGTCCTTGTCGCGTTCTCCCGAATTGGCGAGTCTCGTCGAATAGTCGAATGTAGATGCTCGTCTCGGACTCGACCTGGAAGGTCGTTTGCAACACGGGGCTGCCTGCTCCCTGACATCGATGTTCGTCGGAGCGAAGAGCGAAGCAACGTCTTCCAACGAGGACGACGAAGGAACGGATCTGGCGGAAGTGGAGATCTACGGTCCGCGTTTGATCCCTCGCCAGATCGGATGTAAAATTTCGATTGATCGTCCATCGCGCGCGGCATATCGCGCGGTTCGGCCCTTTCAGCCGTCGCCGGAAAGAATTTTGCCAATGGACCAGCCGCGACATCTCTCTCGCGAAAAGTCTGAAGGCGAGGAGAGAATCTCGACCGGTCGCTCGCATTTTATGCCGTGACTGCGCCACCCCCGCCCACCCATCGCTCATGAGCTACCCTTGTCCTGCCTCGGCGGCTCCTCGATCGCGACACGCGCGATATAGTTCTAGGTCGGATATAGCCCACGCGGACAGGTCAACGGGTGCTCGGTGCGGTATTAAAATTTCAAACGGACGTTGCGTGCTTTCGCCTCTACATACGCGGATGTATAAATAGCTCGCGCCTATAAGCTCGAGAAAAATCGAGCGGGGGAGGAGTAAGGCCTCCGGTGTCGAGCGACTCTCCACTCCCGGACTCCCGTTCGTCATAGAGCAGAGCCCGGTATTTGTGTAGCCCTTCCTTTAACGCTATTCAGCCGGCGCGTGAATAGCCGCGAATCAGTCGCCCCGTGTGACTGCGATAATCGCGCCGCGACATTGCGAGCGCGAGTGCAGCTCGCTGTACGCGTCATATAGCAAATGTCGATGGCGAGTTATTCGTTCGCCTCGCTCGCTCGCTCGCTCGCCTGAGGAAGCCAATCTCCTCTCCGTCGTTTTCCTTCTCCCTTTCCACCGTACTACTCGCCGCCGTCCCACTCGACCGCTGCCATATCTCCTGGATGTACGACTCCACTCGACCGTTCCTATCTCTCGTCCCTCGCCGCGACATGTCTCTTTCCCCAACCCGCCCCCCCCCCGCCCCCCATCCCGCTCCGTCAACCGTCCACCACGTAGATCACGGCGTGGTGGGTCCTTCCGCCCGCTCGATCTACGTCTCCGTCTCCGTGATTCCGCAGCCGCGGCTCGCGTACGCGCCCCGAGCCGCGCCAGCTGCTTCTTCAAACCGCCAAACGTCCGCTCGACCAGCGCAATTACGCATCCTGGTATCCACCCCCACTCCCAGCCCCCCCTCCGTTTCCTACTGCTCCGTTCCTCCGTCTCCTCCAATTTCTCGACGATTTCCGCGGTGTCGCGCGATCCTACGGATTCGCATGTTGGACGGATCGCCATCGAGTTCTCGATAACGAGCGATACAGCGGAGGGATTTAATTTCGAGCGCGCCGCTCTTCGAGAGCGTTAAACACCGTGAATCCTCACCGCGATTCCGAACACGGTGCCGATCACGTCGCGCGCGGAATGGAAACGCTGTCGGCGGACGCGAAATTCCTGCAGCTTCGTCCTCGGCGACTTTTTATTGCTCGAATTTTCCTATCGATCGTGCGTGGACTCTTGATTTCCCTGGAGCGCCCGCCGAACGCCCGTCAGCGAAAATATCCCGATGACGCTTCCGTTACTTTTCTCATTCTCGATGATCGCGCGACCGTGTCGCCTCACGCACACGAGCGTACAGCTTACTGCTATCTCCTTTTCATCTCGCGCGCGCATACAAAAAGGAGCTTAAAAGAGCCCCTGCACGGATTGCAGCGGCGGATTAGGGAAGCAGTCGTGCATCGCGGAGAATGCACGCATGTGCACTTATCTTGGTCTTCCTGCACTATCTTTCCCAAGTCATTGACGTGCCTCTTGACTGGTCTCGAAGATTTCCTCGAAGCGTGTAACAGCGCGGAAGCACGTAACGGTCCGAGTATCCGAGGCAGAGCTGACGGTGGACCGCTGACGGTTGTAGTACGTGGTAAACGGACGTAATATGTGCCGGACCAGATATTTTTATCATCGCCGTGGACAAACGGCGACGATTACCGCCGCAAAAAGTTCGTCCAGACAACGGACGAGGAGGGGAAACGGACTCGCAATCCGAATTGCAAGCGCACTTGGAATCGCCGAGTCTCGCGGAGCCCCTCGCGAGTCCCGACCCGTGGATGCTGATTCCGCGCGATCGCCGATAATTCCGCGATCTCGCGATCTGCAAATAAGCGGAGAGCTCGTCGGACATCCCGTCGGGGACGAGTGGAGGCGAGCAGCGAAGAGGATCCCGGATCGGGCTTTGTGCCTAGGCATTCCCCCTCTCCCCCYCCCCCCCCCCCCCCCCYCYCTCYCTCTCTCTCTCTCTCTCGGACGCACAACTGAAATCGTCAAGAGTTTATCGGCCGTCTTGTTAACGGACGGCCAACACGGCGGGAAGTCGACGGAGGAGTAGCCGAAGCGGGATGGGGKGGGGGGAGGGGTGGGGGAGGACCGATGTTCTTGGCTCTAAACGCGAGCGCTTAAAGTATCCGCCCCCGTACCCTTTGACGTCGTCGAGGGGTAACGTTTATGACGTTATCCTCGCATATTATTAGTCGCATTTGCATTCGACTTTGTCTCGTGCCTCGCAATCATCCCCCCGATGCAGAAGGGGGATCCCCTAGCGCGCTTCTTCCCGGCCTCTCTCTCTCTCTCTCTCTCTCTCTCTCTCGGGAACAATATCGATTGCGAAAACGTGTCGCGCCGCTTTCGCGCACGTTAGAGCTCGCAGCCGGCCGCGAGGCACGAAGGTGGCGCCGGGACGCCCGTCCGCCTGCAGTTGCACAAGATCGCGTAATAACGTCGACGACGCACGTGTGCCCGCATGTGCAGTCGATCCGCACGACAGCAGATTGCCGTTGAATCTCGATAGTATCGAGATGCGAGCCGTACATGGTTTCGCGACGTCGCTCGTAAAAGCGGCGCACCAACAAGACAGACGCGGGATTTATGCACTTCGTAAAGCAGTCGCTCGGACGATCGCGCACGTGAAAGGAAGCGCGTGGTATCTGGGACGCATTCTATATTTGTCTGTCCCATCTTGTCGGAGCGCTTGCAGTCTATAAAAAATAATGGCTGAAAATTATCCAGCAATATTGATATTCCGCGGCTCGATTGTCCGCGACGTCCCTCGCACTTGTCCCTCGCGTTAACTTTGATTCGTCATTCGTCGCGTCGCCGATGACATTCCGCCGCTGTTCATCCCTCGAGCTGCTCGATGACGACCATCGCGACCATGACGACCGGGCCACTTGTATCACTATCGTCGACATTATTTCTCGTGCCCGAGCTCCATATTTGTCCGTTCTCGGTAACTGCGGCAAAGGGGACAAGGGAGAAAGAGAGAATGCATTGTCCCAGATACTTTTACCGCCACGCGATACATCTCGATGTATGCGGGTCGGCCATTAAACGTTCGATATTGCACTCTCGGACCGAAAGGAATGGGCGCGAAGAGACACGGACGATTTCGCGAAATCCCTTACTCCCTTATCGCGCGTGTCTGATACGTCTCGACGATCGCGAATGACATCTACGTGCAGGGGCCTCTGCATTAAGAATCGAAATCTTGGGGAAGCGCGTTCGCGAATCGCGTGCACTTTGTTGCGCGGACCTTCGGACCTAAAATTATACCGCAGCGACGATGATTCTCGAGGGCCGCCAGCAGGCGCGTAAAATTTATCCATATCAGACGAGCGTGAACTAAGTCGGCCTCCCGACAACGACGAGTCTCTTTCGTTATTTTCGAGGCATTATATTCCTCGATCGCGCGCAAAACTTCCGCCCCGTCGACGTCTCGCTTTGCATATCGATGCGATGTAACTCTGAATTCACGTGCGATTAATCTGCGAAAGTCATCCATGAATCATCGCTTGAATCATCGCGCGATGATTATGTGTATCTCGGAATATCCAACGATACCATCATTCGTATCGATTTTGTTTTCGACTAGAATCTGCCTATCGAGGAGATTCGATACGATCTCCGATACGCGAGCAACGAGAAGCAGTAGCGCTCTCTTTTCTCATCAGCTTTCACCCCCTCGCAGATTTCCTGCAGCCTAGCGTCGACCTTTCCTCATTTGCATTCTAGCTACACCTCGATTGAATTTCGTCCGCGACTCAAGGGAGGGGGACAGCAGGAGGGACTTGCCTTAGTCCGCAGACTTGCAAGTCCGCAGAAAATTTCGGTCGTCCTGCGGTCGGTGGCCTCGCGGCGCGTGCACAAGGCAACGCGACTCGTACGCACGCGTACAGCCGTACGCGTATATATCCGTGCCTACTTTCTCGTCATGCGTCACACGCGCGATGCTTCGTACTTTGCATCGTACGAACATACGTTCGTACACGCGGACGGATAAACGATCGACCGTGGTGGCGACCGATGGCGGCTGCGGCAATGCGATTCTGGCGGAGGAATTCCCGATGAGACGGGAAAGTACAAAGCCGATGCGCCTCGCCGTTTCGCCGCTTCGCCGCGTCGTCGTCGTCGTCGTCGTCGTCGTCGTCGTCGTCGTCGTCGTCAGCGGCAGCGGCGGCAGAGGTGGCAGAGGCGGTAGAGGCGGCAGAGGCGGKAGAGGCGGCAGCGGCGGCGGCGGCGGCGGCGGCGATGGGCTTCCGGCCGAATTCGGGCGGCTCCGGATCGACCTCGTGCGCGGTCGCCGCCGGATAGGATCGGGGCCGGCCGGCGCAGTGGACTTCGATGCGACTCGTCGTCGCAGCCAACGTAGCGCAAAACGGTTAGTAGCGGCGCGCGCCACCGCGGACCCATGGAGTTTTGCGGGCCGTGCAACGGCCGATCGGCCAGTTCGTCACCGGCTGTTCGTGGGAAAAGGTATTTTCGCGCTCCATCGGCCGCATCGCGTATCGCGCAGCCACTACGTCGTCCTTATCGTCGTCGTTGTCGCCTGCAACATGCCGAAATACCGGAGATTTGAAGCGCGCGCGTTTTTTTTCACCACCGTCGCACCGCTTACGTTCGTTTCATTTTTTTTTCTTTTCTTTCTTTCCTTTTTTTTTCGTCCTTGCCTTCTTTCCCTTTTTACAAGTCTCTCTCTCTCTCTCTCTCTCTCTCTCTCTCTCTCTCTCTCTCTCTATCTCTATTTTTTTCTTTCATTCGTTGTCCTCTGTTCTCTGTCTGGACATGGTCAACCTCTGCGTCTTTCTCTCTCTATCTTTCCCTCTATCTATCTCTACGAGTTCCCTTCCCCGAGCCGATAGACACCTCTCGGGCGTTGGAAAAGTCCGCGAATTCGTAATTGTGTGGTCCGAACTTAGACTCTGCCGGTCCCAATCTAGAGAGATACATGCATACGACGTAAATGTACGCAGTTGAACGTACGAACGCGCGAGATACAGGTAGCCGGATGCGCGGACTGCGGAGTGTGGTGACGTGTTAAAACGCAGCCATTTGCACTGATCCACGCGAGGATGATAGAAAAAGATAGTAGCGACAGCATGAAAGCGAAGAAAGAGACGGAGAGGGACGGGCTCGTTCTCACGAGAAGTACGCTTCTCTCCTCGTCTCGCTCAACTTTGGAGGAAACAGGTTCGTATTTGGCGCTGAACGCGATCGCCGCCGTACCGTGGCGAGTGCGAAACGCGAGCGCCGCGAATCGGAACAACGGCATTCCACGTATCTCCTTTGCGACAATTGAGAGATCGCCTCGGCGAATCTCTCCTTTTTCCCCCTCCCTCTCCCACCGTCCCACCGTCTCCCCCGTTCCTCTCCCCGTCCGTCCGTCCGTTCGTCCGTCCTTCCTCCCTCTCACGCTCCCTCTTTCGCGAAACGGCCAAAGCGCATCATTTTCGCGCGGTGGGAGGAGGGCGACGGGCGGATCGGTGTGGGAGGGGAGACGGGAAGACGATAGGGAAGTCGCTGCCGAGACGGCAGCAGGACAACGTTGGAGCATCGAACAAATGAGCGAGCCGAAGATCGAGCTCTCGAGAGTCTCGACTGTCACGCGCGCGCGGCGCGGCGCGGTGCGGCGCAGCGCGGCGTGCCGGCTCGCCCTCTCTTTTTCTCCTGGGAAAGAGGGGGGGAAGCTCATTCGCGTTCGCGACGCGCCGTGGTGCGAGTCGAGAGAGTAAACGAAGCGAGAGCGGGAGAACGAGGAAAACTAGTAACTGGTCGAGAGAAGAGCCGGTAACGCGTCCGCACGAGTGATATCAAGACACAAGTGATGCCGATCGGCGCATCGGCAACGGTCCGTCGGGAGCGCGAGGAGGAACCCAATGAAACGGCGGTTGGAAGGGGGAGAGAGAGAGAGAGAGAGCGAAAGAGAGAGAAAGAGGCACCGGCAGTGCGCCGCCCGGCATAACCCGGCGAATCGACGCGATGCGAGCACGTGCGCATCGGCCTTCCAGGTAAGTGTTCTGCACGATATTGATTCCCCTTGCCTGCCTCGTTGCGACGAACGACCATGGTGCCGGTGCTGGCATGTAGGTTAGTTACGTCGTCGCGATGTTGAGAACACGCCAACGTGCTTTATTCTGTCATCGAGCGAGCGACAGAGAGAGAGAGAGAGAGAGGAGTGTAGCTTAGCGCACGATCGAACTTGTCTCGAGCCTTGGATGTCACGTGATCGAGATCGTGACGTTAACCTTCGAGCAAAAATGACATAGAGAGCAGGATAGAATGCAGATTTGCGCTTAGGCTAATAAGATTTTTCAAAATGTTAATCGCCATTCTCATAGTCGCGTAGATGCTAGACGCGCATCTTAGATTCCGTCAAACGACCTTCTCTCAGTGCTGATGCTCGCGTTCGTGGTGTGTCGTCATGCGGTTTGCGCCTTAACGATGATGATGCAAAGTGCGTTTGCAAGTGCGATGGCAATTGCTGGTGCAGCTTCGGTGAGGAAAACTGCCGGCCGAGTTCTCATCGGGGCGTCGCTCGGTGCTGGCTGCTAAGTTATCTTTCTCTCTCTGGATCGTGGTCACGCTTACAATTCGGAAAAGGGGCGACGGCCATGCAGGAGAGAGAAGCGTGAGCTTCCAGAAGATTCTCGAAGGATCTCAGGAGCGTCGTACTATCCGGCGAATCTGGTGTCGAGTTTTGGTGAAAGTTGCGTATCGCATGGAAAACGGCGTGTCAAAGCTGTTTCAAGCACAGTTTGCACAAAAGATATCGCGGCCGACCCAACAACCCGATTTCTTGCGTGGAGAAGAACTACTGTCTCCGGATTCGTCGAAAGTTGGCGGTATGACTCGCTTTTTGCAATATGCGACGAAACCTCGCGAGCTTGATTCGCGACGCGAGCAATAATGCCGAAACGGCATCAAACAAATTACGCCCCATATGTGTCTCGCGCGAGGGGCGGGGGGGGGGGGGGRKGTGGTTGTTGCTGGAGATTGAAGTGAAGAGGAGAGGGGACGAGGAGGAGGAGGAGGAAGAAAGTACAATAGAAAATGAAGAGAGATATAAACGGCCTTACTAGTTTAATCTGTATTAATTGCAACTTGTAATGATTGCATTTGCGCAATATTAGATTTTATAAAATATTCACACTAAACGATTCATCGAACGGCAGTGGATTGTAGTTTCTCTCTCTCTCTCTCTCTCTCTCTCTCTCTCTCTCGCTCGCTCGCGCGCGCGTACCTCTCAATGTTCCGGCATATCGCGAGCGCAAAATGTCCGATATCATCGCGCGGTTAAAAAACAGATTAGCGTCAAGCAGAGGAGCGTCCGTTTGCAGATGGTATCGTATATTCGGCGGAGCATCTGGAGCAGATGGATAAGACTTTCCGCCAAAGAAACAACGAATCTCGTTTCGGCCATCGCGAAGTAAGCCGCGGAACGTTGACCGGCATGAACGTTGCGTCGTATTCGAAAAGCTAGAGGCGCGCGAGCGCGCGCATGTTTGAATCGCTTTTCAGGCTTTTGTCCAACACGGCGACGGGGCGATTTCTCTGGCCCCGTTGGTTTGTATCTCGATACAACGCCCGATACGGACGGTACGGCGCTGCACTCGTATTGCCAAGTAATTAAGTCCGTAATTGCAACGAATAACCTCCAAGCGCGCCCGCGGTAATTACGACATGGTGCGGGCCACCTTTGTGCACCCGGCGCGCAGGAAGATCCGGCATGACGAAACAGGTGCCGCCGTGCCGTGGATCTCTGGAAGACCAAATAGGGGCGAATGTGCCGGTGTGATTCGATGTCCTCGGGCATCCTTCGATGTCTGTCGCTTGGAAACCGCAACGTTGCGCCGGCCCTGATTGGCATGCGGGAACCTAAAGGCTGATTTGCATGTGTTGTTTCTTTTTTTGTGGCTTGGCTCGTATCGTACGACGCTTTTAGTTTCCGTTTCGGTCTTGCTCGATATTAAGGACTAAAATGTAGTTTAGTCTCGATAGTTTCCAGTTTTTCGACAACTATTGCGACAACGAATGCTCGATGACGCGCTTGCGAAATGCTTTGTTCGAACCTCGTTGGGCGGAGGGGGGGGGGGAAAGAAAAAGAAAAGAGAGAAAATTTCCTCGCGGAGCGTTTCGAGTTCCGTTATCTCCTCACACGTGGTTGTTTCTCTGTCGCACCCCACTCTTGTATTTTTGTTCTTCCATTTCGTGTCGTACCGGTTCAAGTTTTGACTTTGCGCCGTCGAGATAATGCGCCGAGTGCGGCGTTTTGCCCGGCGCGATTTTCCTCGGTTGACACAGCTGTACCAATGATATATATCGTATCCAGAGATTTAATGCTAACGGTTTTGCCCGTACGGGTTCCTTCCCGGATTTTTATCCGTTCGATTCCGGCCATTTGCATTTGCCGTTTCCAACGGCAATTTTCGATGCTTCACTCTCGCAACATGCAGTTTTTTTTATCCGCAGAACGGCGATCTCCGAGCGCGCTACATTGCGCGACGAATTTCGTTCATGTTCAATGACGGCGGCGGTAGCATTTTATAAATTTTTTTCGATCGTATAATGATTTCGTCGAGAGATGATGATGTCGTCATCGAGCACACGCCACTCGACTTTCGTTAATTATCCTGTCCATGATAAAGAATGATCAGGCAGATCGATATCGGCTGTAAAAAGTAATACGAGATTTAGTACCGTCTTGAAAAGTATTGCGAGTGAAGAATTATCACGAGTCCTCTGATATTTTCTCTACTCGATTCTCTACCGAGTAGCAACATTCCCGAGGCATTTATTATCCTTCTAGAAACTCGGTTGTTTCGCCAGATAGAGCCGGTCGAGACCGACCCGGCTGATGGCAGCCGGCGAGAGTCAGTCATATGGGCTGGGAATTCGCCGATTCGTACGTCCCGTCTCTCCCTTTTCTCTCTCTCCCTCCCTCCCTCCCTCCCTCCCTCTTTCTCTCTTTCTTTCTCTCCTGCCTCCCCCGGGTCTCCGCACGTCGGTCTCTGTGCGTGTGTCGGTGCGTGCTGATGTCAACGCCTGTTGGGTCGCCGTGCCCGACGCCGGTTTTATTTAATCACGCTGCTCTGCCCGGCTGCCGGCAGGCCTGTTGCTAGGCACCCTCCTCTCTCTCTCTCTCTCTCTCTTTCCCTCGCTCCCTCCCTCCCCCTTCCTGYCCGTCCGTCCGACGCGGGGCCCTCCGTGCGACGTGCCCCGCCCCTGTCTGTGCCACCCCACCAGAGTTGCCGGTGCGGCGGCCTCACCGACGTCCGCTATCTTCGTCCCTCCGTCTCGTCCCCCGCCCTCTCGTCATGCTGGTTCGCTACTCTCGTCTCCACTACCCTCTCTTTCTCCCAATCGGCTGTCTGTGCAATTCTCTCGCGGTCTCTTCGCGTACGTACGCATTTCTCTCTTTCCTCCGTCGGTCCACCTTTCCATCATTGTCTCTCTTCCCTTCTCTCATCCCCCGCATCCTCCACCTCCATCTTGTCCCCTTCCTTGCTCATCGTCACAGTTGTCGTCGTCGTCGTCGTCGTCGTCGTTGCCGTTGCCGTTGCCGTTGCCGTTGCCATTGCCATTGCCATTGCCATTGCCTTCGACTACTCCCTTTTTTTTTCCTTCCTCGCGATCACCTCTTCCAATTTACGTGCTTTCTTTCGACATTCGTCGTCCCGTGACAACGCGACCTGGTCCAACGCGTGGATCCCATCACGCGTCCATCGCGAGAGAGTTAATCGCCGCGCGAAACGATCCCAATAAAAAGCAAAAACTCCCCTTCGACTCGTCGAGCTCTTTCGGATCCTACTTTCCTGCCGGCGAGGCCGGCACATTTTTCCGTTGGTCGTGTGCCGATTCGCGATAAGGTCGGCGACTGGGACAAAGAGTAACACTGTGCCGACCCGGACTATTTTTGATCGCTACCTCGTGATACTCTCGCGTACTCTTGTGTCTTTGCTCGCTCGTGGTGGAATCAAGTGTGTCTCGCTTCCGAGTACAAGGATGGAGTGCGAAACGAGGACCGGGCTCGCTCGCGAGTGTTCATCGTCGCCGCATCGTTGCATGGATTTCCATCGCGCGGGGCACGTGGGCCCGCGCGAAATATCGTCGCTCGATCAAAAGGTAAGGTAAGTAGATAGAGATATAAGTAGAGTAGGTAGGTTGCTTGGCTGCTGGTCGTCGGCACGTTCGACTTTCACGAGGCCGAGTTGGTTCGAGAGTCTTCGACGCGATGCCGGATGATGATTCATTCGAACGAACTTTGTCACTTCGATCTCCCGATTCGGCGAGAAGGTTCATCATCGCTCGTCCCTTTGAAGATGCCGCTCGCATCTGGTGGGCGGCGGCTAGGAACGCTACGCGAATATTTCCAAGTCAAGTGCGTAATTGTACGTAATTCCGCTGGCGCGAAGCGAGGAGATAACAGCAGATAATTTACGTACGTACGTATTAACGGGCCAAGTTCTCGCAGCAATCTGTACACGATTGTGCTATATCTCGGTCTTATCTCTCGCGCGCTGTTCTTCGCATCACGAGGAGTATTACGCGCGCGATGTTCCTCGTAAAGCGGAAACCCAACGCGGGTCGCCGCCGCGTTAGATCATCCCGGCTTTAGATCGAGCGCCACCGGACGAGGCACACGTTGCATGCGTAACGCGCGCGGGGTCGCTTTATCGAGGCTCGAGCCGCGACCCTTCGGCGCCGCCAAGGTTGCCCCGAGACGACATTTAAATCGCGAGGAGAGCAGCGCGCGTCGCGCCGCGAAGCGGCAGGTTTCCGCTCGAATCAGCGTTTCAGCGAGTGGTCTTTCGGTGATTCGTACCGCGCGAATACCACCACCGGAAATCTTTGATCCTCGTCTCTTGTTCGTCAAACTTTCGTCGTCCATTGTACACGCGCAAATTTCCGCAAGATTCTGTCTCGCGTCTCTCGAGCCGAACAAAAGTACTTTGGTCGTCTCTTTTCTGTTTCTTTTTCCCCGAGTACTCGGAGTCATCGCGAAAGTCGATCGCGGCATGCGATCGGGACGAGCAGCTCGTTGTCTCTAATTGGAATGTCGTCGCGTTAGCTAGCTTAGCTGCTGCTGCACCTGCTGGCGGATTGTTCCGCAGGAATGTCGTTGCGGCCAAGTTTCAGCGCATTACGTTGCGCTGCACGGATTCCTGCGTGAAGGCGTCACGTCGTATGCGCGATCCGGCTGGCATAAATTTGAATAAAACACGAGATTCCAGGATCTTCCTCGGCGCTTTCGGCGAGTTTCCGTCAGTTTCGCCGGAATCTAACGCCGCGAATATATCTGGGAGAAGAGGGGTGCGGAAAGACGATGGAAAAGGATAGATGGAGCGTAAACGCCGGGATGGATCGCAGAGATTTATAGATCACTCGGCAGACATCGCGTCGAGAAGGCATTAAATAAATTCTGCGCAGAAGGGAAGGAGGAGGGAGGGCGCAGGCGGCGGCGGTGGTGGCGGTGGCGGKGGCGGRGGRGGGKKGRGGGGGAGCAACGGAGCGAGAAGGAGCGGACATGGAAAAGGGGAGACTCGCGTGGAATGAAAGAAAGAGAATTCCCTTCCCGGCTTCTTGGCCCCTCGTCCCACCTTACCATCCCCGAGCCGGTTTGGCGTAGACGTCCTTGAAATTCGTGAGATCGGGGAACAATCGGCCATGGGGCGTCCGCGCGATTCCCTGGCGCCGTGACCGTGTTGCTCCCCATCGTTCCCCACCATGAGATGGGCGGCACAATTCGTTACGAGGACCCCGCCGCACCGCACCGCACCGCGCCGCACCATTGTCCATCCATGGATCTCGTTTGAGGCTTCCTCCCCCGTCGCCTTCCTTCCGCGCTACCGTCGTCGTCGGGCCTTTCCTGTCGGCCGTCAAGGACAGTTCGGTTCAGTGTCGGTTAAACAAGGGTCAGGCACGTAGATCAGAGATTTCAAGGGCAGACAGGGACGAGACGGAGAGGAAAATTCTTTTTGCTGTCGTGCAAATTTGCGTTTTGCGTTCACGTGGCTGGTGGCTTGTTGGCAAGTCTCTCTCTCTCTCTCTCTCTCTCTCTCTCTCTCTCTCTCTCTCTCTCTCTCTCTCATTTTCCGTTAATTTTGACCGATTTCGATCAGGCCGATCAGGGGCGTAATTTTTCTTCTTTCTCCCCTCTCCTCTCTTTTCTCCTTTTTCATTCTCCATTTACGCATCACGGCGCGGATGGATTTCGTGTGATATTCATTTCAGCGATACGTTTCTCTTTTTTCCCCCAAGAGATTTAATGTAAAAAGCAAAATGCTGGCTCAATACATGTCGCGCGTTTTATTCCGTTTGTTTGTCTGTCCCTTTCTCTCTCTCGCCGTTGGCGGCGTATCGTGCGGTGTTATATACACGAAACCATATCGATGTCAAAGGTTAGTAATTTCATATTGGCGCATGAGGGTTGAAGAAGCCTCCTCGTCCGCCGCTCGTGTCGAAATCGCGAACGCGACGTGGCTAGATGGATCATCTTGCGGCTTCGGCGAAGCCTTCGTTATCTCTTCTGGAAACGGCTACTTTTCGAGGAATGCCCGCTATTGCGCGCGCGCGCGATGTCGATCAGCGACGTCATTCTATTTTTGCGACGCGGTCAGCGCAAAATCGGAGAGGCGCGGATTCGCGCCTACGTGCTCCTCTCGCTGCTGCTCCGTAGGTGGTCAACTTATCTTTTTCCATGTAATTCTTCGGGAATTGTTGGCACGATGATCTCGAGATGTAGGAAAACCGCGTGGCGCGCCTTTGTAGCGATTTCAACGCCGTCGCCAAAGGGGGAAATTATTCGGCTACTTTTATGTTTATGTACAAGTATACAAATTAATTTCTTGCTTTCGTCAATTTTCGAAGCTCGGCGGATGTCTCTACCGATCCTCTTGCAATTTTTAAGTACATCCACTGCCGAAACCCCCTTGTGCACCGATCGAACGGATGCAACCTAACCTCCAAAAACAAATGTGTACACGATCGCCTCTGATGGAGGGGAGAGCGTGTCTACTTTATCGGAATCGCAGAAACGAATCGAGATTCAGCGTTACACGTCGTAGTGTTGCTGAGCAGTCGACCTTTTAACCCGAAATGTTTACGCCGCGTACGAAATGCGCGTAAACGTTCCGCTGGACGTTAGCTCGTCTCCGTTCGAGATCCGCGATCTGCGTAGAGCGGCAAGCTTTTTTTAATGTCCGTCTTTTCTAATGTGCGTCTCCTAATTCGCAACTCTCGCAGCAGTCCTCGTTGCTTCTTCGTTGCTCGAGCAACGACGTTTCTTGCTCTTCAAGCTCCGCTTTCGTCGATCCCGACTCCAAACTCGGCTCGACGGAAATCCAAATCTCAGAGCTGTCGAGCTGATCGGCAGCATCAACTCTCGAGTCATCGAGTATCGTGATGCACCTGTGTGACGTCATCACGTGAGCTTTCGAAGCTGCTGGCTCTGCTAGGCATCCAGGCCCGAAGCCTGGATCTTCCCGTTAACCGTTCCGTCTCACCGCCGATGTTGCGCGTTCTCGTTCAAAGTACTCGAAGAGATGCGCAAAGCGCCGCGGGAAATCGGGGGGGGGGTGATAACGAAGCGCAAACGGCGCGACGTTGCATGCTTTGCCGGCTTGCGCTATCTTCCTCCCGTTGCCTGTGCTAATCGTGGGCGCTAATTAGAGCTGACCTTTTCATCAGGAACTGGACCTTCTCATCGCGGAAATACATTCACGGAGGCATACAATCGCGTTCGTCGAGATCTGAACTTTTGACTCGCGCCATTCTCTCGAGCCATCTCCGGCGACTTTGCAAAGATTCCATCGAGATAAAGACAGCTGCAGGAAGGAATAGGGGGGAGGGAGCGCGGGGCGCAAAGAGTGTCCGATTATTTTTAGCTGCCCGCTGGTGGGGTTCTTTTTCCGTTTCTTTCTTCTCGCGCGATACATGTCCCGATCTCTCGAAGTCTCTCGTATACATTTTACGATGAGTCGTGATAATGCGCATCGTTGTCGATGCCTCATCGCGAGTAAACGCGAATCTTGTTGCTTCCAGTTCCTCAACAAAGATATAATACATACCCGCTTCGGATGGTTCGATGATACTTGGATGATACTAGGGAATCGTTCGCTCCGCGATCGTTGCTCGCGAAAATTGCAAATTGCAAAGGTGATAACCGAGTGCTGGTCGGTCGATGGTCGATCTCGGGCAGCTCTCGAGCCGGAGGATAAATTACGCGTTAATCGTCCGCGTTTGAAGTAGCACTTAACAGTTGTAACAATCGCATTTAAAGCGCCGCATCGCGACCGCGCTTGTGCGCCAATTGACGCTTGGAAACTATCGACGTTTCGATGCGCGCGGCGATTGTTGAAATTTACGACGCTCTCACGTTCCTGACTCGTTATTGTTCGCTAATAACCAATTAGCCTCCTAGAATATCATGTTGAAGGAATGCCGATGCGCTCGCGCTCGAGCCTCAGCCGCGTTTCGCGAATCTCGCCCTGCGACAATCATCGCACGCGCGTTTCGAATGATCTCGAATGATGTTGGAGCTGTAGCTTCGCTTCGCCGTATCTCTCTCGAGTATCGCGCTCTTGCGAGTCCGCACTGCGGTGACCTAAAAATAAGAGGGCGAGATCTCTCTCTCTCTCTCTCTCTCTCTCTCTCTCTCGCTCTCTCGCTCTCTCGCTCTCCGGCCGGTTGATTTCCTGCCAATTTCGCTCGCTCGACGAACCAGCGGGCTGTTCCCGAGGGAACGACGCGCGCCGTTTTCAGGCACGTTCTGGAAAGATCTTGGTCGCCCGAGGTCGATCAATCGTGTTTCGCCGAATAGAAATTACGAATAATAACACGGGCGATTCGAAAGCGCGAAAGCGCGGATCAACGGAGAAAACATGTTTTCTTTCTCGTGCTTTTTTTTTCTTTTCCTTCTTTCTTCCCTCTCCCCCAGGTATTATTTTCTCGTCGCGCGAGTCGAACGAAATTATCATCGACTGTTGTCCCTCGCGCCTTATTCTCATCGCGAATCTTATTCTTGGACGAATCGCGGCTCGCTATTTCCAGAGAATTGCTCGAATCTCCGAGTTGTCGAATCGTTCCCTCGATGTCTCGGGCGGACAATCCTCTTCAACCGGACGGGCGCGTATTGAATGTCACATTGGCATCGCCACCGAGTCAGACTCGGCACTGAAACGTTGCTGCTCCTCTTCTCTCTCTCTCTCTCTTCCGGCGGACGAGGGAGCATCGCGAGAGCATCGTCATCGCTACGTGCGCCGCCGCACGTGCGCAAATGGCGACGCGCGATCGCTTTCCTCGGCGGAATTCCAAGTCAGCAGCCGCGCCACCGTTGGCAACGGAAGTTCTCCTCGATGGCTGTTTGCTTGCTCCTCGTCCCGCACTTTACCTCTACGCGACTTCCGCCGCGGACGTGCCGATGCATCCTCTCATCGCATCGCATTGCGCCCGCACCGCGGAGACGCTCCTTTTATAAACGGGAGGCTTACCCCTCCCCTACCCCCTTCTCCTCCCCCTTCCTCCCGTATCTTGACCCGGCGTGCGAAAAGGGTCAACAGCCCTCGGATCGATATCGGCGCGTAATCGCGCGGGGAAGAGGAGAGGAGGCGAGGCGAGGCGAGGCGCCTTTGCTGCCCGATCCTCTCGCAACGGGAAAGGACGGCGGGCGGAAGGGGTGAGGGAGGGGGGGATCTCTCGCTCGAACTCGAACGCGACGAGACGAGTGATTGATAGGTGTATAAATGTCCGCGCTGATAAAACGGTATGCGGTAATTGGCGATAAGCGGGACGGATTCTTCCAGCCGTTTGCGTCTCGCCTGGCTTGTGTCTCGCGTAATCGATGAACCGACGACGACGACGACGACGACGATGGAGTCCTCTTTCTCTCTCTCTTCCCTCGGAGAGCGCAGGTCGTGCTCGCCGTCATGATTCGCAGCCGTAATCGACGTTTAAGAGAGAGGTGTAATGTATCCTTGTAAATCACGTCACGCGGTAATATAACACGGTTATCGAGCGGTGTTGGGAGAACATCGGTTATCGCGCTCGATGGCAGCTTCTCTCTCTCTCTCTCTCTCTCTCTCCCCCCCGCCTGCTCGAGTTATCGCGCGCTCGATCGTTTCTAACGACCCAGACGGGGCAGGGCAGGAGGAGAGGGAGGGGGAGGAGGGAGAATTTGAAAAATCGAAACACAGGGAGGGAAGGCGATGATGATGATGATGTTGATGATGATGATGATGATGATGATGATGATGATGATGATGATGATGATGATGATGATCTTGCTTTCGCGCGGATAACGTTTTCGCGGGAGTCAGACTCGCGCGATACGATGAGATAATTGTAACGATCAACGGTCGATCGGTTGAATCACGATGATCATTCATCGCGGGAATGACTGTCGAGAAGTCGCACTGCGCGATCCCCCGTTGTTGTCGGACGGCACGGATGCGGATGCGGATGCGCGAGACGCGAGAAGATTCCGATGCCAGCAGTGACGAAGACAGGTCAGGCCTCCGAATCGATAATTCGGCATCTCTCTTGTGCTCCACATTCGGATGACGTGGCAGCGCGCTTCGTTTCGCGAGATGCTCCGATATGTTTCTGTGTCAGAGCATCTTGGCAGGAGGGGGAGGAGGACGTATAGGGGAGAGAGAGAGAGAGAGAGAGAGAGAGAGAGAGAGAGAGAGAGAGAGAGAGAGAGAAAGAAGTTCTCCATTGCGTCTTGCGTTATTTCGCATGCGGAAAGGGAATGCTCTCGCATTCGCGATGACGTCTCGTCACGCTCGAGTTTATCCGCTGATCTGCTTCTCGAGCATCCTCCAGCGGATATGCAATCTCCTTTGGAAATTGGAACGACCAAGTAACACGCGTGATGGAAGCAATAGCAGCAGCAGCAGCAGCAGCAGCGGCGGCGGCGGCTGTCGACGTCGTCCGCGTTTGGCCGTGGACATTGAAAATTGTCTGTGTCAATGTCTGCCGCCTTATCAATCATCCTTTCGTGCTGCGAGTTGCTGAAAACGCTGCGTATTATTCCCCTTCGCGCCTATCAGTCGCTCACCTCCCATCGCTCGATCATCGACTTTATTGCTTTTGCGCTTTTAACGGACAGATAACGACGTTCGTGTCGCGCGCATTCTCCAATCCCATAATCGTTTTGCGCTCTCTCTCTCTCTCTCTCTCTCTCTTTGAAGCTGTATTCTTCTCTCCCGAAGCATCATCGTGTCTCTGTACCGTCCTTATGTGGAATATCGATTCCTCGTCGTCGACACAACGAAGTCGTGTCTCCCTCGTGACGCGCTGCTGACGCAACACGCCGCGACGCGGCGAGTATCAAAGCCCGAGTATTAAATTTCTTAGAAGCTGCAGCTCCTCCCGCTTCCGCGAACCGTGCGGAAGGTTCTCCTGCGCGCGGATTCCCTCTCCCCCCCCTTTTTTTTTCTTTTCAATTTTGCGTCTTTTTTTTTTTTTACCGGCAGTTCGTTATCGTCAACGAAGGCGCGTATCTACCAACGGGAGGACGTCAAAGTGACGTCGAGCGGAGCGATATCGCGTCGAATCGAGACATCGTGAAAAAACCGCGCGCCGGTTGGAGATACGATACGAGACGAGGGGCGGATAAATCGAATTATCGGCGCGCGATATCGATAGTCGCGCCACGTGAGCGGTTCCGACTCGTCGACCGACTCGAGAGGTTATATTCAGACGATCAGTAATCGCGAATGTACGCGAAATGTTCTCTCCGCGTGCCACCTTGCAATTTTCTCCTCTCTCTCTCTCTCTCTCTCTCTCTCTTTTTCTTTTTCTTTTTCTTTCTTTTCCGGAAGAAGAAGGTCGGTGGCCCACTATCGTTCGCTCCGAATATCGGATAATGGACGAGAGATGTCTGTCAGATAAGATAGAGCAGCACGAGAGCATCTCGCGAGCGATTCGCCGTAAACTGGCCAATTTCATTCCCGCGAGTTGCGGTGATTCGCCGCGAACGGCGACATTGGGCGTGCGAATGTAGTTTGCACCTGATAATGCGGGAGCCGATAACGCGGTTAACAAACGAGCCCGGATCGGTATTTGCACTGATAAATATCCGGAATACCGCGAGTAAATCGGGCAAGTTGCGCGCTGATCGAGTCTTGGAAGAATCTCGGCTCTTGCTGGTTACAAAGCGCGAGGAACGCGCTTGCAAAATAACGAAAGTGAGTCGAGTTGTCTGTCTGTCTGTCTGTCTGTCTGTCTGTCTGTCTGTCTGTCTGTCTGTCTCACGCCGCGCGACCTTTCTCTCGATCTCGGGAAGCAAAGTACACGCGTTTCTCGGATGATGGACGATGGGCGGTTCATGAGGATTCAGCGGAACCTGAATCTCCCTAGATTCCTCCTCCGGCCGCACGCGAGTCGCAAAATTGTCCCCGCCGGGTTGCCGCGCGACACGGGAGGAGGACGGACGCGGTCACCGCGAAACGTGATACGGCGTGAACGATTTATCGGCGATGCCGGTGAAAGTGGGTCGTCGTCGTCGTCGTCGTCCTCCTCGCTTTTCGTCTCTCTCAAGGCTCGCTCGCAACGTCGCGCGCGTTAATCGCGCATGGCGCGGCGCGAGAGATCGCTCGCAACGCGCCGATAATCTCTCTCAACAACGGCCCGGCAACGGGCGGCGGCGGACGAATCGTAATCTGTCGCGAGTGCGATTTATCGGGCGGTGGGGAGGGCGGGGGGAAGAGGCGAAGCGTTTCCACCACTGTGTCCTTCGATAAACAGAGATAAGCAGCGCGCGGCTCGCGCTGGCGAGGAAAAAGAACGGCACGCGCTCGCGTCGTCCACTCCTCGCGCGTTCCTTGAACGATCGATCGATCGATCGATCGAAACAGAAGGCGGACGGACAATGGCCCGGAGCGCGCGAGTCATGGCGCGCGGTGGCCGGGGAAACGGGGAGGGATCGTATTACCGGTAGGAATTTGCGCCGTTGTCTCAAATAATATAATCGCGCCTGGAGAAGATTCGCCGGCGATTCCGAGTCGGCGCATGCGCGCACGCACCCGCCGACTGCGGCGATTAACGGAGCGAGCGTGTCGCGCATGATTCGCGCACGATGCAATTTGGCAAAGAAATTTCGCCGCACGCGAATCGGGGTGGCGGTATCGCGTCCCTCTCGAGCGGATTCTCCCTTTTGCCTCGCGTGCAGATTTACCACGCCAGCCTCTCCTCCTCGTTACGTTCGCAAATTCGAGATGTGATGGCCCCGGGCGCGGACATGCGCATGCGAGAAGATTCCGGAGTTGTGTCGCGTGATCATCATATTAATGAAGCCTCCGTTGTGAGAGATCGCGCGTGCGCGCGCGAGAGAGAGAAGAAACAGGCGGCTTTCTACGGGAGGGAGATCGCGGCGGATAAATCGCTGAGAATCTTGTTGGCCTGGCTGCATCTGCCGCCGCACGTCCCCCGGTTTGATGATAAATGAGCCAGAGACGAGTTCCGTGAGCCGACGAGCCCGCGGGAGCCATTGCCGATCTTTGCGGTACTTTCCAACGGGGATCCTCTCTGAGAATCCGCCTCGCCTCGGCGAGGTCGGAAGACACCCTCCGCAACGTCACGCAAGACGTCTCGCGGACTCTCCGAGACTCTCCGAATGGCGAATCTATGCATGCCGCGTCGCAAACCCGTCGTCGCTACTGCTCGGCCTGAATCGATGAATCGTGAGCAGACAGACAGAGACAGACTCTTCGTTTCGCCTCCGCGAAGCGACCGGAAGATCGCGCCCAGAAGCGAGATCTCGGGAAGGTAGCAGCAGCGACGTGGCGCACACATGGTGTGCTGCGCGCGCGTGCGCCTTTGTTTGCTCGATGATTATTCTATCGCGAGAGCTGTCGCGAGCGCATGCGAATGCACGAACGCTGGCTGGCGCACCGCCGCACGGGTTCCTCATCAATTCCGAGACACGTGCGCGAGTATTGCCGCGTGTTGTCTTCGCCGCTGTGTAGCAGAGCGGTAGCACATTGCGCAACTATCGTCGACAATGTTCTCCAATGAAGAGGGAAGGTACAAGCTGCTGATCTGTGCCCCGATCTGTGGTAACTCGTGTCTCTCTTGACGCGGCGCGGACCGAAGCTCACACGGATATCTTTAAAAATTGTTTGCGCGCCCCTCCCCCCCCCCGAGATCAGTCCAATTCAAACTAACTTGCTGCTTCTTCTTCTTCTTCTTGCGATCAGAGTTGTCACGTCTGGACGAGAATCCGTCCTCCCATTCTGAGAGGATGGAGAGGTCCGCGGAGCTGCATCCCCCGCATCGAGGGACCAAGGACGATGAGGACGACGGACGACGCTCTCTGTGGCAGCTTTTCCCATCGTCTCGTCAGTAACGTATCGTTCGCGACACGCGTTACTCGGGTACCTCAGGCTGTGCCAGTCTAAAAGTCAGTCAGGTACCTGAAGTAGCGCGCGCTGCGGAGAAACGAGCCGCGCCTTATCGTCATCCAGGAGGAACCGGAAACGTAGGAGAGGACAGGAAGAAAGCGAGCGAGAGAGAGGAAGCAGAGGAAGATGGGTGGACCGCGCGGTGAGGAGGAGGAAGAGGAGGGAGGAGTGCGTGGAGGCTGCATGTTAATTGTACTTCATCAGGTGCTCTGGTGAATTCGATACCCGGCACCTGTTGGAGCGCAATTCATATGATTGTGCCTTGCTGTCTTGTCGTTTCCCCGCAAGCAAGCGATCGAAAGCTGCGCCGCATCGAAGGAATGCGCAAAGCGCGATGGTAATGACGACGACGACGATGATGTAACGAAAGAGCGAGCGAGCGAGCGAGTGAGCGAGAGAGAGAGAGAGAGAGAGAGAGAGAGAGAGAGAGAGAGAGAGAGAGAGAGAGAACATTGTGGCGAATTTTATGGCTGTACCGTTACAGCCGGCGGCGTTACTCGCGCTTTGGATGACGAATTTTAGTCCCTCCGCTGCTTTTTCACAAGTCCGTCATGACGCGTTTCCGGAACTGCGGTAGCGCGACGTTTAATCGATAAATAAAATTAGCCGACAGCGTCGCCGTGAAACGTTGCCGATCGCGTTGTCGACGTGCACAGTATGTACTGGCTACGGCCAGAACAGAGAGAGAGAGAGAGAGAGAGAGAGAGAGAGAGAGAGAGAGAGAGAGAGAGAGAGAGAGAGAGAGAGATCCATAGTCGCGCATCTCGTCGCCGACTAATGGGATAATGACGTTAGGGTCGCGTGGCCGCGCCAAGAGAGAGAGAGAAAGAAGGCAGAGGCTCCGCAGAGAATGGGCGGGGAGGGGTGAAAGAAGAAGGGAAGAAGGGAAGAAGGAGGTCGTATAACGCAATTATTCAGCTCCGTGCGCGCATCGCTGCGCGCGCGAAGCCCTCCCTCCCCCCCTCATTCCTCTCTCCCCCCTCCTCCCCCTGCCCCCTGCCCCCCGAAGCAGCGGGGAACCCGAGAGCGACAAAAAGCGTCCGATAGCGCGACTGCTCGAGTTCCTTTTGCTCGGGGCTAATTAACTGTCTCACGTGTCTCTCACGGCAGCCTGGAGTCTCTCCGGCGGCGCACCTGGAGATTGTCCGCGCGTTGTGTCCAGTCCGCGCCTTCCGCGGCACTTTTAACAGCGTCATAGAGGAGGGAAAAGGATTAATCGCAAATTCTTTCTATCTTGCTTTCTTTTTTTCTTTTCTCCTCTCCGAGTAAATCACGATACCTCTCGACCTCCTCGGGGAGATCCCGCAGGGCCAGGAGAGGCAGGCGAGCAAGCAGGCAGGCAGGATCCCCCCCCCCCCTTTGATGTCTCGTTGCACGTTTCGTCGTCGATCGAGCGGGCAACGGAACCTCCAGTGTGGCCTGCCTTGCCAGTTTTCAGCCTTCGATCTTTAATCCCGTCCCCTTGCGAGGAGAGAGAGATGCACGTTGAACGAAATCGTTAATCAGCCGCGTAATGTAAGCGATGACGTCAACCTATAATGCCGATATATTCGTGAGGCGGGCGGGCATTCGTTACGTCCCGCATCGGATAATATCTGGAGAGCTTCCTGCTCTCTCTCTCTCTCCCCGTTAATACGCGCTATCGTTAAGACGCTTATCATCGCGGTTGTTACCTTCTGGCCGCGCGAAATCGTAATCCACGTAATCGTCATAAATTTTCACCCGTGAACCTTCATCGCGCCCGCTGATCGCGACTCGCGCCTGCCCTGGCGTGCTCACGGCGGAATCTCAATCTCGGAAATTGATATCAGACCGTGGCGTAATTACTTGCTAGCTTAATTCGCTCGCCTCGCCAACCTGCCCGCCAGCCTGGCAGGTTTAACGGCAATTCCGTCGCGCGAGGAAAATAAGCTGGCTACCACTTGATAAATTCCTCCTCCCACGGATCAGCCGAACGAGCTGCTCCGGCTGCGAGTTTCCAGCCAGAGTTGGTCAGCCGCTCGCTCGACCTACCTCGGATAACATTACGCCAAGAGAGATACGGATCAGCCACGTGGTAATTTTTAACGAATCCCTTCTTGCTGAAAAGATTACTCCACTCCTCCCTTCTCGCTCGGAGAATTCCTCGACAGCGGATTTACGCCTCGCGTCCGTCCATTCGATGACGTTTCCTCGACATCGCGCGAACGAATAGGGGCATCTTTTGCCTAACCCCGTGACTCTAGAGAGAGAGAGAGAGAGAGGGGGGGGGGAGAGAAATTAAAGCGGAATTGCGAGTGAATCGGGTGCGCTTTTAACGCGACGACTTTAACGAGCGTTAAAAGGGGACACCGGTATCGGAGCAGCAGCGGGCGGGCAGGCGCCGCGGGATTAATGCCCTTGAAGGAATTTGATTTCTCTTGCCCTTATCGTTTTCCTCACGGATCCGAGGCGAGTTGTCCAACGAATCGATTCTCGAGGACGCGAGGACGCCGTGGGAATCGCCGGCGAGCGACACTCTGACTCGTCGTTCCGCGCGAAGCTCGATCAAAGATGACAATCATTATGCAAATTAACAAAGCGACCGAATGCGCTCTTATCGCGCATTCCGATGGACGGAATAATGGATCCGAAGCATCTCGAGGCGCGAGACATTCCTTCTTCCGTCTTTCTCTCGCTTCGTCGACTGACGTCACTCGATCGACGCGGTCCGAGATAAGGTCTTGCCTTTTTTGCTGACCGACCGCCGTTCCGCCGCATTCCGCGGCGGAAACGATGCAACCACCGCGACGTCATCCGTCATCCATCCAGCGGCGCTGATCGCTGAGGATTTCTGCTTTTCGCAGCTTTTACCTGTCGACCCACCGCTGCCGTCAGCGACTCGGTCAGAGTCGCAAAGTCCAAAGTTCGGTCTCGCCGTGTCCTCCAAATCCGAGCGTGACGATATCTCTGGCGATCGAAGGGATAGCACTTTTTATGCGTGCGCTGAAACGCGAGATTCGCGAGATTCGATGCTTCGAACGCTTCCACGCGGCGATACGATGGCAAGAATGATAAGATGTCTCACGAAGGACGACACACGCGGATTCGTGTTGCATTTTATTCCATTCGTTGCGATACGCAACGATGACACAACAATGATTACAAAAGTATAGAGACATTCACATTTTTATATACAATCAAATATATATATATATATATATGTGTACGTATATGTATATGTATATAATATATAACAATGAAATCTGTATTAACTGTGGAGCGTCGAGCGTGTCGAGGTCACGATTACGACTTTATCTGTCGTGCATACCGATTTCGCTCCTGCAGCGAAGACACATGATCCGCAGCGTACGGTGACGTGTAAATAATCGGATAGAAAAATATATCGCGAATGAAAGTCGAGTTGCGACTAGCCGAGAGTTTAAGCACGCAATTAAAACAAAAGCGCTCTCGAATCACGGAGATCGAAGTCGATTCCGAGTTATGATATTCTCGTTCATCGTTCGAGGCTGTTTCTCCTCCTTACGCGCCGTACAAATTGTATTACGCGCGATTGATGCTCTCCCCGGCAGAGAGTCGGCGTTAATTAATATTTACGGAAATTATAGATGTACGCCTGCTGATGGCCCATGATTAAGCGTGACTAGGGAAACGCGTTAAACTGCCTGAAATTACCGTCCGACGAAATTGTACGGGCTTCGATCATCGCAAATGCGATGATCGCGATTTCGAGAGAGAGAGAGAGAGAGAGAGAGAGAGAGAGAGAAATATGGCGCGTCGCCATGTGATCGCGTGACATCGCTGCAAATCGAGCAAAGTTTGCCAGCCGAGCTTGCGAGTCTTGAAGTAATGGGATCCACGGGAGGATCGGATCGTGGGACTTAAAGTTCAACGTAACGGATTAAAGTGTGCGCGTCGCGCGCAAGACTCGCCTTCCCGGCTTTCCGGCAGCTGTGGAATATTGATTGCAAAATCGCTGCAGCTAGTCACGCGAGCGAGAGAGAGAGAGAGAGAGGGGGAGAGAGTGCGCGAATTAAGGTCCTCGCGTGGAGAGACATGAGGAGAGATACGACGGCAACGGTAGAGCTACGATTCGTCGAATCCAGCAGCAGCAGCAGCTGCTGGATCAGTAACTCGGACTGAACTCGCGCGCGACCTTGACTCGATAGCTTTCCAGTTATTTTCACGTTGCTCAACAGTGCGATCGAGGCCGATGGGCCTCCGCATCGCCGGCAAGTCCCTCTCTTTTCTCGGTCTTTCCATCCTTCTCGCTCTCATCTAGCGTGCATCGCACGCTCGCGCTCCCTCTCCCACTCTCTCTCTCTCTCTCTCTCTCTCTCGTTCCTTTCTGCAGCCAAGCATGCACCTTGGTAGAGCGATCAATAACGTATCTGCCGTGCCTACGTCTTGCGGCCGCGGTGCAGCACGGCTCGGACGTATTTTAACGGTGGAATTAGTCCCGAGGCAGACAGGAGCGTGAAACGGGGAAGTCCCGGCTATCCGCAGAATGACGTCGCGATCGAAGATGCGCGAGCGGAGCGCGAGATAGCCCCGCTTTCCTCGCATCGTCTCGAGAAATTCGAGAGACTCGATAACGCGGCACTCCCCGCACCCCGCCCCCGGGCCAGGGGCGATCCGCGAAAGCCCATTCGACGCAATCTGATCGATCCGCCGGCCGCGTTAACGCGGTGCCACCGTTATGCAACTTACTGCAGCAAGCAAGGAGAGGTGCCAAGGTCGATGCACCGACGAACTCGGCGCAGCATCGGCGCAGCGCGCGGAGAGGCGGCTCCGCTTGTTCGCCGATTCAGCAGCGGTGTCGCCTACCGTGCAAATTCTCTCTCTCTCTCTTTCGCTCTCGCTCGAGCGCGCATACGCTACGCCGCTTTGCGCACAGCTGACGTTTTTCGCCGCCGCTGTGCAGTCTCGCATTTAATTACCGCTCAGGTAAATCGATACAGCTTGGATCCGCGCGGGACGGGACGGGCAGGGCGAGCGGGAGAGGGGATCCAGCCGAAAGCTGGCTATTTACATATTTATTCAATATTCACTCGCGTATTTACATAGTCAGAAGAGCGGATCTTTCGTTACGTGATTTGTTTGTTTGTTTGCGCGCGCGTGTTCGGCGTTAAAAAAGTTCTCCCGTGCGTCGAGTTGAGTATACGTTTCTAGGCTAGAGAACCGGGGGACGCGCGGGACGCAGTCTCGCGCGTCGGGAATGCGAGTCGAGCATGGCTCGAGAGATACCGAGAAAAGTACGCCGGTGCGCGTACTTTCCGGTGCACGCTTCGGCGCTGTCGGCTTGCTCGCTCCGATCGGCGGACTCGTTTCCTCGACTGTGTATACGGATCTTGCAGGTACAATAATTATCGGACATGATCAACGACGGAATAATCGCGCTAATAATCGCTCCTGCTCCTCCCCCCCCCTACCCCCTCCGTCCCTTTAAACAGTCGGCAGCAGCTCGACTGCAAATTGCAAACAGGCTCAGCGTGCTGCAGCGACACGTTCCTGCGAATCGGAGGGAGGACGGAGAAGCTGGCGGGCTCCCCCCCTCCCAACCACCCACACACACCTCCTCACGCCCGGAGGGGGGGCGAGCCTTAACGATATCGCCGATGGAATGCGATACTCACCGATACTTGCCGCCCGCGCGCTTCCCGGCAGGACCGAGGAGTTCCTGGAAGGATTTTCACGGCTCTCACCGCGCGTTATGGGCGTGAAATCCATCGGTGGCGGCTTATGGCTTCCCCACGTCGCAAAGCGAACGAGAGGAGCGAACATGAAACGAGGATGACGACGACGACGGCGACGACGAAGGAGCCGAGGCTCGACCGTCATCTCGCGCCTCCGGAGCGAAAGAGTAAAGTAGGAAGACGAAGACGAGACGGCGGGAGGCAAGTCGACGGCGGCGGCGGCGGCGGCGGCGGCGGCAGCCTAGTAGTTCCAGACTCCCGGGGTGGCGGCGGCGGCGGCGGCGGCGGCGGCAGCGGGGGGAGGGGGCGCTTCAGTTCGTGGCGGAGGGCGTCTTGGGCGGCTGGAAGGGGTTCCATTTCAGACACTCCGGATCGATCTCTTTGTAGACGGGTCCCCGTCTCTTCACTCTCTCCTTGTAGTCGTCGATCACATCCTGAAATTATTTCAACGAGCCCTTTTTACCGCGTGGCGCGATTCCGCTGATCCGCGTGGGGGGGGGGGG
>JAHMML010000085.1:456774-469310 GCA_020341155.1 Eciton burchellii
GGGGGGGGGGGGGGGGGCGGAGGAGGGAGCCCGCGGGCGCGACGAGAGGTTCCGCCGTTCCGACGAGGGATCGATGAGGGACGCACAATGGCGCGAGGCGTCGGGAGCGGCGGGGGATTGCGAGGGGGAGGGGGGCTCCGGGGATTGGGGGAGCGGGAGACGAGGTGGGATACGAGCACGGTCGAATTAACCGAATGATAATTAGCTCCGCGGTCATGCGCCCGAACCAGATCCGGGCCCGAACAATCGCGAGATCGAATCGCCCTTGCCGCGCGTAGAATCGCGCGGTAAACAAGATATTTCGGCCGATATTTCCGATATATCCTCCGCCACCCGCCCACCCTCCCCCTCCCCTGCCCCCGAATCATCATTTCCCGTCATGCCGTGATAGTCGCGCGATAGTAGCGGCGACTCGCGGCGCATACGTAACCCYCCCCCCCCCCACCTCCACACGCCCCTACCCGTTTCTTCCTTTTTGTCGCAAAGCACGATGAGAAGAAGAACGGAGATTCGGGATTCGCGAGGACGCCCGCTTGATCCGCGGGCGGGCGATTTTCGGGCGTCACCGCGCTCCGCGCCGGCTTATCGCCGACTCCTAACGGCGAGTTTCCAAAGCCGCGGCCGCGTGAATCTGGCGGCAGGATTCGAGGAGAGCCGGCGATTCTCGCCGTCAGCACGGCGCGCGCGCATGGATTACGATGACAAATGGGACGCTCACCTGCTTCTTCAGGATGATGTGCTTGCCCTTCCAATATTTCATCATGCCGAGGGCCTGCAGGGTGCTGACGATGTCGTACGAATCGATCGCCATTTCTTTGCTGATGTCTGGAGGAAGAAGATAATCATCGGATTTATCTTGCTCGATAACGAGTCGGAAACCGGCGCGATCGTCGAGTCCCGGAAACGTATCTCGTAAAAATCTCGTAAAAATCTCTAATCGCGGCGCAATCGATAATCGGGAAATGCAGGAAAGAGTAAGATCAAATCAACGGGAGGCTTGTTAAAAGAGTTGCCGATGCAAGTTATGCCTTCGTCCGATGATCGAAGATCAAGCCGAGATTGTCATTGCGAAGGAGAGGAGCTTATCTCTGTCTTTCCTCTCCTTCGATTAGCCATGTCGAAGCCCGGCCCGGAAAATGCATATTCCTCCGTGCGTTCGCGTTTCGCTTAATGTCGGATTCATTTAACGCGATCCCGGCTCAAACTGAAAATAAACTTCAACGGAGATGGCTGCTACGATGGTGCTGGGCGGAGGCGAAAACGCGGAAATGATGAATCATATAGAATCCGCCGCGGTTTTCAGCGGCAGGCATGGTTTAACCTGTCTGGCCCGGTGGGTACGATTATTCAACCGCTAAAACCAGTTAGCAGTTGGGAAAACTCGACCATCGGATCGATAACGATGAATCCCCCGCTGATTTCGTTTGTCTCGAGCTCGACGGCAAAATGCCGTCGTCATTGGCCGCGCGTCGTTGGCGAACTCTTCCGAATTCGAGCAAACGAGAGAATCTTGCCGGCGAATCACGCAAATCCATCCCTCGCCCCGCCGAGAAGGAAGAGCCGGAATCGGGTTGCCGAATTAGCAAAGGCGCGGCGCGTCTTCACCCCCCGCGTATGAATATTTCAGCGTTATCGCTCAAGGTGATACCTACCTTTGACGGAGATCTCCTTGCCGCCGAAATTGCATAGGTACTGTAGCAGGACGTCCTTCCAGTAGCTGCGATACGATATCAGGCCAAGATCCGACAGCGGTTTCTCCGGCGAACCGATCTTCTTCTCGACCCTCGTCAGTAGGTAGCCTGCGCAGCGAATTATCGATCAGGTTTGTGATTCGTGGCGCCGAGATTTATGCGGCCGATGCGACGGCGATTTCCGCCGCGAGCAACATCCGCATCGCCAATAAGGAACATTGCAACACAGGAGCGCTGTTGCCGCGGAGGGCATCTTTGAATTTATTCGACGCGCGTTAGTTAATTTCTTTCAAGAGGATTACGATTACTTTTAATCAGCATGCTGATTCGAGACAGCATCCCCATCGATGACCTTGCGAATCGGGCAGTTGACTGCCCTGGATGCTCGCTACTTCCGAGCCGTGGCTCGAAATCGAAAGCAAGAGATTAATTTGTACGCCCGCGGAAACGGGCGGCCGCTAAAAGGCGAACGGTCATTGGCATCGACAACGTCTCGCGAGCAGCCCGCAACGCTTCCGCGGCGGGACGGAAAACAAAGTGCCGCCTATTTCCTGCACGCGCGGGCGCACCCGTCATGGCGTATTCGCGGGCTGGCGCGTTATCTCGCGCGGCGCCGGCGGCGGCCGTTAAATGCGCTATGGAATTCCGATTTCGCGAGACGCCGTTGGCCGTTGGCGAGAGCGAGCAATCGTTCCATCCCGGAGTCCAACGAACCGCAGCTCGAAGCCTCGAGAAAAGGGAGTTTCCCCGTCCGTGCGTCCGTCAACGGTTCGCTAAAAGAGAGGATTAAACAGGAGAGGGATACAAGTTCCAGGAAAGGATTCCAAGTTGGTGCAGGCCGGCTAAAAGATTAAGCAGGTTAATGGGCCGCGAGATTGGCGTGAATCAAAGATGGATGACCGAAAAACTACTTTTTCTTTTTTCTTTTTCTTTTGTTTTCTTTTTTACTCCATTTCTTCTTCTTCAGCCTCGCTCCCAATGCTTTCACGAGGCGTTTCTGGATTATCTTATGTCTTGCTATCTAGGTTTGTTACGTTGTTTGTTACTCGTCGTACTGTTGTTCTGCTTGTCGTTTGTTTTGCAGTTGGCATTTTGCCTTGAAGCCCGCTGCCGCTGCTTTGCTATGCCCGCTCCTGTCCTTCAACAGCCCTTCAACCATCCGAAGATGACCGTATGGGCACCCTGTGCGTTCGCGTTAGCCAACCGTGTCGCCCGACTCGGGCGTCGTTGGAATTTAACTGCTAAAAACCTGCTATTCATCTTGCGGATCTATCGGCCGGATTTCCGTCTCTTTTCTAAAAGAAGTTGGAATTCTTTACACTTGTCTTTGTCAAATTCCGTTCCGTGTTGCGCGCAGATGTTCGAGTCCATTCTACACCGTTCGAACGATCGTTCTCGCCGCCTTCCGATGCACCTCGAGTCTCTCGTTTGTTAATCCGTTTGATATTCCCCAATCGAGGTTCCTTCGCCCTGCTTCCTCCGCCCCCGCCGAGGAATCGAAGATTCCTCTGGACACGCAGGTGCTAACCTGATCTCCTCGCATCGAGGCATCGATGATTGTTTTCGCGCTTGGAAGGGAGGCCTCTCTCTCTCTCTCTCTCTCTCTCTCTCTCTCTCTCTCCTCGCGTGGGGGGATTCCAGGGTGCGATCAACGGGTGCGATGTCGTAGAAAACCTAAATTCGAGCGGACGAGTGACGGCGGGCCCGACGAGAACGGCCGCGGCACTGTCCGCCCGTCTGCTCCCGGTTGAACGTCCGTTCCGCCTCGTTTGTCCCAAGTATTCTGCGACCAGGCATCAAAGAAAAATGTATGGATAGATGGGGGAGAGCGGGCACCCCGAGGTGTTTCGTGCCACGGTCTGCCTGCCTGCCCGTCTGCTCGCCGATGAATCGGCGAAATCGTCCGTTGCACGCATCCGTCTACGTCAATGGAATTATCCGGCGAGCTGGTTAAAAACCCGTTTTCGGGAGAACCGATAAATAAATGGCAGATCCAAATCTGCCGCAAGCCGGCAGATAACGCCAAACTCCGATCGACGAGCTCGTCAGCGGGAACAAATCTGCGAGGTTGGGTTAGCTTCTCCTTCGGACGAGACGAGATGCTAATTCGACGCTCGATCGCGGGAAAGTTCCCGAAAAATCGGAAGAATCAACAGCCTCTCCGATCGAGCCGAGACTGAAGATTAGCGGATAGCGGATCGTGCGTTTCGAAATGTACAAATTTCAAATCCCCGACAATCCCCGACGTCATTTAATAATATTAACGACGAAAGTCTGCAAAATTACGCGTCGTCCACGGCCGAGAAACGAGCGCGCGCAAGAGAGAGAGAGAGAGAGAGAGAGAGAGAGAGAGAGAGAGAGAGAGAGAGAGAGAGAGACGGGACTAATCCGTGGGAATCGGGGGTTGGGACATGTAAAAGTCAATCTCGCTCTAAAGCAGACGGGACGGGATTTAATGGGCCGCTCTCGCACATTCGTTCGAGTTTGCACGGATTTCGCGGGACAGCGCGTGGAGCAATGTACGTAACAGCAGCGTGCATTATGCATAACCGATTCCGTCGCGCATGCGCGCCGGCCCGGTACCGCACGTCGCCCCGAGAGGTATCAGCGGCGATGTCGTTTCATCCGCGTTAACGTCACCGTTAACGCCACCGCCGCCGCATTCCCGAAATTAGTGCGGCGGAATCTCGCCGCCGCGCCGGCTAGTTCAAAAGCTCCTTCATTAGCAAAGTGATCTTGCGAGTCCGTTCCTTGCGTCTCGCGGGAGCGAAATCCAGCTCCAGGGGGGGAGCCGTTTATTTAAAGTTTCCGAATGTCGTTTTCTCGCGCGTCGGGCCTCCAATGGATCAAAGTACGGGCTAATTGAGTGTTAAGAGATTACCGCCGCCAGTGTGCGTTGGGGATCGCCGGGGGGGGGGAGGGCGCGAAGCCTCCGATTTATTGCTCGGGACCGCCGCTCGCGGATCGCGAGCCATCGAAATACTACTAGACTCCACTACTTTATACCCGATGTTCCCTCCCCTCCACTCCCCCCTGTCCCCCTGCCCCCCACCCACCCAGGAAACCTGAAGCGTCAGACGGGAAATGAAGTTATGGTTCCTTTCGATCCGGGAGGAATCCCGCGATCTCGTCCCGATTCCCGATCCTAGAATCCCGATCCTTAGTGCCAGTGCATCCGAACGCATAATCTCGCGCGAGATCGATCGAATCCATCCGAGCGCGTCCTTTTTCCACCGTCAGAGAGATAGAGAGATAGTCCGTCGTCGTCCTTTTCCCGCGCCACGAGACGAGAGGAGTAAACAAGAGGGGCGGAGGGGAGGGGAGGGGAGGGGAGGGGAGGGGAGGGAGCGACGCTCTCGCGATATACCAGGAACGGGACACCGATCCTACCAGCCATTCCCGTTCCCGCTCCAGGGTGTTCCCGGCCGGCGAAGGGTTCAACGACCACGTTGCCTCTCCTATCCCGTCACGTCGCTCCGTCTCCTCCACCTTCGCGGATCGTGTATCTCCCGCCGCCAGAGAGAACTCTTCTATCCGTCTCCCCCTCCTCACCCCTGCGAGACCACCTTCCCTCATCGGCACTCCGACGGTTCGGCTCTTCCTCTCCCGGCCTCCCGGCCGATTACTTGGGGGAGGGAGGGTTGAAACGCATTCATTACGCGTCCGTTCAGTTTGCAGACTTTCAGGATCGGGGGAACACGAAGGGGGGAACGGGAAGGGAGGTAGAGGGACGGTTAGAGGGGGAAGGAATTCGAGGGCGGATATTCGAGAAGGAGGAAAACGTCGGGACGATGGTGGGAGAGAGCAAGATGGATCGGCATGACGCGCCGGAAGGGCGAGGAACGTCCCGGTCTCGGCTGGACGCGGACGAGGGGACCAACGACGAGATTGGGCCCTGCTGGTGTTGGGACTCGTTCGCCCTTGGCGCGGATCCGCGGAATCCGCTTGTAGGTTGCAGTTTTCGATTCTCCATCCGTCTCCGGAAATTTAGCGAGGGGGAGGAGAGAAGTATTTCTGACCCGCAAGATCCTGGTCACGCGAGACGTTTCTCCCAGTCGGGGATTAAGCTCAGCCGGGATGAGAGAGCACGCTCGCAGCCGTAATCTCTCTCTCGGCGGGGGCGGCGGCGACGACGATTTGTCTCCGAGGCATCACGATGGTCTTGAAAAAAGTATCACGTCAGGGGGAGGAGCAGGAGCAGGGCAGGAGGGGAGCGTCTCCCGTCCGACGTCCGTCCGTCGCGCGGGTGTGCATCCGCCCTTCGCTCCCCCTTCGAGGGATGCTGCACGCCGCGCCGACCCTGCCCAGTCGCAGCAACGAACGCGTTGCGGCGTTAGCCCCCTCTCTCGCGCCCCCTGCCTCGTCGGCGCGTACCCTTCGTACGCGCCTAGCCGTAGGGAAAGGGCGTCGGTGACCCTGCCAATCCTACGTGGGGGTAGTGGAGCGAGGTCACGAGAGGTCATACGATTCCGAGCCCTTCGGGCACTCCACGCCGGGGCGTAGGGAATGGGACCGGCGGCGGCGGCGGCGGCGGCGGCGGCGGCGGCGTGGAGGGAGGAGGGACGGATGGGGATGGGGATGGGGTTGAGTAGGTACGGCGGCGGCGGCGGCGGCGGCGGCGGGCAGGTACAGAAGAGCTTGTTATAGGGATCAAGGTATACCGAGTTGGTTGCCCAGGAGGGAAGGACCCGACGCGTGCGTGAGACAGGAAGCGCGGCTGGCTGTACGCACAGCCGGGCTCGTCGCACGCGTGTCTGCACGCGTGTACGCGACGTCGACGTCGGCACCGCCGCCGACCGTGGGGGTCGATCGATGCGGCGAGACGCCGGGCGTCGCACTTTCCGCAGACCACTTTGCCCTCCAACCTACGCTACAGCGTTCACCACCACCGCCATTGCCATCACCATCACCATCGCCATCAGCATCGCCGCCGTTGCCAGCGGCAGGAATGCTAATGACACTACGAAAGCGGCATCGATGTTCGGTGCGGGGGAGCGAGTGCACGGAAAGTTTCACCGCGATGTCCGCGGACATCGATAGCTTTTTTCCTCTCCCCCCCCCCGGGGGGAGGGGGAGGGGGAGGGGGAGATGGCGAACGCGGATGGTGGATGGTTCCATTGTCATGCAGATCGCGTTACCGGATCGATAAACAGCCGAAACGTTACGCGATAGCGTAACGGCGAGCCAGCAGTAACGAGAAAGCGTGGAATTGCGGGATGAAACGTCTCTCCCTCTCTCTCTCTCTCTCTCTCTCTCTCTCTCTCTCTCTCTCTCTCTCTCTCTCTCTCTCTCTCTCTCTCTCTCTCTCTCTTTGCGGAGATTTGTTTTTTTCGAGGTATTATTCAGGGGCGCATCCGCCGCTACGACCTTTAGCTCTCGTCTTTAGACGACCGCTGCGACACTCCGATACGACAATTTTATGCTCTACCTCTACCTACAAAAGCCGTGGAAAAACAAACGTCATCGAATCAATATCGCATCGGGGGCTCGCGAGCTCGTAGCGCCGGCCTTGCACAGTCGAAATACAGCCAGCGGCGGAGTCGATGGCACCGACATTGGGCGAGAGGAGAGGGGAGGGGAGGGCGACGCGGGCGAGGCGGGGGGGGGGGGGGGGGGCGTCGCCGCCGTCTCGCTCGCGGAAAAGCCGGCGGGGTTGTGGAAACACCTCCCCCCGTCGACCGACACGGCGCACGGCGGTACAGTGCGTCGACCCTCGGCCAACCAACCCCCGACGCACCCCTCTATTACTACCGGTGTAGTAGAGTAGCGCCCGATACCCGCTCGACGCCGCCAGCTCGCTTGGCATCAATGAAAATGACGTCACGGCAAAAAGCCCCGCGTTTAATTATCAACGCCTCGCGCCGAGACGAGTGCGCGCGCGCGCGTGCGTGTCGCGACGAGGAATGACGTCGCGGAATCGGTACGGGGAAAACGGTCGCGTATTTGGCGTCGAGTTGACTCGAGTTGACTGGTTCTGCGCCAAGATCCATCTCTGCGATCTCTCGAACGATCTCGGCAAGCCTCGGCAAATCGGTCAAGGAAATAATGATGATGATAATAATAATAAAACAATATCGAACGCAAGGTTACGAGATGTGAGCTGACAGATCTAGGCTATTCAAATCTAGCGTATTCAAACCGTGTCGCGTTCGGGGACGGGAAGGTGGACGCGGTCCGCGGACGAGATCTCTCGCGGAAGATGCTGAAAAGCAGGATCGCGCGAGCGAGCGAGTGACTTTTTTATTCGGCCTTCCGGCGATCGAGCGGCCGAGAACGTCGAGAGGAGGCTCTCTCTCTCTCTCTCTGCCTACGATCGACGACCATCAGCGGTTCGCCGCGAGACGGAGCCTCCTCCTCTTCCTCCTCCCCGCTGCCGCGTTCTGCCGCTCGCTCTCCTATTCCTAATTCGGTTATCCTTTCAATTTCGACGGCAGCGGATGGGATGTCGTCATCGGCGTCATCTTGGTCACCGGCTTAAAGCCAAGGTCAAAGCAAGAGGGGGAGGGACATACGACATACGAAAACGTTACTCACTGAAGTCGATGAGCAGCCGGCCGTAGCCTTGTCTCTGATAAGGCGGCAGCGTGAGGATGCAGGACACGTTGTAGTTGAGGAAGGAGTTCTTCTCCTGCAACATTACATTTCACGTCCCGCTTAGTAATTGGCTAATTTTATCCTTTCGACGGCGGCGGCGATGGCGGGGGCGGGGGGAGAGAGGATTAATCGCGAATCGCGATCGCGCGAACCCACGCGTTTCCCCGAAGAGGCTGCATCGACCTTTCGTCGGCGTTCTATAACGAGCTCCGTCGAGGCTCGCCGACGAGGGAATCATCGTGAAAGAATCATGCGCTCGATAGAGGAAGGACCCTGCCTGCGAATTCCGCAGGCCCGCGGCTTAAAAATAGAGAGCGCCGGGCATTAATTTACGGGAGGAAAGCGGGCAGTTCTAGTATTTTTAAGCTGCAGCGCGGGGAGAGATCGCGCAGCGCCGCCCCCCGCAGATCAGACGAATCCCTTTCCGGGATTTCGGGATTTCCGAAAGCCGCCCGTTCGTTACGAGACGCGAGCAAGCGTTTCCGTTAAACGCTTGTAAACGTAGATAGATCACACATCGGGACGTGCTCGCGCCTCGCGGGATTTATCGCGCTTATCGCGCGTGCAAAGTGCACGCTTCGCGTGCAGTCTCCTTCGCGAAATATCGACGTCGAAAGGAAGAGAAACGCCCACGAAACGCTCGATCCGCCCGGCCCTGCGAGATTCTCTCCACGCGCGAGCGAATCGAATTTTGCCGAGTGGAGATAATTTTTTAGCAGCCACGGCGCCACGGAGACCACCGTTGCATCCGATGCATTTCCGGCCACGTCCGGCGGAATGCAATCGTCCGCCCAGCGGACGGAGAAAATGGACACAATATCGGACATTCGCATCTCCCTCTCTCTCTCTCTCCTGCTCGTGAATTCTCCAAAGAAGAGAGATCTCCGATCCTGCAGGCGGAATCGCGAGCTGCGGCGGGACAATCTTTCACGCGCTGTCGAGGCGAGCTCGACGGCGGAGTGGAGGGAGGAACGGACGAAAGCCGCGATTATTTCCCCGTGGGGAATTCAAGTTCCTTTGGGGGAAGAAGAAAAAAAGAAGAAACCTCCTTGAGGAGAAAGAAGAAAGGAAGAGGGAAAAGTAAAACCTCTCGGATGGAGGGACGGCCGCTCGCCGTGGCGATTCCTATCGAAGATACGAGAGCTCATCGCGCACCTGGCGCGACCTTGTCCGTACGCTCGCGGAGATTTCGCGCGGAATCGCGAAAGTGACCGTGGCCGATCGCGCGATGAGGAAAGAGCGCGGCGGCGCCGGTTTTTCCGTCCGTCGACGGGGAAAGAATTAACGGGCCGGCCGTTAAGATTCCTCGCTGATTCCTCGCGCGCAACGACGCGCGTCTCCTGCGCGTGCGCGTTACTCGCGCTGATCGCGCATCCTGCGAATCCTCGGCGTTTGAGCGAGCACGCGACGCCCGAACGAACGAACGGAATGGTATTCCCTCTCTCTCTCTCTCTCTCTCTCTCTCTCTCTCTCTCTCTCTCTCTCTCTCTCTGTCTCGGTGGTATTCGGACACCCGGTATTTCCGGCCGTGTGGCGACCGTGCTGTTGCTAACTGCCGAGGCAGCAACGGTCCGAAGGACACGACCCGTGGCCGGCGTCGTCGTGTGCGTGTGCACGTCGGCGTGCACGTGTGTGTATCGGCGCGTTAAGTTGGCCAAGTGGAAGACGAGGAAGAGAGGAAAGAGAAATGGAGATAGACATGGGAAGAAAGAGGGAGATACGTTGGTGTTGATAGCGCGCGCGCGCGAAAGAGAGAGAGAGAGAGAGAGGGAGAGAGCGATGGGAGAGGCAAATTTCGGCCCCCCGGGAGAACGACCGTGCGAGGATTCGATCTCCGGCTGCGATCGCTAAAAGCCAAGGACAAAATGGAGAAGAGGATCTCCGGAATGGGGACGTTAACGCGCCGCAACGTCCGGGAAGTGCCGATACTTTTGCCGCTGACAGAAGCAGAGAGTGAGAGAGAGAGAGAGAGAGAGAGAGGAGCGGCGGAGAAAGCACGGTGATTCAGTTGTGGGAGGGCGCCGGTGAGACAAATCGACGGGAATGGAAATGAGTCAGCCAGCACGAACGAGCGACTTCTTAAGAGACCTTCTCCGAGATCCTATTCATCCATCGTTCCTACGAGACGTATAACGCGGGATATACAAGGTGTCCCAGAACTGCCGACCGCGTGGTTCTCGAGGTTCACGGTCTCCGTAAATTATGCCGGCGTCGCGTCGCGCCGCGAGCTTTGTCGTTTCCACTCGGTTAAGGCGAATTTTCAAGCCCGCGATCGGATTCGGTACCGTTACGGGACCGAATAAGAGGAGGAGGAGGAGGAGCAGATGGAGGGGGGGCAGGGGGCCCGCGATTACGCGCGAGAAGGTGCTCCGCGGGCCCGCACGGCGGGACGGAAAGCGTCAGGGGCGAGTTGGCGAGGAGAGAAGGGCGGGCGAGGGGCACGAAAAGCGAGGGAGCGAGAGGCGAGAGAGGACGCGAGGGAATCTGGGGCCCGCGACGTCCTTGGGCCGGTAGTCTCCGCGCTGCTCAGGGCCGTCTCGACGTCCCCGCTGGCGCTGCGACGAAGGAGGCCGCGTATTTTTTCCCTCCCCCTCCCCCTGCGTCTCTCGCTCTCTCTCGCTCGCTCGCTTCTCCCCTCGTCGCCGTTAGCCGTCGCCCCGCAGCGGCGTAAAGGCGACAAACTACCTCGTCCCGGCTCGCTCGGGATCGATCGATCGGCGATGACGAACGGCGGAGATTCGTATGCCACGTTTCGCGTAAAATTTCGATCGACGAGAGAGAACGAAGGTCAATTCTGGAGAGAAGATCCTCCACCCTTGCGGAACTCTGGCTCATGCGTCAATAATCACGGTCGCGTGGGCCGTCCTGGGCGTAGGAGGAAAGTGCACTCCTCTCGCCCGAGAAGGCGAGAGATACAGCTTCTTTCGCGGATATATAGTTCGCCGGAATCGATACTGGCACTTCTCTCTTTCTCTCTCTCTCTCTCTCGTCTCCCTTCATCTCCGGAACGCGGCAAGGTGGCGCGTAGAGTAACGATCGCGAGCCGCAGCCACGGCCGACGCGCTCTACGTGCGAGAGAGGAATAAAACAGATCAATAATCGCCTAACGATGTACATATGTCCGTCGACGATCGGCAGTGCCATTTTCGTCGCGGGGAACGACACGCGCACCTACACGCGCGCTCTCTGTCCCTCCTGGACCAGTCTAGCTTGGACTAGACGAGAGCGTCCAACAGTTTCGCTCGCAATTCAGTTACGATTCGCGCAATCCAGCGTAAGGGGAGCCGAGCGGAAGGGAAGCGAGCGAAGAAACGAGCGACCTCGATGAAAAATCAAGCAGCAAAGTTAAAGGGGGGTGAAATGAGGGTCGGCTGGCGCAAGGGAGCGCCGCGGGATTGCGAGAGTTGGCCGATTGTTCGCGCTCGCATTAATCGATGGTGGATTTTTGAAGCGCGAGCCGCGCACGTTGGCCTTTCCAGCATGAAATGTTACGCGCGATGAGAACCGCCGTCTCATTGTGCGAGCGCGCCCTCGCTCGCTCGCATCGATAGCATTTCAATTCAGCTGTATGCACCCGTACACAATTTACAATTCTCGTAGCCAGATAGCGAGTGGGCGTCAAATTAATAGCGGGTGTCTCCTTTCGATCAATGAAACGTGGACAGACGCGGCTCGTTGTCGGCATTAAAGATTCCAGCGAGGAATCTGCAACTGCGTAAATCCGCAGTTTTAGAACGGCGCGAAGGAGAGGCGATCCTACGATCCTACGATCATTCGAGATCTACGTCGCGCTTGATTCTGCTTCTCCTTCGGCCGTGCACGAGCAACTAGAAGCCTAGGGAGAAACGGCAAATCGCGGAGCTCAGCTTGTTTAATCCACACGAGCGACGCAATCGGAGACTGAAAACGCATGCAAGCGTATCATCCTCCGAGCCGATGCGGCGCGTCACCTCGTCGGCGGCCAGCGGAATGCAGAAAGGAGACACTCGACGACGACGACGACGACGACGACGACGACGACGACGACGACGGCGACGATGACCAGGGATGATGTGATCGCTGATCGCAAAAGAAATAAAATGAAATAAAATAAAATAAAACAAATAAATAAATAGGAACAAGAAACAAGACAAAAAGAAAACCTCCGATCATCGGTCATCGGTATATCCCTTTCCGCGTATCGCCATGAGCCACGAGAAAAGGAAGAGCATCCGCCGCGCGGATGCAGGGGGGGAGGGGGGCGGGGCGGGG